>CM050221.1:23655000-23800000 GCA_027475355.1 Coilia nasus
AGACACGGCAGGAGTGCACATAGCCGATGTTAAAGAAGAGACATTAAACTGCACAATTTCCAAAAAGGCAAAGAGCAATTTAATTTAGTCTAACTTTCTGCTGGCAAATTACAGGAGGACACAGCACAGAATTGTGCAGTGCCCTCTGAGAGTGCAGATCATCCATCTCACACACAAAAGATGCCATCAGGAAACAACTTCCATTATGAGGAGGTAAACATGTCATCAATTTTAGAAGAGTGCACAGATTATGAGGAGGGCTAACGTATGGCAGAGTCAGTAGGCTACAGACACAGAAGTTCTCCATGTCAACAAACACAAGCTTCCCATTACATTTATTTTTTATGGTACATACCTTGTTTGCAAATTACTTAAAATGAGACACTTTGGGTAATAGGACATGACAGGCATATGCTTTTTTACATAACCCTATTCTGGGTGTTTCTATGTATCACTTGTTGTATCAGTAGCAGTGATTTACTCTCACTTTCAAATGAAAATAGTCACATTTTAATGTCCTATCTATACCCATGTTTCCATGAAAACATTTAAGTTAGCTTCCTCCCAGTCTGCTCCACTGATACTGGTGGAATATCCACATTTGTGAATTGAGGAGAGTAAATAAAGGATAGGGTGATAACCCCATAAATATTAAATATTCTCATTCTTAATGAATCTCTATAATAAAACAGATGAATGGGCTATGTCCATTTTGCACTAGTAAACACAGCATGTTGCAATTAGGACATCCAGTGGTTTTACAAGCATATAACTCATTTAGTAGAAAACATAGACTGTAGAGTGCCATACACCCTTATACCCATCTTTCATTGTCAGTGACATGTTGCTGAGAGGAGAGGTGGCAATGAACCAGTAGAAACATAGCACAAGGCGAAATAACACATATTTCTGTGTCATTTAAAGTGCTTTAGAGGGAGAACATGTTTCAAGTCTGAAGCAGACACTGGAGAAGATTAGAGAGACACAACAGAACATGTAACCCAGTAACATCGTTAAAATTTCTCTTCCCTGGCAGAACTACAAAATGATCACATCGGATGTCATTTGTAATTAGCAAGACAGAGTATACATCTAAGCAAGGCAATGTGCTCATGTGGGTACCATGCCACTTCATGACACACCAAACACTTCCCAGATGTTTTTTTTAAATGAGTGCTTCTTCCAAAGTGAATGCTGTAAATTTAACCTTGAGCCTGATTTCCAATTACTCCCGCAAAATGGTAACCCCTCTGAGGAAAATAACTCCCCTTCCTCACTATCTGTTGTTGTGTGCAGAATGGCCATGTGTGTATGTAAGGAGTGGTGTAAACTGTGGAGGAATGCTGGCCATTTGGGTGATATGTCCATTAAAAAGAGAGGCTCAGTAGAACTAAGATGGCTTACTGAAATAGTGCTGGCTCAGGTTCAATGTTTTGGGGCACTGAGCATACAGTCCTAAATCTCCTAAAACGGCAGGTCGTCAAGGGTGAAACCACCCACCCACACACACGAGCACACACGCGTACATACACACACACACATACACAGATCTCCACTGAGTCAGCAGACTGAGCGATAGACAGAGGGAAAAAGAAAGGATAGACCAAAGTGTGGCAGATTTCTCAAATTAATACAACACTAAGCAAATTACACCACACAGAGCTTTAATGTGGAGAGTGACTAGCTGGGTATTTATTAATTTGTTTTAGGAAATTGTGATATAAAAGCTCCTGAATTAAAGTTGGAGCCGTCATTACTGTGGAAGAACACTAGGCCTACTTGGTATAATTGTACAGAATGATTCTGAAGGAATGTTACTTGGTATGTTGTCTAATGGCCGTCAATAATGTCAATATGTCTGGTGCCAATTATGGTTTATTTTTAATATTAGCTAAGCAGAGTGAAAATGCCAGGGGAGTAGAGTTGTTTACTTCTGAGCCAAAGGTTGGACTAAAGTTTTGCCCAAGACAAACGGTTGCTTTTTGAAGCTTTTACTCCAGTGAATAACTGAGGTACTGTCTATTCTATAAACTTGAAGATGATGATGACCTGTCCCTAAAATATAATTAGCTACTTCCCTGGCCTGCAGGAACAAGGAGTAAAGGAAGGCTTTGCACTTGGGCCCCCCAGAGGTCCCCATCACTCACTGACTCCCTCAACTCCCTCAGCTCCGGAGAAGAATTATAATTTGTGAGAGAGAGTGTGCTAGAACACGGCTCAATCATCTGAAAGCAAACCTAATTACTTATTGCTACCTAATGACAGTGTATGAGCATGCCACCCTTGCGAGCAGACTTGTCTGTTCTCTTTTACTTTCGCCAGAAGCTTCTGTGCCCTCCTGCTCCTCTGTGCCGGTTCTGCTACTCAGCAAGGTCCTGGAGGCGTATGATTCATAGTCTTGGGAAAATGTCTTCAAGCATCTGTTTAACCTTTTGGCTCCTGGGCTACACGTCCCTTTCAAAAACGTCTGATTAAAGGTATGAAGGCATGGAGAGCTGGCCAAGCATGCACCGAAGCAACGCATCTTCAATTAAAATGGATTACAAAATCAATCCGCTCTCTCACCCCGTCCAAGGAGAATGAATTGACTGGTGCACGTTTATCTGGGGATATCCTTACTGTGGTAAAGTGATGTCAGGACAAAGTAAGAGATATAATATTTTAAGCAGTAGGGCAGACAACACTGCTCTGCCCTTTGTGCTCACTTTGTGTTTATAGTCATAGCTTATTTATAGGCTATAGCACAGTTTTAAAACAACCTGTGTTTGCCCAGACTGCTTTAAAACAAATCTGCTCAGGAAAAGACTTTCATCATTTACTCAATGAATTTCTCAATATATTACAAACATTTATATATACTACCAGATGCGATCGTAATACCATTAAGCAAACAGTGGTAGGTTTTGCACACATAGCATTTGCTATAGCATCACAAATCTAGTTCTGATAGCACTTCCAATTTAATCTGGCCAGTTTAACAAAATGTAGACACTCCCTCAGCACTATCAGGGCACTTGCTAACATCTGAATCACAGTAAACCATAGAAATGAACCAAAATTTAAGACAAAAAGTGTAATCAGATGTTTGCTTTGTAAAAGTGTAAATCTTTGACTGTTGCATGTTTCTTGCCTTGTTCCTGCACCAGCTGCTCAGGAAACACTGAGCTCAGAATAAAGAACATGTAATGCAAAGGTAACCATATTTCATTTCAGCTGGAGACCTACTGACCATATGCGCATAAGTTCCTAACTAGACTGTTAGTAAATGACAACATAAGGCGAAGTGTGTAAATCAGTTTGAACATATTGTCTTTGATGGTGCCCAATGCCTCATTTTGAATGTCCAAAAGAAGTGCTGCAGTTGTTTTCATACATAGCTATTCCATGCCATTATGCACAGTCAAGCACATTTGCAGATATCTAGAAACAAACAACCACTACATTAATAGTGGGCAAAGTGGTGAAAACACCTGCAAAAAATGGGCATTTGGGTAGATTTGTTGTCCTGATGCTTAATGCTGATGTGAATGAAAATGTTTGAAACAACAAAAACAGGTATCATTCAAGATTACTTTCAACTCGAGGAAAGGGTTTAATCGGTTACGCAAGGTACTTCTCAATATATTACAACCCTTTACATAGACTACCAGATGCATCATTGATAATGGTAATGGACTCTGGTAGATCTTCAGACTGTGTTGTTTTGACTTGTTATTTTAAGTTGAATAGCAAAACATGGACAAACAGTCTGAATAAACCTCAAAAGCTCAGTAAATTATAGCTCTGTATTTCAATCCGTTGTAACAATCAGCAAGTGGTGGAATCATTTTTAGGAGGCATTGTCTGTGGGAGTTGAATTCTTTTTTTTCTTTGCTACATCTGAGTGTTTTTATTTATAGGATTGATGTTTTTGGGGCTAGACCAGTAAATTATAAAGGCCTTTCTGCGTTGCTGCAGGCCATCTGGTTGTAGTTGCATGTCATATCAGAACTGCATGCTTTGCCTGATGAAGTCCACCCTGATGCCAAACTCAGAGATGCAACCTTTAGATGAGCTCTGTCGGGTGTGATGGGGAGGGGTGTGCATCGGGGGTCCTCTGACAGAGTGCTGCTGAAGGGCTGATGTTAAATGTAGTGTAGGCTAGCTGATGACAGGGTAATGGCTGAATGCTCTTTTCAAGCGAAGGGCTCAGCGCTTGCCTCTCCTCTCTGCAGTGGTCAGGGAATGCCCAATGGCTTTCATTCAGAAATGCCAAATTATTATGGATCTCTTCCCTGTCTGTGAGGCCCCCCTGAAACCCCTCTCCGTATCACGGCCATGGGCGATCATTAGCAGATGACAAACCCCATTAGGAATCCTCCTTCACTCTCCCGAAGTGAGTCTGACAAGCCCTCCTTAGCCTTTTTTTCCACATCAAATGCACCAGCAAACCCCTGTCTGTGTACAAACACAAGCACATCCTCTTCTCCTTCTATCTCTCGTTTTCTGTTTCACAGAAACACACTTCCACAGACCGACAGTCACTCATTCCTATCAGTCTTGCTGGTGTCTGCTGGTGCATGCTCTCCAAAATGACACATTTTAACGCAATAACCAATTCAGCATTCTCAGTATAATGACAATGCAGCACAGGGCAAAAAATGTGTTTGCTTTAGAATATAAAGCCATATCAAATTTAACACCTCACATTGTCTTATCGTCTGGCTGAATGCAGGAGGTTGCATTTGGGATTTAAAAGACTAACGACTAAGCACCAGTCTGTGATTGATTTTCTTCAAAGTCTTTCTTCATGGTAGTCTAATTACAAAACTTTTCCTTCAGCAATAAGAGGCTACTGGAGACTTCTTAGCCTTAGCCTTAACTATCTATTTGGTCTGTTTTATTGTTAGTTTGCCCTTATTTTGTTGGTTTTGTCTATTTGATTTTAATGTAGCAACTTCTTTACTGTTGACAATTAATCTTTAGGAGACCCAGTAGACAGGTCATATTATTTAATATAAAAGTGAATAGAACAAAAACCCCAGGCCCTCTTTCAACCAATTTTAAGAATAGCAACACTTTTAGAAATGTTCCACTGTCAACTGATACAACTTAACACGTCTAACCTATCTGGTCCATGGTGATACCCTGGTGGCAACAGTCCCGACGTCCTACATATGGTTTTAATTAGCCCACCCAGTGCCATGAGGATCTCATTTCAAGAAGTTTGTGTCCCTCACTAATTTAAAGGGCATGTGATGTCTGTGGGATTTTCTGGCTGTGTGCAGTGTGCCACTTCTTTATTGTGGAGGACAAGGCATGTGACAAAGGGGAGTGGGCCACTCTTAATGTCACCACTGCACGGCAGCACGTGTGGGACCACAGCAGTGGTTGGTTTGATCCCAAGTTCAAGCATACGCCTGACATTTGGTGTTGCCTCACCCACAGCCAATAAAGAGTTTGTGGCTGTGCGCACATGTGTGGCAGAGCAGGGTGGGGGTGGCTGGGGGTGGCTGGGGGTGGCTGGGGGTGGGGGATAAGTAAGTGTGTGTGTGTGTGCGTGTGTGTTTGTGTCTGTGTATGCGTGTGATGTGGATGGGTCAAAGGAGGCGGGCAGCGTGGGTTAAGAGGCTAATGCACAGCTGGGTAAATTCACTCCAGGGCCATTGGGTTGTCTGCCGCATTCTCTATCCAAGAGTGCATGGTGAACCAGTGGGTGCAGTGAAGTGTGTTTCCATTGTCTGGAAGTAGGGCAGTGGTACAATGAGGTCTGGACCATGGAGACTATCTCATTCCAGGGTTTGCTGCAGTTGTGTGCCTGCTCAGGTGATTCAGACACGGGACATAGCAAACAAATGACCCGACAACTGTCTGGATATATTAAGCTGTCCAAAATACATACACTGTTGGACTGCATTTGGTTCATGTCAAAATCTCTGCCTTGGCGGGTGCTGACAGAGCTATACTACATACCACACACACACACACACACACACACACACACACACACACACACACACACACACACACACACACACACACACACACACACACGTATTTCAGTAACACTGAAACAATCAAGTGACTGTGGTGTCTGTCAATGGCAAAAGCTCCTTAGCCTTCCAATTCACGGAGCTGCCACTCCACTCGTGGAAAAGAATCTGTGGCTGATAGCTGCCTCTGGGAGTCACCTTCACACTGTTGCCCGATCACAATGTGGAGGTAGATATTGTCATCAGCAGAAACAGGGTCTTACTGTCACCACTGTGTGAAAATGACATTAGTCTCACTTCTGGTCCTATCTCCCACTCTCTCCATAGCACACACGCTCTCTCTCTCTCCCTTTCTCTCTCTCTCTCTTTCTGTCTCTCTCTCTCTCTCTGCTGCCCTCCTTCTCAGTCACGCTCCTTAACTTGCATCTTAAGACACTATTCCTGTTCCAATGCCCCACTAACAATGTCCTGCCACAGACACGAGAGTAAGTAAGAGCCTGATCACTAATAGCCTGATCACAGATTAAAAGGATGTATGCAACGGAAACCAATTAGGCTATAGAAACCGTATTGTTGAATAACAATAAAAAATGCACCATAGTAGTATTTATGCTGACCATGCATCTGCACATAACGACAGCCATTAGCATGCTGTGTTGTTGTCATAGTCTGAATGAATAAACACCACGACAAATAGTTCAGTCTTCCCTTTTGTATTGTAAAAGTAAGGTTATTGTTTCACCATAGCCTGCGTGGCCGAGGGTGTCACACTGACATCTAGTGTTAAATACAAGTAATTTCACATAAACGGAGGCAAGCAATGTGAGACCCATAGTGTGAGACCGACTGGCAAAAACCACACATACTGTAACAAGAAGTCATCAGAGTTAGCTAAAAACAATTTCAAAACAAATACGCATCTGTCGAATGGTGCCAGAAATATGGCTGGCTGTAGCACTAGGCCTATATCTGCTTGCCAGTAATGGGCAACCTGGATTTAGAAGATACATTCTAGCACCACATAACCTCCTATCACCCGTACTCTATGCACCTAATACAAGTGACTTCAATAATTAACTCTTTTACTTGGCTGAAGAGTTGTGCAAAGCGCAATTAGTTCGTTTAGTGGAATGGCTGCAACAAATACGTGGTACTGGATTATAGCTTCTGAAGCCAGATTGCCCATCACTGCTGGTAGCAAACTCCGCTGACGATATATCCACTATTTTACCCGTGCCACACTTTAGCCACACAAAAAATGGCAGGAAGTAGTACCCTAGTCGGCCTGAAGACACAGTGACGTAATGACAGCAAGTCTATCTACAGTAGCCAGTTTGCTAATGGCTTACAGCAAAGTTAAAGCCATACAGTTAATGGATTTATTTTTACGTTTGTTTGTCTGTGACATAACAGCTACATAATTCACAGTATTATTCATACTACAACACGTAACATGGCACGGATAACTGCTGGTCAGGAGTATGATACACTTGCTGAGGTATGTGCAAAGTTAGCCAGGCTAATTTTAACAGAGAACCCATCTACTCCGTGCTAACCTACTTAATGATAAATGCGTTGTTTGTGATAGAAATGAATCCGTCAATGCAGTGAATAAGTCACCTCGTGTGTCGTATGTGCGGTTAGTGGACAGAATAGGCTCATGTTTTGCTGTCACCCCCACGTATCGATAAGCTGTTGCTACTACACCCATGACAGGCAAATAGAAACTTTGCAAGAGAGAAGCTAGTAGAATGCTTGTTCATGTTGTCAGTCCTCCTGAAAGTGTAAGTGTTAAAGATGGAACATGATGAGCATTATGTCATGACAGACATTTCCCCTCTTGTTGCTATTTTTGTTTTCTAATGCACCCATTCGAGGATATCTAAGGGAAATTAATGTCCCTATTTATTATGGTGTACCAGGTCTAAAGCCAGGTTTATGCTTCTGCGTTGACCAGCGCCGATGGCTACAACGATGCTCTTAATCTGTGTAATAAACAAGCATAGAAAACAAACAACTGAAGCATAATTCGTGTACTAAGTACACCTGATAACGTTGATGAATAATGCTTTAATGAAGCACTTAAAGAGTCTCTGTCAGTAGGATATGATGGTTCTTGCGTCTCAGCAAACTGGTCTGAAACACAGTCTCATCAGACTGTTTGTTTTTCACTGTTGCCTCAGACTTTGCAGTCTAATCGTGATGCCTTCATGTTTCGATGTAGCTAGTCATTTCTCACCCCTACTTGTCACATTTCAGTGCAACTATCGCTACCCTAACGAGGTCCTGGCTGACGTGACGAGTGCCACCACTACGTACACAGACCTAAATCTACACGTTGACTTTTACTGTAAGTGAAATATAACTTTCAGTAAAATACACAAGCCCCAAAATAGTCTTGTTTTGCCGAAACCCTGCAATCTCCTGTATGTAATGTGCCCTGAGAGGGTGAACCACGTTTTTATAAACCTAGCTATAAACCTGCTTTTGGCATTTTATAGAGGAAATTACACCACTGAGATGTGTAGGTTGAATTGGCTATTCAGGTGCTATTTTTGGAATGAGCTCAAACTTGACTCTGGTTATTTTCACCACTATTGCAGCAAAGTGGATTAACCTTGCACTGAGATTAAGTGGAAACACGCCACACTGCTTTGGTATAACATGTACAAATGCTTTTGTTTAAAAATGTCTTCAGTTTGTTTTTATGCAGCCCAGCATCCACAGCTTTAACATGTTATCTTCACATGTACCAGGTTACCCTAACAATGAGAAGAAGAGGCTGGTATACTTGGGTGGCACTATACCTGTTACCTATGAAGGTACAGCCAACATTGTGATGGCCTATTTCATTCACATAACAGACCCTTGGTGCCCTCATAGTACATAATGATTATAATTTTGATTTTGGGGAGTGATATTAGGCAGCATTCCTGGTCCCCTCTGCTTTGCAAAATCTTACTTTGAGCTCCATTTGATTGGTTTAGGCAACGTGTACAACATCCCAATCCGCATATGGATCCACGAAACACACCCCCACAGTCCACCCAAGTGCTGCGTGTGGCCCTCTGCCTTTATGGTGATCAACACCAAAAGCAGTTTCGTGGACGCAAGTGGCCATATTCATCTTCACTGTCTGAACAACTGGAAAATTGTAAGTTCCAAAGTCTTGATGGCCAAGACCAAAATGCCTTTGTGTACTTATCAAGTGTCCCACAGACGAGATGTGAATGATGCTATAAAGCTGGCGCTTAACCTCTACAAAAAGACATTTGTTAAGTCTCCATATGAGAAGCATGGCTTACTGAATGCTAATGCTTGTTTGTGTGTTGTATTGGCTGAAAGGGCTGGTCCAGCCTTTCCATAGTGCTGGAGGAGATGAGGGCAGCGTTTCAAAGGGAGACCCCGCTTTTCACCGCATACCCGTTGAAGACTGTAAATCTGTCTACAACCACTCTGCCCCCACTCACGGGGGCAGGTGATGCCCAGGCCTCTCCTTACGGCAGGTGAAACATATTATATATTAGATTCTGTTGGTGTGGATATTCCTCTTTTCCAAAATAGACAGATAGATATACAGATAGATATATATTTGTTATTGTCACAATGTTGGTGGTAGTTGTAGTTACAAAGTTAGTTCAATGAGGTAAAAACGTGAAAAGTAAGAAAGAGAAATAAAAGGTTAAAAAATAAGGTATTCAAATGTATTGAGTTTGATTGCTGAGGAGAAGAAGCAGCTATGATTTAAATGTTATTTCTGTGTAGTTATTTTGTTTTTACAGTAATGCCATGGTGGTAACATTAATTATATATTGTTGTTTAAATATTGTCTTTGGCTTTATTTTGTTCCAGTTGGCCTTACACAAACAGTACGTCTTCACAACAGAACACAAGTGACCAGCCGACGATCTCTTCTTCGTTAGTGATGCAGCCTAACAGCAATAGTGAGTGCCTTCCAAGATGATATAGTTGATTCATCTCTCTCTTGCCTCTGTCTCTTGTCCTTTTGCACTGCCACAGTATCTCTGCATGTCCTTGGTTTGTGTTTACCCTTGTTCTGTATTGTTTGTGGATCTTTCAGCTTCTCCCCTTTTAACTATTTCATGTCATCCACAGCTCTACCCAAGAGTTCAAAATCCAGTCACTCCTTAGCCACCACCGAGCCTGTCGGTGTCGTGAGACGTTCATACACACAGGAGCTGCTGGACATGGGCATCAAATTTGACAACCCTCCAGCCAAAGGAAGCCACCTCAACAATGTATATGTGGAGGGTGTCTATGGTAGGGACATCTGCCAATGTCTGTCTAAGCTCTTCAACGCACTCCACTGTCTGTCTGTCTGTCTGTCTGTCTGCCTGTCTGTCTGTCTGTCTGTCTGTCTGTCTGTCTGTCTGTCTGTCTTCTGTCTGTCAGAAATGTCCAGATGCTTAAAAGAGCATCGTATTTCAAGCTTCGACCTTTTTTATTCAGTGACAACCAAGGAGTTTGTGGTGTAGTGTGGACATTATTTAGGCAGCGCTTCTCTGCATGCCTCCTCAGTGATAATTGTTTTTCTTGTTTTAGTTCGAAACGTCACTCCTACCCTGGAGGATGTGGACAACTTGTTCAAGAGCCTGCAGCTGGAGAAAGTTGTCAATATATACCAACTGGGGACCAAAGACAGAGGTGTGTGTTCACTTTTGAAATATCCAATGCCTTGATCTATTTCTTGTTTTCATATTTGGCATATTATTTTAATTAGTCTTGCTTCTTCTTATCTTTATGTGTTTATTTTAAACTGCTTGATTGATCCTTCTCAAAACTAAGCCCTGCATTTTAGTCTGCTAGAACTGTTGCTTTTAATACTTTTCTAGCTATCATCTGATCACAGTTTATGTATTACATATTGAATTAAATATGTCATGTAATTTATTCATAATACAATATATTCAGTATCATAACTCATTTGTTAAAGCGAGAATGTATGTCCTCTGTATTTTGCAGATACAACAGTGGACCAGGAGGTGGCTGGACTGCTGGATGACGACCACACCGTGGTGGTCGACCACTTGCCCTGCGGCGTCTCCCCAAGTCGCATGAAGAACAAACTGACCATTTACTTCCAGCGCAAGCACAATGGTGGTGGGGAGGTCGTGGATGTGACATATCCCACCACTCGCCCCGATCAAGCCTACGTCACATTCCGTGATCCCAGAGGTACTCCTGTAAACCTGTGCTTAGCACTTAGTGTGATGGAGAGGGTGTTAAATGATAACTATACTGTAGCAACACACACATATGTAAATGAGTGTCTCAGTAATAATTTCATACCAGGTGTGAATTCATAGATGGAGGACACAGTGTTGGCTCGTGACTTTTTGTGACTTTGTTTCATCTCAGATGTCAGGAGGGTTTTGAAACAGCCGAGGCGAGTGATTGGGGGAAACGATCATGTTTTCCATGTCCAGGTGAAGAAGTTTGTTCGCTCTCAGGTAAAGAGGCCTCACAAAGAAAAATTCTGAAGTGCTGGTGTTTTACACCCAGACAGCCTCCTACTGCCTCTTGGATTCTTTGTTTATGGGCACACCACTATTTTGGAAAAATGGCTAATTTGCCATGTCTTCTAAAGTTAGACAATTGGGTAATAACTTTTTTGTTTCTATGCAGGCAATGTTTTAGTCTGGTGGTAGGGCTTAACTTGCATGTTAGCATCACCCCTGAAAAAGTGTAAAAATCGTTGTTACTTTCCTATTCTAAAGCTCTTGTGTAGTCACAGCATGCATTAAGAATTTAGGCTGCCACCGTACCATGGTCACTGTGGGTGCAGTAAT
Source organism: Coilia nasus (assembly GCA_027475355.1). Classification (NCBI taxonomy): domain Eukaryota; kingdom Metazoa; phylum Chordata; class Actinopteri; order Clupeiformes; family Engraulidae; genus Coilia; species Coilia nasus. The sequence goes on from CM050221.1 coordinate 23,666,783, forward strand.
GTCAGATACTGCCTGAAAATAGTGCTCCTAGTAGCTTTCATCAAATACTGTGAAATCACTGGGCCCACTGAATGCAGGAAAGATCCTTAATTATTATTAATAAAGAAAGTATAGTTGTATCAAGAAGAAGAATAAAGAAATTTATTTGTCACATGCATATTTGTACAGTTACAAGAAGCAGTGAAATGGGGATTGTGACTAATGCTCCCTTCAAGAAATCTCTAATAATACATAAAAATAAAATAATTAAATAAAAATAAATAAAAATAAATAAATAAATGCTTATAATCACAGTTGAAGTTATGTAGTTAAGTTATGTATTCACAAACCATATGGCTTGGGGGAAGAAGCTCCTTCTTAGTCTGAAAAGAACAGAACTGTTTTCCAAGAGGGCAGCCTTTGAAAGGCATTGTGACTGGGGTGGTGTATGTCTTTGCTAATCTGGTTTGCCCTAGTTTGACAGCGCCTGGAATATATGGCCTGTAACTCTGGCAGATTGGTCCTGGTAATTTTTTTGGCACAGCAAATTTTTCTATAAATACACATATTTCATAAGACATATTTCATAAGTCATAAGTCATATCTGCCTAGAAAATAGCCACGTTTCATTTTCCATTTGTCTTAGTACATGTTGCAACTACACAAGAGTCAACTTTCACACAGGAAAAATATTGGAATAGTATTGTTCCTTTTTTTCAGGGTAATTCTAAATGCCTAATCAGAGTCAACAGACTATGCTTTGCTAAAATCACTACTATCAGACAGGGACATTGCCTCCATCAGATTAAAAACATTACCCAACTGATTACCTAAGGAAAATGGACAGGAAGCCAATTTGTAAGAATAGTTGCATGTTGAACTACGATTAAATTCATGGAGATATACCTCTATTATTATAGTGTTAGATTACCTGAGCCCACAGACAGACATCAAAACTGACCAAGAGCGAGGTGCTGATAGTTTCCTTGCCTTCACAGATTGAGATGCCAGAGGGAATTGTGGGTGAGAAGGCGGCCATGTTCAAGAGCCTGCTGACGATGGAGGGCCGGGATTTTAGCCCGACGGATGTGCTGGAGGCGGTGCAGGCGTGCCGAGACCTACCCTCCGCCCTCAAGTACCTGTCTCATGAGTGCCCCATCTGCCAGGAGCAAGTGTGCTTCAGCAAGGTGAGACAGGGTGGGATTAATACGACAGGTTGTAAACTTTAGGATGTGTGACTGGGTCTCATGCCCTGGCATGCACACACCCCCTTGGGCTACTGTGGATTTTACCTGAAGTGAGTGAAAAGTGGTTACCTTTTCCCTCTTGCACTGCCCTCCTTCACTCTTTTCTTTTGTAACTCCCCTTGTCTCTCCTCCTCTCTGTGGTATGTTCTCCCCTACAGATTATTACCATGACTCACTGCTCATGTGCCTTCTGTGAGAGCTGCTTTAAAACCTACTTCTCCTCCGTCATCAAAGAGAAGAGCATCGTCAACGCTGTGTGCCCCCTGTGCAGTAAGCCTGACGTGCGCGGACAGCAGAGCATGGAGGAGTCCATGGAGTACTTCAGTCTCCTGGACACACAGGTAAGGTTCAGTGTAGCCCAGTGGGTCAGATAGAGAGTTCCTCGATTATGGGCTTAATGTTCATAATGTTGCACCAGTGTACAGGTATTTTAGTCATTTTATTACATTTATTACATTTTTATTACATTTAGTCATATTTTTTATTACATTTAGTCATTTTATTACATTTATTATAATAGAATGCTGAAGATTGTCCCATTGACTTTGAATTGGCCAACTCCAGCAAACTCAGACGTTCGTAGGCCCGATATTTCTATATAATGAAAGCTAAAAAAGTGTAATGACAGCTGTCAATGGCAACGAGTTTTGTGGTTCTTTAACATCACTTTGCAAGTAGTACGTTCACTTATTGTACAGATATTCAACAATATAAGCGGTAACCAGTTATTAAGCAGCTGGGCACATTGCTATGCAGCACTAAAACATTCTATTTCCTCAGTGAACTGTTTTTTGCAGAGGAAGCCATAAAGTGGCAATGAAATATTTAACATATGACATTGTTAGAAGTTTTATCGGTTTTTGCCAAGTAGCCGTACAATAAGTCAGGTGTTGTTCAGCAAGGCGGTCATTGTCGTGGCATAAGCCCCTTCAGAGTGATTCAAGATCCCTCTGCTTCCACAAGAAGCCGCACTGAACGTTATCCCTTACACATTGCATTATTGTGCTTTGATCCAGACTTTACACAAAAATTGTCAAGACCACTTGTGTGTCACTTCCATAGTTGTGTTGTGCATACACCTTCCACTAAAATGCTAACGTATACTGCCTTGTCTACATTTTGCAGATCAGGCACTACCTTGACCCAGAGACCCATGAGCTGTTCCAGAGGAAGTTGAGGGACCGGGCACTGCAGGAAATGCCAAACTTCCGCTGGTGTGCCCATGTAAGAGGCCCTCGCTATTCTCCACTCACCACCCGATCTATGGGGCTAAGTGTAAACAGAGACAGAGATCCCTGTGCAGTCATGCCCTAAGGCTGAGTCTGGACTGTGTGTGTGTGTGTGTGTGTGTGTGTGTGTGTGTGTGTGTGTGTGTGTGTGTGTGTGTGTGTGTGTGTGTGTGTGTGTGTGTGTGTGTGTGTGTGTGTGTGTGTGTTTCCTGCAGTGCTGCTTCGGGCTGCTGCACGAAGCCGACCGTCTGAGAATGGACTGCCCCAGCTGCGGCAAGAGCACCTGTTTCAAGTGCAAGAGTGCTGTGAGTAGCTTAATCATACCCAGCTACAAACACACAAAAACTACTCACACACACACACAGACACACACATGCACAAGCACATAAGCACAAATGCAAACAAGCAGACACATATTCTTATATTCTCATGATAAAGCACAAATGATGCACAAAAATAGAGTTCAGAGCTGCTTTCACATGTATGCTGAACTTTTGACATTTTTGCAAAGGTTCTCTGTACAAATGACTGTCCTCAGTTCTGCCTGGACTTTTTTTTTCCTAGAGCCCCTGTGAAAAGAGTGAATTTTTTAATAGAGGTCTCTTGTTAAACTTAAACATTTGGAGAAACCATGCCATCAAGTGGATTTGTTGATGGTTTTTTTAAACATGTGACTGGGAGAAAACAATGTTCTCCAATCCAACTTTTTAAGATCGTAATGTTAGCTTTTAGCTTCCTTTGCCATATGAAATGCTACATAGTGTTTTGAGTCACTTGTGCTGTCTTAAGTGGGAACTTACATTTTCTTGGTATTCCTATGTGTGTAGTCTTCTCTTCCCTTATGCATGCACAGATCTGATACAGCCAACAACACAGTTGTTGAGAATAGTTGCAAACAACTTGAGATATAGAGATTTAGCACAGTGCTAGGCATTATAGTGGGTATGCTTACCTTCACTGTCAGAAAAAATAAAGCAAAACAGGGTTATTTTTTTGTCTTTTGAAAACTGATAACTAATACTACTGATATTATATTTACAAATGCTTTTTTGGTATCAAATGGGTATAAACAATTATTTAAGTTCAGCTCTACACACTCCTGTTAATTGAGGGCTATCTCACAAGCATCCTCTAAATCAGCTGCTGCCGAGTATGGGATTAATACGAAGTGACCAGGCGCTGGATAAGTGAGCTCTGGAGTCTCAGTTTTTAATGTTATGGCTGAATGCCTCCCTTACTCCTAAATAATCGGATTATGTTCTTGTTGTGTGAATAATCAACCCCTAGATTTAAATTTCCATTTTTTTTCTGAGACATCACTACAGTGCCTCCTTGAGCCTAATATTGTGTGTGTGTATCAGTGGGCTCCCCAGCATGAGGGCCTGTCCTGTGAGAAGTTCAAAGAGTGGCAGTTGCACAACAGTCCAGAGTACCAGACCACGAGACTGGAGCACCTTATGAGCCGAAACAAAATAGGTAGGAAATGTCAGTCCCATACCCGCCCTCTGTATGTCTTTGTTTCCTCTTACCATATGAAATGCCTGTAGCATGAATGTTTAGCTGCTCTTGCCATTAGTTAGCTTTACCTTTGTCTTAACTCCACAGATTGCCCAAAGTGCAAATTCCGATTCTACCTATCCAAAGGTGGATGTCTTCACTTTAAATGCACCCAGTGTCATCATGAGTTCTGTGGAGGCTGTGGTGCACCTTTTAAGTTTGGCTCTGTGAGTCTCTTTTCCAAAAGTTTTTACTTGGTGATTGAGATTTCACCATCTGTTTCTATACACAAATATGTGCGTGTGTCTGTGTGTCTGTGTCTGTGTGTGTGTGTGTCTGTGTCTGTGTGTGTACACACCTGCGCACATATATTTCTCCACAGGCTTGTGGGTTTTCTGCAGAGTGTGGCACAAAGGGGTTACATGCCCACCACCCCAGGGACTGCCTGTACCACCTGAGAGACTGGAGTGTTCACAGGCTGCAAAGGCTTTTACAGGTAATCTCCCTGCCTTTACCCAAAACACACACGCTCGATGGCCACCAGTCCGTCTGTCTGATGTAACAGCGTCTGAGTGATGGCTCTCTTTCTCTCTCTCACCCCCTCCAGCATCATCGAGTTTCCCATCCTCTCCTGCTACGGCACAAACCAGGAGCAGCAGCCAGAGAATGGAGAGGTACTCTGAGTCTCTGCACACCTGTCATTCAGCGATTGTGGTTATCTGGTAGCTACAGAGATGTGACGCAGACTGTGCGCCGTGCAGGCAGATGTAGGTCTTATGAATATTGTGATGAGTGTGAGGCTGAGTAGGTGTTGATCAGGCCCTGGGCGGGATGGGTGATCTGTGTGTTGCAGGTGTGTGTGGCGTACTAGAGCACAAAGAGAGTGGCGGTACGAAAGATGAGCCATGCGGTCGCCCTGCACACCCAGAATATACCGGCTACTGCATGTGAGTGATCATTTTTAACCTTTGCCTGCTAGTGGCACTCAAACCTAAATGTACATATTATATATATATATATATATATATATATATATATATATATATATATATATATATATATAATGTAATATAAAGTCATTTTATATATTTGTGTTTACAATATAATGTAATTCCTCCAAGGTTGCACTATAAAGAGTGCCTTGTGGAGCTGATCAACCAAAAGCATCTGGACCCAGCCCTCCTGTTCGACATACATGAGATAGTGACCGAGCTGCAAAGATGGAGGGTACAGTTTCCACAGCAACAGCCTCAGGAATCAGATCAGTTTTATAAAGAGCACTTGAGGAAGGTAAATCAATGGTCTTCAGAGTTGTTGACCTTGTGGAAGGTGCTGTATGTGAGAAGTACTGGTCACACAAATAGAATGGTGTTACTGTAGAGCATTTGGTATAGTTTAATGGTACTGCCTATGTACATTAGTGTCAAATAGTTTGTGGTTAATTGCAAACGTACCGCTTCCAATCCTCTGTCAAACAGCAAGTAGGTTTCTTTTCCAACTTAATAATGCACTCTAATATTTCTACACAGATTCTGACTGACACAGTGCGTCTGTCTGCTGGTGCTTTGGTCGGAAGCAAAAGAACAGAGCCCTCGTCCCCCTCCATCATTGGTTCTTCTGTAGGAAACCCTTGGTCCAGCCCACAGACCAGCCCCAACAGGGGCCAGTCAGAAGACACCCAACTTTTGCTGCTGCTCAACGACTAGCACAAGCTGCTCTTGGCAAACAACAGAATTAATATTACAGTATCATATAGTAATGTTTTTTTGGCACGTTTGCTGTACAAAGGTTATGTAGTTTTTTTTGTTTTTTTGTGTGTTGATTTTTTTTTTAATGACAGTATGTGACCTGAAGTGCAGATGTATGGAAGTGTTCTATGGTCGGTTAACAAATGTGTACTGTTTTCCACAAGTTCTCAGGGTCGCCTAGGGACGCACTACTGCTGAAGCACTCCATACTTTCTGTATGACACAAGTAATGTCTGTCTGCTAGTGCCCTCTAGTGTTGTGTGGCACTAGATTTTTGGTTTGGTTGTGAATATTTGACATCTGTTTATTTTACTTTGATACAAGAGGTACTGTTGTGCACTTACAAGACTACTAAGTATGTGAATTTATTTCATTGTAGGAAAGTTATTAATGTTTTTGTTTTTATCTTCATGCGTGGTTGCAGCCTCACCCCTTACAGTGAATGCATTCATACTGAGCACTGTTTTGCACTTTGACTAAGATAGTGTGGCCATTCTCAAAGCCATGACATTATGAACATAGATGAATATATTGTCACTAACATCACTGTCGCACTTGACAGTCAGTTTAATGTTTATATGTACTTTTTATTTTTCTACTACATCAGCCTTAAAAAAAGACAAAAAAAAACTTAGGACTTTCGTCTTTCATAATTTGTATTTCAAAAAGTATTTAACTGGCATGTGCACAATGCAGAGTACAAAATATAATTTATGGTCTTTATCTTTAAATTCTCTTAAGAATTCAGCATAAGGTTGAACCACTGTATTACTTCCACTATCTTCACAACTTTACTACTGCTGTGCTGTACATCAAACCTATAACACCAATAAATTGACTCCCGTCACCTTAAGCAATTAAAACAGTCAATGGCTTAATTCCTTTGAGTCTAAAGGGGCATCATCCCTTTGGGCAGGATATGTCTCAATCTCTTTGATCAGTCTCTGTGCAACTGTCTTGTTGTTTGCTGCCAAAACTCTTCTGGACATCAGGTCTAATGGTCCTCCTGAAACATAAAAGGCCATGTTCATCTGATATATGTAATATACAGGATTCATGCAATTCACCAAACCAAGAGTTAAAATAATTCTAAACAAAAAAAAACTGTTTCAAGTAGGTTTGATAATTAAGAGTTTCGATAGTTGAGTCAATACACTTGCTATTTTAAACTACAATGACATTTCAGGTACCTCAGACCAAGAATCTGAGATACATCTGAGTAACATAAGAAAGTATTTCAGAGTTTTAGAGCCATGATGCAGTTAGTGCCCACAAATAGTTTAATATGTCAGGAGGAAATTACTGACCCTCCAAATCCATAAGGACTCCCCCTGCCTCAGACACAATCACAGCGCCGGCAGCAATGTCCCAGCAGTGAATGCCGATCTCATAGTAGGCCTCCACACAGCCCGTGGCCACTAGACACATGTTGGTGGCAGCAGTGCCTACACCTCGCATCCTGCAAAGATCAGGAACAGGGAACACTTACACCAATTCATGTTTAGAGGTCTCTCGCTTTTAAGATGAGGAAAATAGAAAACAATTACATTTAATATTTCTTTCCTCTTTAAAACTAACATAAAGCAGGTATACAATTTGTCAACAATTTCATCTCTGGAGATATGATGCCAGACTCTTGATATTTTGCAAGCATGCTAAAAAAGTTGAAACCTGCTGGAGTGACTTCTGACAACTAATGCTGTGACAATATGCAGCACACAGACCACTCTCCCGCTGCTATAGAGATATCATTAATTGTTCATTGTCCCCTGTTGAGCAGTTTTTAGGAATGCATTTGAAACTTGTATGAAGCAGATCTAATCTGAGGCGCATGCTGATCCATACCCGTGAACGGGGAGAGTTAGAACTTTCCTCATGTTGGAAAAGATCTTGTCAACAACTTCCGGATCTCTGTTTGATCCAAACTCTGTGGCAATGATGGACTGATTGATATCTAAAATCAGGATGAAAATGCAATAGAAATTATAATTAATGTTCATGTTATAGTTTATAGTCCCTTCCATTTGCTTAGGTTAAATGTAAAAGGGTCTAATAAAATTTAAACCTGAGATTTTGCCAAGGTTATCTGTTGTGCCTAACCTGTCTGGTCAGACACTTGCAGAGGCTGACCATTACAGAAGGCACCTTTGCCCTTCCGGGCTGTGTACATCTTATCCTCCAGACAGCTGTACACCACTCCAAATTCAAGCTGAGTGGAGATAAGGTCACACACAAGGAGGAAGAGGGAGTGGGAGAGAGAGAGAGAGACAGACAGACAGACAGAGAGAGAGCGGGAGAGAGAGAGTGAGCGAGCGAAAGGGCACGTTATTACAGTTATCTTGCACAGCAGAACCATAAATAGCAGTACCTTAAGAACTTTGGCCTCACCTGCTTATTAGCAGCAAACCCAATTGAAATGGCTACAAATGGGTATCTTTGTGAACAGAAAAAGAACAAAGAGATAAATCTTTTCAGTCATCGTTTCTATACTAAGTAAAACTAAGTAGCACCTTGCAGAAATGTTTCTATGTGTCTTGGTGCCAAAATTGGCAAAAAAGAAAAATATATCACATTACCCATGCACAAAGTTGGTAGTCCCATCCACAGGGTCAACAATCCAGGTGGGGTTGTCTGAAAGAATACAAGGCTCTCCAGCAGCCACAGATTCCTCTCCGATAAAGCTGAAATGCAACAAACAAACAAAATCAGCTTGCATGGCCACTTAATGACCCAAAGCACGACACTTGATTGCAATCGCCCTGGATAGTATCCACCCAATAGGTGTCTTTCTGAACATTTCAGAGACATATAGGGTAAGTAGCATGTGACTGAATGTGACTCATGCTTTTCGTAAATTACATGGCCATAACTCATTGACCTGTCGACACCTGTCTACATCCAAAGACATTTTCACATTCAGCCATCCAGCTGTTCTATTTCCAGTCATGTATCAGAAGTCACTGCTATCTTTGAGCTTTTTACAATTAGGTTTCCTGCTCTCCATAACTCTTGACTTAGTAAACCATTGTTTATTGGCTATTATTATAGGCTACCTGTGTGTGGGAAACTTCTCTTTCACAGAAGCTATGATGAGCTGTTCCACCTTCTGGTCAGTCTTGGTGACCAAGTCTACAGAGGAACTCTTGCACATGATCTTCATATCATTCTGCAGTGCCTCCCTTACAATCTGGGTAGAACAAATACATTCGATAAGAAACTAAACGCATAAAACATAATTCAACGGAATAACATGTAAGCCTTCCATCCATTCTCACCTCTCCAGCCTTCCGGGCAAGGGACACAGCGTGGTCCATCGCTTCTTGCCAAAGGTCTGGCATGATGGCTGGGTGCTGGTCCTCTATATAAATACATTAATATTAATGAATTAATACAGCAGCGAACAGTGTCAGCATTAAACAGCTTCAGCTTTTCGGGAACTGTTAAAACTGTTTGACTACAAACAGCACACGCTTAATCGTGACCTGACCTGTACAAAAATAACTCTGCTGTCACGCTTGCTCTAAAATCATAACTTTCCTAATGAGCTTCAAAGATCAGTCAGGCACACACCGTCTCATCCCTTCAGGATCACTCCTTGGCTTTAGGCCATACAAGGCACGCAAACTGCACACCACAGCGCAGAGAAGAAACATTAAGTCCCACAATGGTTTAGTTCTACCTGTGCCCCTAAAACAGGTAATTACTTAGTACATCCACCATTTTACGTCAGTTGGTTTAGTCGTAAGGCACTTTACTGTTTGAAGACAGTGGTGTAGTTAAACAAGTGATGTGGAGGTGTTGCTCCCATTCCCTCTGTCGCAGATGATGAGCAGCACGGCCAGATAAATCACAAGTGGCGCGTTGACACGATTTTCCAATAAATATTCAATGGGACCAATAAGATGCTTGAGCGGCAACTGTCCGTTGAAACTAGGGTTAAGGGACCTCCCCGGTTAACCAGACCACCTGTTTAACCACCAGAACCACCAGAACACCATGAGACTTCAAGGTGAACATTTAACCGAGAAAACACTGATCGAACTCCTATTTGTGTTTGTAATGCATAAACCTCGCAGAGAACAGACGTCTACCGTCTGGTTTGAAATCATTATTTTCGGTCTTCAACACGCCAAAAAATCATTTGCTAGTGGATTTTCAACAGTTAGTGTAACGTCCTAGCATGCATGTGCTGAAATAAGGAAATAACAATCCGCCGAAGAGCAGTGTTATGGTTGAAGCATGCAGTCAAATCATACAACAAAGTGCCTAGGTAAATCCAGTCATAAAATTCAGCTCACCTTTATACGAAATTGATTTTGGCTGTAACACCAAAGCTCAGAGGACTGTTCCAAAACAAGGAAACACCATTCAATGGATAGTGACAACCGTGAATCCAGTCGACATGGATTTCTTGGTCGCTGCTATACAGAGAGACACGGTGCAGGTTGATTGTTTCAGACCGACTTAAAGCTGTTTTTTTAGACTGGGATTCTGGGATTTTGTTTTTATTTTGTTTAAAAATAGTTCAGCCGCTATTGATCATTTTGTTTAAAAAATAGTTCAGGTGTAGTGGCTTGATCTCAAGTCAAAGAACACCGCACTTTTCAGAATAGCGGTGGCCACCAAAAGTGTCAAGTGCCTCTTTCAAAATCACGTGATACATTAGGTCCTATCTGAAGCTTCCTTCCTTACTCTCTACCACGTGACTGCCTCTAAATCTGAACCAGCTACAAAATGATACAAAGTATATAGGGCATATTAAATGCATAGCTATCTATGGCTCTGATTAAGAGGAATTGCTATCCCAACATGAATATGAATTATATGATATTTTAATTTACATCTTAGGATAACGACGAAGCGCTAATTGAGGACTAACGAGGCTGCTGTCAATATCTGCTTTTTATGAATACTGAGATTATTGTAATAAATATGTATGTTTGTGCAATAACCAGGTTGAATAATGATTTATTATGAATGAGTAGGCAAAAAGGTATTCCAAGACCTTCAATTTGTAAAGAGCCAATTAACCAATTTAACTAAGCGTTAGGGTTCCCTTCACTCTCTGCAAAATAAAGCTATTGGTGATCCACCTGACAAATCATGCTTTTTGAATGGCTAGTGTAGTAATTAAAATCAGATGGCCCCATTTGTTCTCAATTAAAAAAGAACATAAAATACTCCCAAGTGCCTGGAAACAACACTTGAATTACAGTGATGACTACGAAAGGAAGCATACTCTTTAAGTTTTAATAATTCGTTTAATTTGTTCAAACAGTTTATGATGGGTTTAGGTTTAAACAAATGTTGCTGCTTATTTACTAGGAAAATTATAGACAACGCGTTTTGACCAGCAGAGGTCACTGCTGAGCTCTGATTTAAAAGTGTGTTGTGCTGCACCTCTTTCAATACAATTGTTTTTAAACGCCTTGCTGGTTAGGAAAACTTCGCCACCATTTAACTAGGGAGGATATTAATCTTTTTCCTGGGTTGGGCACAACATAAGAATCTTATAGCCTGCTGTCACATACTTAATAGAGATAAAAAGAAAACAATATTCTTTACCACACCCGTCTGGTAATATATAACCCTGCATTCCTGCGAATAAAACAACTCCCTGTCATGAAGAGGTTACGGCAAGACTGTGCACAGACGTTTCAATAAACTATTATATTGGTTCCTTTGACATCACTTGTCAATAAAAGGTCAGTGATTGCCATTGTCCATGGTGGCAGGGTCTTCACCATCACGGGTACAGGGGAATGCCTGCATCACCTGAGCAATGCTTTAGTTACTGCCATGCTGCTGAATGCAGTCCCCTTCCTTGACATCATATCAAACTCATTCCCTGGAGAGGCATGGACAGAGATGTATGAACAGTGATGTTTCACTCATTGCATGTGCATTCAGCTGTGCATCCACTTGTATCACTCTTTACGAACAGCAGGCCTAGATTTAAACCCAGTGCCATACACACACATGTATGGATACATATAAACACACCAACACACACAAAAAAACATTTAATCTTGATATTACTGTGGAAGCCCATAAAAGCATGAATCAAAGCAAATAATAAACAACAGAAACACTACCAACGGAAGCACTACCATCTGTGACCACACCACCAGCCTCCTGGACTATCTGGGCAGAGGCAGCGATGTTCCAGCAGTGTATGCCAGTGTGGTAGTAGGCATCCGCTCCACCTGTGGCCACCAGCACACACCTGTGTCCACAGCAGCTCTGCCCACCGCCCAGATCCTGCCAGGAACATAGCATGACTGCTGTCTGCAAATCTTTGTTGTCATCAACTAAGCTATTACAGGTAAGACACCAGACTCTGTGCACAAGCTTAGTTGGGAACAACATACCTTCCTGACCAGAGGTATGTAGTGGCACATCCTTCACAAAGGCTCCTCTGCCTCTTTGAGCCCAGCACATTTTGTCCTCCACACAGCTATATACAATCCCAAACTCAGTCTAACACAAACAAGCTTGGAATTGAATTTGACTCGGCAAGGCAATTATAGTGACCTGTAAAATGGCCCAATAGTGGGGACTCACCAGTTCTATTTACCTGTGTCTTTACAGCAAAAGCAATTGACATGGCAACAAAGGGAAACCTGGGGACGAGTATATGAGAACAACAAATGATGTGAGTTAAGAAATAAGTAGAGAGAGACATAATTTATTACAGCCTGAATGCATATATTTAACTTAAATGTGTATCCTCACTATACCTATGTACAAAGTTGACAGTGCCATTAATAGGGTCTGTGCCCCAGGTGGGTTAAAGTTTATCACCTGCAGTCACTGACTCCTCACCAATCAGCCTGGGTGGCACAACAAACTCACCATACATGCTGGCAGTGGATAGCAGTGACAATTAACTAAGTACATTTTCTCAATTTCTGTAAACCTAAGTAGGATTTTGAGGTACATCTGTATATTTAATTTATAGCAGCCTGAAGCTTACTTTTTAGGCAATACATATAGCTTTTATTTTTTCATTGGTTTCATTTTTTTATAGGCGAATATTAATTACAATACAGTTATTAGGGATCAAATATCTCACCCAAATTCCAGAGAAAATGCCCAAAAACTGAAAAACAGGTGTGCGAATTATAATTTTGTTCTTTGTTCTTTCCCCTCTCGTTTAGTGTCTGTAAACACCTCAAAGTTATATTGTGTCCCTGTATTTACTGTGCATAAAGTTCAAACTGGTTTCAACTCTAGCAGCTCCAGCAGTAACAAGCTACGTGCACACTTATTGTTAGGTAAAAACGTAATGTAATAATAATATAATAATCAAACTGATTAGTACTTTTAATACGCTACTGCTACTACAATGTGCTTTCCAGTGTCTGAGTAGATTCTCGTTCCTCCAGGTCATAGTAGTCAAAGGAGCTAAGTTGTAAGCAAGCTCCAAAAAGAAGTCCAGCTGCTTACAACTTTTTTACATTACATTACATTACACTTAGCAGATGCTTTTATCCAAAGCGACTTACAAACTTAGCTCCTTTGACTATGCTCTCCAGTATTTTACATTGTTGTGGTGCATTTCCCTAATTTGCACATCTGAATACTTTTTCTACTGGTTTGTAAATAGCATTATGAAAAGATGTACTTTTGCACCCACAGTTCAGAAAGATTAATAGTCTAAGTCTTGACACTCAGCCTACTCCCACCAAAATATAAGAAGTCTGACGATCCCATGTTCAGTGGATAATGTTTATGTAGGAAAGCTGTAATCTACTTGGCAAGCATTTTGTCATTTATCATCCATGCACTATTTTAGACCACCAGTTATTGGAAGTGAGACATGCTGCCCTGTCAGAATAAGATTTATGTGAGAATGAGACATACTTGTGTGTGGGATATCTCTTCCCTATGCGAGAGATGAGTATCTTCTCCACCCTCTGGTCTGTCACCAAGTCAGCTGGGGAGATTTTCAGCATCACATCTTTTTCAGCTCTAAATGCCTCCAGAATGATCTATAATGATGTGACTATGTTAGCTAGCAAACATGTTATCCTGCTGCACACACGCACACAGACAAGATATTTGCGTATGTGCATATTTATGGATGTTTCCAACATTCCAACATTATTTCAACACATTACAGTTTTCTCAATATCCTGGACAAAACATACTTTAATTAATTCTATAGACAGCTGCCATATTGTTAATACTAAAGGAAGTAATACATCATGCATTTCCTGTTAAATATGTTAAAAGTCCTCAACCTAAATATGTTGACTGGGATAATAATACAAAACACATTTTTACCATGTGTCACTGTTGACTGAGTTCAAACATGCTACACGACGAACAGTTCCTACTCCTCATCATGGCAAAGTGTGACAAAGATGACATATTGAGGCTGAGCAAAGTGAATGTTTAGTCTGCATTCTACATGTGCAATCAAAAGGCCAGAGAAATTGAATGTGATGATAACTGTAGGACATTAAATTATACTGTGCAGAGAACCGAGAGTGTCGGCTGTTTCAGGATCCTGTAGCAGTAGGTTGTTTCTGAAGCAGTTAAATGGTGGGTAAAATAACTAGGCCACATAAAAGACTTATCTAAAGCAGCATGTGGGTGTGGTTAGCATCTGCAGGAGCAGATATTCTAAATAAAACCATTCCTTAATAAAATATTTTTGTTAATAACCCATATAGGACCAAACATGGATATGTACATTAAACCTAGTGTTTTTACCCATCCACACGAAAATTAGGTTTATGAACTATAACGGGGATGCACCCTTCTGAAGTTTGCTTATGTATTCTATGTAAGGGGTCTCAGTATACTGTATATGCCTCAATCAACCAATATTTTGATTACAATATGAAGAGGTAGGATTGGACATGAATTTAATATAGTAAGATATGTAGTACAAAATGTCTTAAAATAGTAAACAATACCTTTTCAGTCAAAATGTCTCTTTTTGTTAACCACATGTCCAACAGGAAACAAGAACAGAGTATCCCTATAGTTTAAAGACATGGACCAGTACTTTAGAGTTCCTTTAAACATTATGGGAACAGCACTGACTGAGGCCATTACAATGTATATAATGTGTCGTAAAATAATTGGCGATATAATGTCTTAAAGCAATACTAAACCGTCTTCGTCTTTGGTTGCCCTACAGGTTGGAAGTGAAATAGAGTACAGATAGACAGTCTGCTTTGATGGACCTCTGAAACGATTTTGGAAACATTATTTTAAGGTTGAAAAAACTACTTAGTGTTGCTTTAAGATATGTCAAATTGCCAATTGGTGGAAAGAACATAAATTGTCAATACTCTGTACCAGGCAAGGTCTGCAGCTGGAGGAGAATGGTAAAAGTGTTCACACTTCAGAGATAATAACTATCCTTATTTTTTATGTAAATGTACTACAATGGCAGAAGATTAATTTACTGCACTGCTAAAGCAATGTCCAAAAGCAATAGAGACATTGTGCTAAGTGGTCAGATACATTCATATTAGCTAGATATTTCATAAATATTTCTTTATGTGGCTGTTGTAAATGTTCCAGTGACAAAACTGAGAATCAGTGCCATAAAACTGATATATAAAAGGGCACAATAAAAAATATTACACATTTTTATAGTAATAGATATATATATATATAGAATTTTTATTTCACCATAGTCTTCCAAATTCTCTTTTAAACAAACCCCCTGACATAAACAGGCTGGTTCTTAGTGATTTGACCATTGTGAAAGTGAACAAGACATTGTAATAAAATGGCATGGTACATTAAAATTCCCTTGGAGATGGGATACAACAAAACATGACAGTGAGAGTAGCTGACATATAGCACTTGAATGTCTTATATAAACATTCATGGACTAAAGTTCAGGTAGCACTTAAGTGATTGTCTTTATAATTGTTTTACATTACACTGAACTAGTATTCATTTGCATATTCCCTGTATCTGAATCTGTGACACAACATCAAGACTAATGCAGTCAAGAACATGTTCCCAACACGCAGAAGCTAAAAGGTGGCATGTATGTACCTGTCAGTGTCCAATTTTATTTGGCTCTCACAAAACTCTAATAACAAACATTGCTGAAGAGCAGTTGGTCTAAACCCCTTTTCAAAGCACTTGTCCCTCAACACATATGTATGGGCAATGAATAAAAAAAAATGTATCACAAACATAAATACAAATTCCATTTTATTTCCCTCTCCATCCACATTAAATATAAAAAAACTGCCTGCCCCTAACAAAAACTCACCCTTACTGGACAAAACAGGAGGTGGGTGTCAGTGACATGCTGCTACAACAGGAGTGAAGAAGTCTTCTCACTCCCCTGCCTCTCTTCCCTTATTCCCTTTGCCTTCAGAAGAAGGCAGGGTTCGTGTGCTCAATCACACAGCGCTTGCAGTGGCGTTTAACGAAGCGCAATGCCTCTAGTGACACATCACAGTCCTGCACATTCAGCAGTTGCAGGTCGAAGCAATTTGCAGCGATCACCTGCAGCCCCCGGCCCGTGATGCTCTCGCACGATTTCAGGCTCAGCCGCTTCAGGTTGAAGCAGTTGAGTGCCAGCATCTCCAGCCCCGCGTCAGAAACCAGCGGGCACTTGCCGATGTCCAGAGACTTGAGCTTGAGGCAGTTCTTGGCCAGGTGCTCTAGCCCATGGTCCGTCAGGCCCTCACAGCCTCGCGCGTTCAGGTAGCGCAAGCGCGAGCAGTACTTTGCCACGTAGCGCACCCCGACGTCGGTGATGCGCCCGCAGTGTGCTATGCTCAGGTAGCGCAGCCGGTCCTCCAGCTTGGCGATCTCTCGCAGGCCGAAGTCGCTGACGAAGCGGCAGTCGCTCACGCTCAGCTCCCGCACGGCTGGGCAGTAGAGCACCAGGCAGCGCAGGCCCTCGTCCGTCAGCCGGGTGCAGCGGCGCAGGTACAGGTGCGTCAGCATCGGGCAGTGGGCAGCGATGGTGTGCAAGCCGTCATCCTCCAACGCGAAGCAGTCCGTCATGTCCAGGTAGCGGATAGAGATCTGCTGCCCGTGCATAGGGGACAACTTGAGTGACACTTCCCGCGTCAGGCTAATACACGTGACCTTGGAGCAGCCTGCAGAGGTCATGCATAAGGGGGGGAAAGAGAGATTGCGGGACGACACATGAGAAACAGGTGTCAAAGACGATACACACACACACAATATAAACACCATAAGAGTAAACATTTATTTGTCCAGAGAGGAATGTCCACACAAACTGCAGTTACTTCTCACTCCAGTTACATTGGCAAGTCAGTAACTGTCACTGGACATCCATCTTCATCAATTCAACTTCATACTAACACGTTACAACTTACACAAAAAAATGTAATGTAGCACATGAAATATTAGTGTGATGAATTCCACGTTATGTAGGTCACTTTTTTTTGTCTGTGTCTATCTGGTCTAAATATAAACATGCACTCTTCAAGACTCTATCCAATGTATTGTTAAGGGTATGTGAGAGAGGAATGCAATGGCACGAGCCAAAGAATGTGTTTGTGTATGAAAGCTTCAATCAAAAAGAGAAGCAGAGAAAAAGTCATGCAACTGAGAAGAAAAGGCTTCGCGCATGAGGCTGCTAAACTGAGTTTAACCAAACAAAGTTGGCCTGCACTTAGAGTTGGCAGCCACAGCTATGTTGCAAACTGCACTCTTTTCAGCTGAGCCTTGCATAACAATCTCTGTGCTTGGTGCACCTTAGAAGATGTTGAGATTTGCATTTAGTTCCTTCAGAACAGCTTTATAGCAGGGTCTGCCTTCAAATAAGATGTCTAGTCCTTCCATTTAATATATAAAAGACATATATAAAATAGTCTACAGAACAGAAAAGCTATAGTCTTCTTAACTTCAAGTATTGTCAAAGAATTTCTGATTCATATTGCTCATAACATTTGTATTGACGTTTCTCATACTTGTACTTTTTATCTAAAACAATCAGGGATAACCACTGCACAGAATGTTTCTTAACATCGCAGGGGTCTTTAAATGTCACAGTTTTGTTGCCATCCTATAAAAGGTAAGCAGAGAGGTGGGCTTAAGAATCTAAGAGAACATCTGAAACTTGTTATTTGTGTGTGTGTGAGTGCGTCTTTGTAAGTGTGTCCGTGTGAATGTGTGTGTATGTGCGTGCATGCGTGTGTGTGTGTGTTGGAAAGAGGGAGCGAATGGGGGGGATGGTACTGTCTGCGGGGGGATAGCTGGAAATGCAATGCTTAGGCCAAACAGCAGAGGGAACATGGGTAACACATTACAATTTGCCCATAGAGCTGAACAATACACTGAGACAGGAAGTGAGGTGCAGGAAGTTGGAAATCAAACACCAGGAGAGGCACAGAGGGGAGGAAGGGGTGAAAGGAGAGGGAGGAGGATTCCGATGTGTTGCATTCCATCACAATCCCGTCTTTCCAAACACCATATTCTCTCACCCAAAGAGCAGTGCACACGGCAGCACAAAGACAGGGCTTTAAACCAAGTAAAACTCAGTGATCAATACACTATGCAGTGTTTAGATTGACAACAGGGAAAAGGTTTTTGCGTGAATTGGCTTCCCCAAAGACTCCAGAAAAACAAGTCAGGCAAGACCGATTACAGTCTGCAATAACTCACACTGTAGATATCCCCTTGTTTACTCTGTGTTTACATGTCCAAGTGCTACCAAATGGAACACTGTAAAGCCTAATGGGATCAGCTCTGTATATAAATGTGGTATCCACCCACGATAGAGTGCCTGTTTATGAATTTAAGCTCATGTGACTCCCCAAAGGGAGGAAAAATAGAGAATAATACTGACTGATGTTTGCGAGCCTGATTCTGAATGGGCTCAAGTTCCTCTCGAGACATAAAACGCATGGGAAGTAAGCCAGATCTATTAATATATTTCCCAGCTTTAAGAGGAAATGGGGATATTTTGAATTGGCCAATAGTGTGAGCAGACAGACTTCTCCCGTTGTCTTGAAATTTGTCCATGTTTCCATGGCTCAGCACCACCTATAGAAGGACATTTCCTTCATGAGCAACCCCCATCCAACTAGTCTGAATGACTGATGAATTTCCTTGCTTATTAAGACTTGAAGCCTATAAAACTTAAAGTCTATAAATCAGTCGACTCCCTCAAGCATAAATCCCACTTCGCTTTCACTTAACAAGCACAGAGACACAAAAACACCAGTGGACCCCACCCTCTGGGCAACATGGTGCACAATTAACATTTACCAGAGACATCCAGATGCTCCAGGTTGGGGCAGCGAGACACCACCTCGAACACCGCCTCGTTGGACACGTTGTAGCAGCCGGCCACCTCCAGGCGCTGGAGCTCTGGGCAGCACTGGGCCACAGTGTACAGCCCCCGGTCGGTTAGCCTGCGGCAGCCACTCACCACCACCGTCTCCAGGGTCAGGCAGACGTTGGGCGTGTCCTGGCAGAGGCGTCGAGTCAGTACCCGCAGGGCGCGGTCCACATGCAACACGTCACCCGTTAGCCGCACGCTCCGCCAGAGCCGCGGGTCCCAGGCCAGGTTGTACCAGCGGCGGCAGACACGGGCACAGCGGCACAGTTGGTTGGTGGGCAGGTGTGTGAAGATCTGCAGGAAGGTGTGGTCTGGCAGGATGTCGATGAGCGCCTCCTGCTGGTCACACAGGTGGCGCGGGCCCTGGTATGTACGGGTGAGGCCAGCAGGTGGGGCATGTACCATGGCAACGGTCTCCGCCGTGAAGGACGAGGAGGAGGTGGAGGAGCCGTTGAACAGCACTGCCGGGGAGAGCGATGAGGAACGCGGGGGCAGGATGAGCGCCGGGCTGGGCGTGCTCAGCGTCCTCATGCTAAGGTCCGAGTCTTTGGAAGGAGAGCAGATCACAGACAAAAAAAAATAACATGAGGCCTTTGAACATCAATGCTCCTTGACACACACAACATTGAAACATGTCCATGACACAATTGAGTTAAACCAGAAAAAACTATATTTTAATACACAATGCCTCAAGCAAGAAACTCTGGTTTTATTTCATGGCCCTACTTGCTTTCCCAGAACAAAAAAATTGATGAGTTTTTGAACAGCCTTCCTAAGTGGCTAGCATCTTTCATCCTGATGTCATGCCTGCGGAAATGAGACAGTTCAGCACATAATTTTCTGTGCTGGTATGTGTATAGCACACTGCCTGGAGAACCCATATTCATCAAGGTTAATCTCTTATGACAAAGCCTGAATGTGTCCCACTCTGGAGCTTAACCCAGAGCACCAACATTCAAGTGAAAAACGAAAGAAGTGTCATGAACTGGAAACTGAAAAAGCACTAGTGGGCTGCAGGTCTGTTTTGCCTTACAGGCAGCTCTTCATAATTTATAATAGTTGATTCACAGGTCAAAAAAAAAAAAAAAAACGCTTCCAAGAGCATACAAAATGCCTAAAATGCCTAAACCGAACATTTCAGGACCTTTCCTAGACAGACGATAAGCATTTGCTGTTTTGTGTCACTAGTGTCTCTGTGTCCCTTGTGGAGCTGACGTCTCAGTCGAGGTGGACATGAGAGCAATCTCAGCAGACGGAGCACAGGGCACAAGTTTCACTGCCAAGAAGAGAGCAGTAGCTCTCATTCAATGTGGCATGCCGTTGGCACAATTACAAGCCAGTTTCCAGTTCAGTGACACGATGTGTTCTCTTTTGGAAACCACATCTTTTTAAAATGCCCCACATAGAAAAAAAGAGCAGTATTGGGCTAAAAAATCACATAAAAGGGGGTTAAGATCATTTAAAAGAATGACTGAAAGAAATGAATAAAGGAAACCGAAGACAAAATGAGAAAGACAAAGACGTTTTACCGTTAACGCCCTTCCTTTCTAACGACTGTGAGATGTTTTGTTTTGTCCAACAGTATGACACATATTGTTGGGAATCCCATGAGCTGTCAGTGTCTTTGGGTGGGGGTGCGCAACCCTCTCTGGCCAATGCACAAGGCAACAGCACTCACACACTCTGACAGGCCTGGTGACGCCCTGCAGCCAGCACCTCATAAAAGCACCACCCTCGGAAATAGCGTGTCTTCAGGAGCGGGCCCCTGGCACTTGTCTGGTAGTTAGGTGCCAATTATGTCTCTAGTTTAGTTTTCATGTCGCCCATCTGAAATGCAGGAGGAAGTGGCCCCATGGGGTAGGCCTGAGCTGTTTGTCTGCTACGAAGAACACTCTCCTTATTGTGCATACACAACATTAAACCCAGCAGCAGCCACCACAGCCTCAGGATACCTCCTGAAGAAGTCTCCCAATTACAACCACCGGCTGCCCCGACCACCGGCTAAAACACTTGGGTTATTGTATTGCTTGCACCTTCACCAAAAAAAACCCTTCTTTTAACCCTGTCCAAAGGTAAAGCAGATGTCAATTAGGCCATTTGCAATGTCTTAAGTTTATCCCTAACATCAGCATTAGAGACTTTGTAAGCTGCTTACTGCATAAGCCCATCTATCATACATCATTTAACTTCTTAGCATTGTAATGCCACCATGAGGCAAGAACAATATGTAAAAATGTCTTCTCAACGCTTATTTTGCTGTGATTGCTGTGTAGCCAGCAAATAATCATATAGGCATATCAAAGCACATCAGATTCCTTCAACACTCAGCAAGGTTTTCCCTGCTCAGATCAGCCCCCCCAGCGCTGGGGCCAGGGCTGGGCTTAGTGGAGCGAGTTAAAGACCAAGCCACTGAGGTGCCAAATAAAAAGTAGGATTAGTGTGATTTGCTAATCCTCCCATCAGTGTTAATCAGACTCCTATTTGTTAGACTTCCTGTGAGAGCCTGTGGACCCTGCCCCTCCCCAAGCCCCCATGCAAGCCCTGAGTTCAACCAGCGGATAGGGTGCCTAAGCTACCCTTGAGCTGTCTTATTTCAAACAATATTGGCCAAGGCCTTCAATGCAGCGGGAGCAGAGTCTTCTTCAGCCCAAAATCATTTTCCCACACCCAAAGGACCAGTGTTTTGGCTTGGTAGGATTGTATTCTATGGTGGTGGATTTTGGACCTCTGCTTCACATAACCTGTCAATACCTCATCTGGCTCCTCGCACACTGGCCCATAGATGAGGCCTGCTGCCCAGACAAACAAAACTCCCAAAAGCCATGTTTTCTCTTTCCTAATTGTTGCTGATATTGGCTGTACTATCCCTATTCTTTCTGAATGCGAGTCAACACAGGTTTCCATGACCGGCGTTCTTGTATCCCATGGTTAACGTCAGGATCAAGATTGGCCCCTAAATAATCTGATTTATGTCCATGTTTTCACGTGTTGCATTCAGTGTGGAGAGAAACAGACACTTAACATGATGAGTAGAAATTGTGATGGGAATAAATTTCAGTGACATTTTGTTTGTTTCTGATTTATATGCGGGTTGACAGAATTCACTGGTAATTTTGACCACTGTTTTGGATGTAAACATTCAAATAACAAATACAGTCACCCTACCAAAGCACTAACTCAGCTCTACAGGGGGAAAATGCTTAAGCCACAAATTAGTTCTGAATCCCACAATTATATAAAACCAAGAATCACAACCGTAAATTAATACACGATATGTTTAGAGAGCAGTCTGTCTTACGCCAGATGGCATTTTATTAGAGTGCAAATGAGGTGATATGTGTGGCTTGTGAGAGAATGCCCATGCCATCATTGTAAATCACACACTGTCCCCATAGAGTACTGCCTTCCAGCTACCATGCATGTGAAACGCTAGCTGCCCATGGCAAAAGAAATGGGGGTAAAAGTTAGGCAGTAACTCAGTAACTCAGTTCCTTTTCTTCAGAAGACTGTCACACGTTCTGTCTCTGGACATGTTTAGACACAGGAAGGAGAGCTCCTGTTTTGTGTTGATCTGCCAGAGTGTTTGATGGATACTCCAGACCGGTGTCTGAAGATGAAGAACACAGACGCAACTTGGGCCTATGAGCCTAGGAAATGCCCTCTAACCATTTAGGTCTTGGGAAATGTACATATGTCTTCATGAAGAAACAACACCGGATGAAGAATGTTTACCTCCTGCCAAGCTGTTGGGTAGAAACTACAGTACAGATGGCACTTATTAGGTGTGACAGTATAAGTATAACTATGAGATTGTCAGAAGTATGGGTAAAACATTTTTTAAATCTGATGTCGCATTTGCTATTAACAGCTCTTATGAAGGTGAAAATTTGAGAACTTTGTTAGAAATACACAACCTATTAATGTTCCAATTGCTTTTCAAGTATATATTTTTCCTTGGGGTCCTTTCCAATAAAAGATAAACCATTAAGCAGGTATAAAGCTACCTAGGGTAAGCTATAGCTTTATTAAAGCAGTTCTTAGAAGTAAGGCTGTAAGATCCTCACAAAACCTCTCTATAATCTTTGTCAAATGCTGACTTCAATCTTCTTAGGAAACAATAGGCTTACTACATGTAGTAACAAGGTCACAGTAAAGGATAATTTATTGACTAATCTTTTATTTGTCACAATTAAATGAAGACATTTTTACCAAGATTTTTATGGACACAGGAAAACACACATTACGTTCACCATGACTTTAAAATGCCTTTAAAGGGGTCTAAGCCCAAAGCATACCATACATGACGGCCTTAACTTTTAAATAAGCACTAGGTTGACCTGCGTAAATGCCAGCAATACAACAATCACAACACCCCTTACTCATTCTTCTTTAGTGCACGTGTCAGGCAGTGAGTGATAAGCAGAAAGCGAGAGCTAGAAGTGATAGGTCTCAGGAGTGACATGCCAGAATGTCAGGAATGCTATTTGCCAGCCAGCCCAGTATGCTGGGGGACTGCTGCGAGCACCCAGGAGAATCCGACCCAGCAACATCCTCGTCCACTTCCTGCCAGTTGACCGGATCATTGCAGAGGACTGGTCTCCAAATGCCCCCCTCCAGGCTGTTTGGAGAATGTCTGAGAGGAATCACTGTCGGCCCCTCGTTTGTCTCAGCATGCTTTTTCCGTGCACATATCTTGGCACATATCTGTTCTTTTTGTCAACAAAAACAAACACTGTAACACGACTCACAGCAAAGTCACTTCTGCTTCATCTCAGGAGGAGGATTCTCTGAACGAATTGTTTCAAAAGTGTGGAGAATTCTGATAGCTGTTTATCTGGAGGCTGGATGCTTTGATGCAATCGCAGATGAAAACCACCTCTTTTTAGGGGCCAAATTGAGATAAGAATAGTTTACTCCTTCAGGCCACAAGGAAGGTGAATGAGAGGTCAGACACAGTTTTATTGTGTTTAATCCTACTATTTAATCCTGCATGTAATTTGCATACTGATGGTGGGCTTAGGCTTAACACACTGATGGATAAGCAGTGAAACAGAATAAGTATTCACCGACACATTCAGTCATAGTTGTTCATTTTTATCAATAATTAGTATCACAGCAGGCATAGTTTAATGTCAAGTATAAAGGTATTGTTTGCACATACACACACACGCACAAACACATGCTCACAAGCACACCACACACACACACACACACTTATATTTAACACCAACCACTCACACTCACTTCACCATACATTTTTCACTTTGTGTACTGGCTAAATTTGACATTCGTCATCAGCAGTCTTAGTAAATCATCAATCACATTCAGTCTGCTCACAAAAGCGCTTAATGTCTTTGATCAAAAGGCATTTCCCTGCCTGCAGAACTGCCCCTCCAGTTTCCCCTTTCACTGGTGATTCATCACGCTCTCTTTAGTTCAGAGACGTGAAGTGTGATGTCACGAGGCATTTTTCACGGGGGCCGACACAGGCCCTGACCCCTGGCAGCCGCCTGCAACCTGATCTCAGTGCTGCCCAGATAACTTGTCACATTTCAGCACAGCAAACTTACAGCCTCGGGATGTGGTCAGTAATGCACTGTGAATTGGCATAGACCTGCTTTTGAAAACGTATCTTCTACTGAGAAAAATCATTCATTAATACAAGACGATTATTAAATGGCACTCTGGCAATACTGGCTTCATCTTTAACCTCTGTCTGATCTTCTTTGAGTCTCCACCACTATGGAAAACTACTTTAAGGCTTCAGAAAGTCTTACAAGTCTGATTGAGTTTTGCTTTATACCTCTCCATGTGGTTAAAGACAAACCTGGACTGTTCTGTGATCGGCTGGTGAGCCTGTCTCCTGGCACTCACTGCCAGACACAGTTCCCTGACCTGTTCTAGGTTGCTATGCCCGCGCTCAGACTCCAGCAGGGCATCTTGCTCTGATTAAAATGCCTTCTGTGCTTCTCATGCGAGATTCTCTGGCTCTGCAGAGCAATGCAGATGCATTTCAGAGCAGCTGCACTCACAGACCATCAATGAGACCACATGGACGAATCATTTACAGCCATTTCACCACATATGCCTGTAAAGGAGAAGAGCTGCACTTCTTTGGCTCTTTTTTATTTCATTATAACCATGTTTGGCTGTAAGTTATGTCTAAAGCACAGAATTATCCATTACACCATCACAGTCACTATCAACCGTCGTACACTGAAGGACAATTGTATTATCTGTAGTGCTGCAAATAGGCTAAAAAACAGCCCTGTTCAAGCAAAGTTGTCAAAATAACTAAAGTTGTTTCCCTTTGTTTTGCAAAGAACATTTTCCAGCCCATATTCTCTGCATGAATGTAACTAGGTTCCCCTTCTAGGTCTTTGATGTTTCCCTTCTCTAATTATCATATTAAAAAAAGAGCCTGAGTCATTGTGTCACCGTAAATTCTGGAACGTTTCCGACAAAGTTCTTTCCTGAAATTACTCATCCATATGGGCACAGAGCCCCCTTTTTATTAAATCAAAAACATCATAGAGGAAATATTCAAACATCTGGTCTTTAAACTAAGGCTTTGCCACAGTAAAGGACAAAAAGTAATGCATTTCATGTTTCTAACCAGTTCACCCTGCCCCCACCCCCATTGCCTTCTCTTTCTCTGTGATGGTGATGTAGAAAGCAGAGAGGGTCTGGGGAAGTATTCTACTCGGCCTGATCGCTGGTTGTCCAGGGCAGGGCCGCTGTGTATTCACAATCACTACACGGACAGAGGGCCAGCCAGACTTACTGCGCACCCTTCCTGGCCCGAGCCCACGTTTCCACATCAGCAGTCTAATGCAAATGAAACACACACATGCTGGGGCAGGTGTGAATTGAGCCCCAAGATTTCTTTACTTGAACGCCAGTCTTTACAGAAACCTCAACTGAAAATTAGATACAGAAAAAAATTACGCTTATTTGTTAGGACAATATTTTCTTGACGTGATGAAGGTATGTTCATAAATAGGTGACATAAACCATTAAATACATGAGAGGAGATTATAATCGAAGGTGAGAACAGCTGAAGCTTAGGAGTGACGCCGACGGGCAACAGGTGACCTCCTAGCATGAAATCTTCAGCCTCGCCTCGGGTTAGTGTGGGTCAGACGACATAAATAGCCTCTCCAATGACTTAATAAGCCAAATCCCACTTCTCAGTCTGCTTCCACTGCCGCCTACTCACGTTAGACTGGGAAGCACAGCAAGGAGCGGGCAGTTCTCTGGCAGCCCTCCATTCGGTGTGTGTGTGTGTGTGTGTGTGTGTGTGTGTGTGTGTGTGTGTGTGTGTGTGTGTGTGTGTGTGTGTGTGGGTGTGTGTGTGTGTGCGATCACATCCTCCAATGCCATCACAGCACTTTGGTTCTGCAGACTCATTAGTCAGAGTCTTTGTGTAAGTCTCAGGGTGAATTAATCTCAACCTGAAGAGGTCCTAAACTTCAGACAGTGGCATACACATCAGGGGGTATGGGGGGAGGGGGGCGGGTGGGGGAGAGTCAGACACAGAGAGGATCAGAAAGTTGTTCTCTGTTCTTGTACTGAGGGTTTTTGTGAGTAGTCTGTTTAATAGTGCCTGACTTCACTGTAGTTCCTTCCACTGCCACAAATACATTCATGTGAATCTGCCTGGAGACTATTTATTTCCATGTTCTCAATGCCCTACAACTCACATGTAATATTTGGGTTCATCCCTGCGCCCTGAAGGCATTTGTTGTTCCTATTATACCGGTCAAGGCCTTATCAGACATCACAATCACAACTGCACGTTTGGTTGAGCACAACGCTAGCTGACCTGCAGGAAGTGGTGACATCATCAGTGTGGTTTGGGCACAATGGAGATGGCTGCCCACTGCCTTCCTGTTCTCCAGAGTGTTCCCCAGTGCAGGAAACCAGCAAGCACACAGCCAGGGGCCTCCACCACAACTCACTGATTGTACCACTGTGTGTTTGATGTGAGCACTGGACAGTCAGTGCAATCTCTCTCCTTCCTTCTCGGTCCCCTTTTTGACTTTTTTAACCCACACACACAGTTCCCAACACACCCCCCACCCACACACACACAGTCTCAATCCCACACACACACCACTGCACACTTCCTCCCAACTAACTACACGACTCCCTACTATATGACGCCATCCGATAGGATTCACTCTCCTCCCTTATCTTCCTGCAGCCAGCGCTGTAAGTCATGCTAATGTTTAGAGAATCACGGTCATGAAATAGGTATCCATTTGAGGAATTTATGGGTTTGCTCAGGACAAATTTCCCTCTGTGATTGTGTAAGAGGATAGCCATGCTGTGAGGCGGGACCTTGAATGAGACCACGAGAGAGCGCTGGCTTTGGAAGCGGCGGTCAGCACTCAGCTTTGTTCCCAAAAACCTCACATGTGCACGACAGACCACATCAGTGCAAAAGAAGACCAGAGATTAAATGATTTTCAGCATTCTGAATTTCACACAGGACCTCATGTCATCACTTGTATAAAGAGGCCAGAAAATAAACATTTTTCTTTGCACACTGCCTGAAATGAAATGACAAGGTGGTTACCTTTCAAAGTTTAACGACTCTTGTTTCAGTGGCCTAATACACAAAAAAAATCCTGATCAAACCAATCCACTGCATAGACCTGTGGCCAAGTGCACACATATGATACATCTACAAGTCTTCACACATTGATCTTCACAATCTTAAGGTCTGATCTAACCCGTCTTTTTATTTAATGTGTGGTTAAAGACAGCCCACAAATCTATGAGATGAAGCCTCCCTCTGATGCCAGCTCTAACTGAACCACATCCCCTCCAGACTACAGAGACCGCAGCAGCCCCTCTCTGACAGCAGTGGGCCCCACTGGGCACTGTGTTTGTGCTTCTTGCTCTCCACATGAGAAACGCATTCGTTTGCCCGATAGATTGACCTTGCATGACTACATCTCTATCTTGCTAATCAAGAGCATACTGTGGTTGCTGTAATCAGTCCGTTGTTTGACATGAAAGTGCATCTCTTTTGGCAAGATCCTGGCACCGTCTTTCTGGAGAGGGATGGGGGTGGGGGTTGCCTTTCAGATGTCTGTGCAGACTTCATTTCCGGAGCTTGCTAAGGGATATCATCTGACAGTAAACTAAATTACAAAACTTTTTTCACACCTCCACTCATGTTCGTATGTGAGTCCTAAAGTTGCTTTAAATGCAAAACCATATCACTATGTATCCTAAACAAGTCATGAATTCACTTTACTGATCTGATATTGAGTAGGGAATGAAGCTCAGTAATAGCTCAAGCACTGACAAACCCTCTATAATCACTGCAGAGTTAGAGGATTTTATGGCTGTGCTCCCTGGAAAGAATAACAGTGTGGTTGGGTTGGGACTCTCCTTAAATCCTTAGCTCAGATCACTGAAACAAAATATTAAATTCCACTGAGCAGCTCACAAAATATTGAGTCTCCTTCCATTTAAAATACCTGTTGGTCTGCATCTCTCTCCCTCTATGGCTTTCTTTCTCTATCCCTCATTGTCTTCATCGTTCTCTCCAACCCCCTCACTCTGCCATGTTGGTCAGTGTCCAGTCCTACCTCAGACAGATATACCGAGCAAGAAATTAAACAACAGGGAACTCCTGCACAAAGACTGTCTGCAAATCAATGTTGTTTGTATGTTCCCCCCAACTTAACTGTGGTCATACAGTATGTCTTGGTATTCTTACACCAGTGTCCTCTCCAAAGACACAGTGCATGTTAGCCGCCATGACCTAAGTCACTAACTGGACAATGCTTTCACCCGACAGCACACATTAGGCCTGGGCCTGAGGACTCGGAAACAGTGAGCTCTGCCTCCTATTTAGTCATTTCCATCTGATACTTTGCCAGGCTATGTCTATAGTGTTTTCCTGCACAACTTCATCTTGTTGAGAGGAACTGGGATACAGAGAAAAAATACAAGCTGCATGTTTCCCTGGGAGAACATCAGAGACTTCTGCTAAGCAGCTCTGGTACTTGCTGGAAAGTTATGGGGCATGACATTATTAGGCGCTCAAAACTGCAAATTTTATAGACATTTCTTCAGAAAATGAAGCCATTTCTTTAGCAGACACAGAATTAATGTCTTCAAAAGTTGTCATAAATTACTGTCTCCCTCATTCATGAGTCCATCTCCAAAACTGTTCTCTTCACTTGACAAGTGCTTTTCTGTGCTATCTACAGACATCCTCATCAAGCAAAATGAGAGGACCAGAAGCTTTTCAGTTAGATGTCAAATATAACAGAATCCTCACTGTGGAAAAAACTCTTCCAACTGGAACATCAATTTCTATCAGGCTCAATGGAATGCCAACACAGCTCTCCTCCTCCCATCCCATAGCTTGCCAAAGAGAATTGGTCTTTGGGACTTTTTAAATGTTTTTTTATCTGAATCAATCACATTATTTCATGCACATTACGTAATTTCTTTATTAATTATATTCATATTTCTTTCATGTATGTGAATATGCTGGTTCTTTAATGAATATTAATATGCTGATGCTTATGCTGATCAGTTCTTTCTGCATTCTAATGCTCAAAATACATGCAAGCGGCTG
Source organism: Coilia nasus (assembly GCA_027475355.1). NCBI lineage: Eukaryota > Metazoa > Chordata > Actinopteri > Clupeiformes > Engraulidae > Coilia > Coilia nasus. Next base: position 23,696,395 of record CM050221.1, read on the forward strand.
CAAGAACGTTCCATTCTTTTCAGTTGGAAGGCGGCAAGTGGTGACGTAGATCAGCGAGGTGGGCGAGGCGGGCGAAAAAGTTGAGCTCTGCTGAACTGTATGCAAATGAGGAGCAGTGTTTGCAGCGCGGTAACCAATGACATCGTTTCAAATGACTTTTCAGTTGGAAGGCGGCAGGTGGACAGATAAACATTTAAAAATGGATGTACATAACATTTCAAACAGTGCCGTTGGTAACATTATACTGACATGCCAGAAGCAAAAAAAAATCATTGCCTTTCATAATTCTTTAGCCTTTTAAACTTCATATCTCTTCAACTGACATTCAGTACACGCCCACTCAAAGCAGAGCAAGCAGAGAGAAAGCGGTACATTTCACTTGCATGTATTTTGGGCGTAAAATGTATAACATTAGAAATGTCTGTTTCTGCGTGTGTACTGTATATGACCAATTGTCTTCAGAGATATAGTAGTGGAAAACTTCAAAGACTGTATGCCTACAGCTGTTAAACTGTTAAACTCTGTGGGCCCTATTTTAAGGATCTGTAGGTGGAGCAGGTGAAATTTAGGTGAGGCTGATTGCTTGTCTGATCAATTCTTAGTAAGAATGGGAAAAATTGAGTCCACGCCCGGCACTGTTGTTAAGTCAGAATAATTAGTATTTTATGGGGTTGACATATGTAATACATATATGTTTGTATGCTTGGTCAACTGGTTTACCAATGTAGTCACCGTCACTACAATTTACCAACATCAAAAATATTATTTAGCAATTTTTGACCCAATTTGAACCCAATATGTATTGCATACTCAGTGCTTTTGGAGCTGTGTGTGTTTGAGTCATGCCACGTCTATGTTACTAACCTTCTGAGTGTATCTAAATTTCCTTCTGGATCAATAGAGTGCTTACCTATGTATCAACCTCTGTGTTTGCATAGGGGTGTATGCACATTGTGTTTTCGACTGCAGATCCATAATTGTAATAGAGACCCTTTGAAGGATGGACTGTTGTTATTAGATAAGGTTTTTCATCAGACAAAAACGGTGTAATCACTTTACACATTGTTTTCTATACCTTAACAATGTGCCAGACTACACTGTATTTCAAGATGAGCACACCCCCAGGTTCGCAGATGAGTACATGAACACCTGAGACACAGGCTGAGCACCCTAAAATAAACAAATCTCTGGTCTCACAGTGGGAAAGATGCTCCTGTCATTGATCATGCAACCTTGCCCAGTAGAAGGGTGTATTTTAGCATGTAATTGACAGCTCGTCTATATAACTGATTATAGGATAAGCACCGATTAGGGTGTCCTCCTGGATAGTCTGATGATTCACTGGACTGAAATGTATCCACTGGGCCAGGCAATCAACTCCCTCTCCTGTTAAGCTGGAAAGTCTGACTTGTTGCTTCTCTAGTTAGAGAGGCTGCCGAAGCCCTGCTTCCTTCACACTGGTACACACCATTTTTAAAGTCACAGTTCACACCCCATGCAAAACCTTTTGCCTGTGTGATAGTTTTCATCTACCATCTGATGTGCTGTACTCTGTATGCTGTAAAACCTTAACTGATGTACAAGACCTTGCTCCTCATTTTTACCATTGTTTGGCTGAGTCATCGGCATATAGTATCAAAATTACCATTAAGACACAAGATTTTATTTATTTCATTTGGTGTCTCTGAAAACAGTGGTGGACCAAGCAACAACTCACAGTTGAGAGCAGGTGTCCAACACCACCAGAGAAAAGACAGGAAGTGGTGTCAAAACTATGGCCCTAAATATCATCATGACATGATGGCACTGACCCAGTGAGCAGCTGCCTGTAGAAAGGCTACAGGCAGGATACCACAGGTGTACTTTAGCATTTCTCAAAGGGCCTCCTTTCAGTCTTCCAAATATGGGTGCATGTACTCGCATATATGTGTGTTTGCTTGCGTGTCCATAGAACTGTCTTTTTGAGTGAGAAAAAAACAACACGCCCTTTATGGTGTTGGAGGGCTACAACACAAATGGTGAAACATTCGGTTTCACTGACTGTTGTTTAGATTTGTTGAATCAAGCCTAACGATGCACACTATTTTAAGATCAAAGCCCTAAGCCCCACCAAATAAGTGTTTGTGTGTGCTTCTGCATTGGGCTAAATTATGTGTAAAGTGCATTACTACTCTACAATTGAAAAGTCTACATTAATGTCAGACCTTATGCTAAAGGGAATATTTACAGAAGTATCACTCCCAATCTGCTGGAAAGGCTTGTCAGACACAGGTGATTTAAAGACCTCTTTAGTGTTTGTCAAATACATCATTCTACTGTGTAAAGATATAACAGATATGATTCATCTTCCATTTCAAAACAATTTATCAAATGTGCTCACATTTGAACAGTCTGCTTTCAACATGTGATGATGATCTAATCATCTGGTGAGCACGTCGAACCCTATTATTACAGCTCCTTGCCTTTCTCTCAGCAATTACCTGCATATAAAACTCAAACAGGCAAGCAACTCTGATCTGTCCCTGATTCCGTCTACAATGATATGGCTATGCACGTGACCCCCAGTCTCCTCCCATGACACACACACTGGCACGCCTCACTCCCACTGAACTGCAGCTCACCCTTGACTCCTCTCTCCAATGCACTCCAGACACACAGATCAGATTTCTTCAGCAGATCCAACGTGGCCGACCCACATACACTATAACACCAGTATTCCCCCTCTATCCCCTCTACGAACGTGCGTGATTGCAGACAGGACCTCACCCTTGACTTCAGTTAATCAAAAGTAAAAAAAAATAAAGGTATTGGCTTTATCGTTTGATTTTCTTTAGAAAAGATAAATAAATTAAGAAAATTCCTCATTCACATAAAAGGACAAAATTTGAGAAAAACTGCAATATTTACATACACAAACAAACTCTTTTTTTACATACTTTTTTATCTATCTCAAAAATGGATGGTCTCATGTTTGTAAAAGACTGAGGTGGCATTTTGTTCCCAACCAAACTTTCTAAAAATGTATTGCACAGGGAGGGGAGTGCATCTTAAAGCCATAAAATGTCCCCACGTCCCAACTCTGTGAGCCTGCTATGAGTAATGTCTGCATTACCGTGCCCTCCTACTGTGTTCTCTGTGGCAGTTGCCTCCATCTCCACGGCCCATACACTCTCTCTAAATAAAGAGCTCTTCTGCGTTGTCCCTGTAAAGCTGCCAATTGAACCCTTGCCACCCTTGAAGCTGCCAATCAGCACCAAATGATTCTGGAGGAAAACCTCCATGGCAATACAGCTGTTTTTAGGTTCTGGCATCAGGTTCCGGGTGAAGCCAATTTTGCACAACTATCATTGTTGAAAGCATAAAACAGACTTTTTAACCTCATGCTGAAACATTTCGAGGCCCATTTTGGGGTGACCAGAGTTCTGTATTCCTGTAGCTTCTTGTTTGATGGTTTACAGTCTGCTCTTGGCTGCAAATGGCCGAGATGTTCCCTTCCAAGAGATCCATACAACTTCCTCCGAGACACTTAGTGACTGACAATGATTTCCTCTCTGCTGCTGGGTTCAAATATTACTCAGCCTGCACCTACAGGTACACTGAGGACTACAATTCTCCAGTGATCTCCAAACGCATCATTTTGTCAAAAAATTGTGAGCTTCAGTGTAACATGCCACCTCTGTGGGAAGGCCTCTCTGGGTCAGCTCTTAAGTGTTCTGTTGTTTACAGCGTAAGGATTAGCACAGCAAGAACATATGCTGCCTAAAGATGGGGCTGGCGTGGGGCTACTGATTACTTCCAGCAGGGTAGCAAGGGCTTCTAGGCTAATTACACTTGATAAAATCAGTCCAGCTTTGTTTTCTTTCCTCTCGACTCCCTGCAAAAAAACAAGAGAGTGAGAGAGAGAAAAGTGTACAGCTGCACACCCATCACAAACTAGTAGCTGATAAAAAGCTGGTGGGTTCTCAGGGAATCTGATAGGTAAGGGCTACAGAACCAACTAGCCAACAGTTGCAAAACTTGTATGATAGTAAAGGCGGGGGGGGGGGGGTTCTCTGTGTACTACATTTGAAAACACTGACATTTAAAAGCTGACAGAAGGTAAAAGGGCAAAAGATGAGGGCAAAAAAATGGGTAACTACTGCTGTGCATTAATGCCTCTATTTTTGACCCTCTTAAAAAGCTAGACAGCTGCATATGTGGCTTGCTTTTGGTATTAGCCACATACGCTTTCAAGCTGATGGCACATGAGAGGATGGTAACGAGGGGGACTAAGGCAAGCTCAACCTGGGCCTGGCCCAAACTTCTCCCTACGTATCTGCTTGATTTTTAGGCTATAGTTAATAGGTTTGTGAAGTTGAAAAAAGGTTAGGATCCTGCAATAGATTCAGGGCTATAATTACAATATCTAAGGCTACAGCCCCGAATGCCCAACGACACCCCTGTGGCTCATTTATGAGGAAGATTACAGTTTCCACACCTCAAGATTTGTTTCCAACGGGGAGCCATGTCACTGAAGCTGCATACAGTATGCCTCACTCCCTCATAATTGAAACCAGTGAGGTACCAATAAAATACTGCTCAATTAGTTGGTAGGATTTGATTTGGTACTACATCTCAATAATTAACTGTTAACTGTTAACATTAAAAAATGATGCTGACAAATGCATATGAGCTAGCATTGGTACACTTCTCTGTGTTTGCAGTGTTTGCTATTTGCCCTTCCTGTTCAGACCTTCAGGAAATGTGTGGAATGTGCATGAAATCACAGTAGGCAGCTTAAATACAGAATACAGACCACAGACTGAGGTGGCGATAGTCCATGTCCCCCACAAAGCTTTTAAATAGGGTACTTAATAAGGGCCTGTTTCTTTCCTTGGTTGGTTGCTACCTCAAAACATAAACACACACACACACAGACACAAGCATGCCCAAGCACGTACACACACACACACAGACACACACACACACACACACACACACGCACGCACACACACACACACACACACACACACACACACACACACACACACACACACACACACACACACACACACAAAATCCAGAACCACTTGCTTAGAGCTGAGTGGCACATGGCCTTGGTAAGTTATCACAAAGGAAATGGTGGTGGAAAAGCCTGCCTTTAGAACAATGCTATCTGGATGCCTTAAGGCTGGGCTTTGCACAATAGTCTTCAGTTTATAGGCATCAAGGCTCACGAGTATTGACCAACAATGAATGCCTGGTTCCCTAGAAGGGCACACAAAAACACATAAACCATACTTTACATTAAATGTAAATAAAAACAAAAGAATCAAAAGCAAAAGACTTCTTCTGAGCCCTTTGCAAAAACTGCTGCTATAGTGCTGTCAGGGAAGACCCAAGTCCCATACTAACCTCCACCCGACACATAGAGATAAAGCGTCTCAGTTTGGGCGCTGTGTGACAAAGCCACAAGACAAATTTCCCATTCTTCTTTTCACAATGGATCAGCAAATTCTATTTATTCCAGCATCACAGAGCTATCTGCCTAAGGAGTGAAACAACAGTGTCCACAGCCAGCGCAAGCCACAGGCTAGTGTGCAGACTTTTAGTCTCAGTCCAACACTGCAAGTGTTTGCCACAATTTTTGAGCCTCACAGTGAATTTGATAGTCCTACTCACACTTTATGCCCAGAAACAACTATGTGCACACAGGTACATGTTTTCTTCATATGCCTGCTTATTCTGTGGTTTGGTGCTTGGCACGACCATCAGCAGGTTTGCTCTCTGTCATAGGCAAGCCTATATCTGCTTATCTTGCAAGATGCATCAGATCATGGGCTAAAATCAAACATCTGCAAAGTGCAAGAGACACACAGTGTAGGTTAGCCAAATCCTCCTGCCTGTTCTATGTGTTCTGTAAACACATGATCCAGTCAAAGTGAAGGAGTGAGCCTGGGGAATGCTTAGTGTCACTGCCACAGCCCCGAACTGAGCTTTTCTGTTTTCTTTTGCTTCTCTTAGCTGACGTCGAGAGGCTGCGCCATAAATCAGCCCACTCCGAGCAGTCATTCAGCGGCGTGCAACACTGACATTACAGAGGGTGGATAACGGGTGAGCTGACTGGTTGAGACGAGCCCTTCTCACTCCAGTCGCTGGACATGGAGCAGGCCGTGACCACAGACGCCGCAAGCTAGCGCTCACCGTGCCCTCCCTGGAGTGGCTGCCATGTCCCTTCACACTCCCTCGGCTGGCCCGCGCTCCCTGCAGTCCTCAGCACTGCCCACATCACTGTTATTTTAGAAAGAAGAGGACAGCCCTCCCTGCTATTATTATGGAGACATAATGTCCAGAGCAGCAAAATTATGGAGTGTGTGTGCTTTTCAGTTTCATTATGAGTGCATTTGTGAGTTTGAGTGTGTGTGCTTGCATGTATCTAAGAAAAAACAAACAAAAGATGTCTCTGTGAGAGTTGACACCATAAAAGTTGTTTGAACGAAGGTTTATGAAGAGTAATGCTCTGCCACAACTCGTGTTTCATGTAAAAATTGTTTTCATATTGTAGAATGCTGTGGGTGTGCAGCAATTCTGTGTGTTCATACAAGCTAGTCAGTCCATAAGAGAGAGAGAGAGAGAGAGAGAGAGAGAGAGAGAGAGAGAGAGAGAGAAGATCCCTCAAAAGACACCCCCGCAGAAAGAAAGAGCCCCAACTGCAAGCTCTCTCCTCCTCCTCCTCCTCCTCCTCCTCCTCCTACTCCTCTTTCTCTCTCTCTCCCCCAAACACACTATCTCCTTTCCTTCGCCTCTATCACCTATGCACCTCCATGATTTTGGATCATTCTCCCTCTTGTTTAGGGCCAACAGTGGAGAAGAGAAGTGTCTCCTTTCTCTCAACAGTAAGGGCCCTGGCCAGTTTGTTTTCAGTATAAAGCACCTCTAGAACACATTTTTCCAAAAATAGTCAACACTGCATGAAAAAAGTAGGAAAAAAAGAAACACGGACCAATGATGGATAATGAGGACCATATGCCCTACCTTCGCTGGTAGCTGCATTCTTTGGAGCCTTGGTCGATGTCTGATCCGTGCTTGAACTCAGGTCGGAGGAAATACTGGAACTGCCTTTCCCTGAGAATAGAGAGAACACCATGGGACGTGTTAGGACACCCAGTTGGTAGCATCACTCAAAAATGGCTCTACCGCTTTGCAGAGAATATTACACAGAGGAAATTTAGAGTGACATGAATAAAAACATATTACAGCATAACAATGAAATCAAGCATGAGGTAATCAGTCCTCTCATTCTTATGAGAATGCTGTATGAAGAATGAAATGCACTTATTGGAGCCAGTCTCCATATTTGCTTGCATAGTCGGTTTGATTATCTAAGGACATGACTTCTTCAACTCATGAACGCTTATAGCTCTCTCATTGTTTTTGTATCACTTCTAAAGAAGGCTACCACCATTTTGAATCGCAACTACATAGATGCCGATACTAAAAGATAACCTTGAAACCCTTCCCTCTAGCACAGCACAGACTGAGTGTACATTGTTAATAAATGCCCAACATTCCATTTCTCTTCATCACATACCCAGTGCAGAAGCATTCCAGATGCCTTACCTCCTGTAGACATACAGGACACATACTAAGAGAATGAACAACACACAACCCTCTGCAAAATCCAGTTAGTGAAGTAAAAAAACATTAAAAACTTGACTAAATTTCTTGTGAGGAAGTAGTGTCCTGATATGGTATATTGAGGAATAGCTTAATTGTAAATACAACCTCAAAAACTTGTTGAACACATTGTTAATATCTTGCCCTAATAATGAAGCTTGAAAACAGTTGTATTTTTAAAAGAAACTGATTCTGTTATTAACTAGGTTGACAGTACAGACATTGCTCTAGATGTGCAAAACTGGGTTTGCACATGGTTTTCCTGATGTTTATGTTACATCTAGGAGGTATTACTACCTGGAAGGCAGCACAAATGCAGCATGTTTACAACCATACCTGGAATCCAAGGTCAACATAACTGGCTTCTGAGTTTTCTTACCATAGAAGGAATAGCTTGATAGGCCTACAGCTTTTTGAGCACATTTTACGGTGTAAACACACTTTCTTTTAAATAATCTGTCTGTCTCCAGGTCAAGTAGTTACACTGTATGTTGACAAATGTTGTTGCAGTGGATTAAAAAGGTATGGTGACAAGGGAACCAAATAAAAAAAAACAGGCACTAGTGCATATAGTTACTTCAGAGGTATCGTTTATTGTCTCTCATGAACGTAGGTTATGCTGTTGTTGGGATTAATTAGCAAAACATATTCAGTAATCATGGGATTTGGGACAGCTGAAGTAGTGTTGCTTGCCTGTGGTTTTTCCTCTTAGCTCTTAGTGCTTAGAGTTCAAAGGAACCATGCAAATGTCATGCATAAGATGTTTTGCTCTGAAGTAAATGATGGCGATGCCTACAAGAGGCACATCGTCCCTTCTGACATTAAATGCTGACTGCTTAGTTTTGCCTTGATGTGGTCTCACAAAAAATACATGTCACTTAAAATCCACCTACCAAATCACAAATGAGAGAGCTACTTACTTATCATGTCTTCTTGGCAGTGTGGAGTAAATATACCACTATATTTTCTTTTTCTTTTATTTCCCATTTATCCTTAAGTAAAAAAAAAAAACAGGCCGGCACACTTCCCCTCTGAAGCTAGAAGAATGCAGCCATAAAATAGGAAAGTATATATTATACCATCTTTGTCTGTTTCCTTTTCAGATATACAGTATGTTTCTGCTGTTAAACTTCTATCCTGTCAAACACTTGTGGCATGGAATGATTTTCTGCATCTCTGCATCACTTAGCAAGACTTGGCAGATGTCTGGGGGGTAAGAAGCTAAAGGGGAGCACTACCATATGAATAGAAGCATGCTCGGGAATGCATATTTTAAACATGAATAATCCTGTTACTATAACACACCTCTATCTTAGTGAAAAAAGTAGTGTTTCTTTTCGTGCCATTTGCTATCCTCTGTTTACTGTGGAAAGTTGCTGATGTCATCCCTGAATGCCAGCTATGGGCAAATGCCAAGATATAACCTTAAAAAAAGTCTGGTGTGGTTTACTGCACCACTTTCCACAAGTCTTTAACAATGCCAAAACTTGCTCTGTGGGTAAGAGCTCCTTGGCCCTGTTAGTAGTCAGGAGTCAGAAAGCCAAGAAAAAAAAAAACATAATACTGCAAATGAAATCTAATGGATATAGCTGTATGCAAATACTCCTAAAGACAAACTTCAGACCATCCAAGGACAGCGTGTGCTTGGCACAGAGAAGCACTAAACTTTATGTGCCATGCTACACATAACACATGTGGAGTGAGGTTAAGTGCAGCTCTTGCCTGTAGCTCCAAAATTACATTAAAAGCCTATGGGGTCCACAAACCTGTTGCTTTCCCTCAAAGTGCACAACTGTGGTAACTCTTGTGCCTGGTTACTAACAACCAGAAAGTTCTAGGCTATGAGAATACATGGCATCACTCCTTCTCCACCACTGCAGTGCTGTAGCTGTCAATATAACCATAAACAATACGAATGACAGAAAAATGCATTCAGAAGAATAGGACAGCCATTCTAGGCAGTATTTTTTTTTTTTTTGCTCCTCACTCCCTCCTCCCTGCGCTTCTTTTAGTTGTTTTTGACTACACACAGGCCGACTGGGGGATGCCAAACCGGCTGGGGCCTTCCATTTACTCCACACAATTCTTGGCAAAAGACAAGGACGTGTCCTACTCAGACTGACAGGGAACTTTCCCTACTGGCTGCCTCTTGGGGCCCTGGGACGTGATGCCCCTTTCTTTTGAGAATTTGAGTGCATCAGGACCAACCCCCTCATCCCTCTAGAGGGAATCTTCAGTCCATATACAAAGCATGACTTTAACCTTCTAGGTGGGGTAAAGCAGGCTGTGAGAAAGAGTCCTAGGCTGTGGGGATGAGAAAGAGTCCTAGGATCAGAGGTGTCCGTGAAATGTGGGGTAATACTGGGTTCTTTATAGCTGAACTCATATCTAAAATCATTGTTCCTTCTTTACAAGGAGCAGTAACCAAGTCTTGACATGAGTTAGCCTCCAATATGTCCTGTGCGCTGCCGTGTGAAGTGATGAAAGAAATGCAGTTGTATTTTCTATTGTTAATCAAGAACTATAAACACGGTGTCTTCCCAAACTCTCTAACGCTAACTCATAAAGTCTGAGATTATTTCGCAGGCACTGAGGTCCATGGAGATGCGGCGGCCACATTCTCGCCCATAAAAGTAGGCTATCCCATGGAGTTTCCAAAAACTTAGACAGTCTAAACAATAGCCTAGACAACTAACCCACCTATAGAGGGTTACTAAATGTAGGAGGGCAACGTAATAAGTGTGGACAATGCGTCGTAACAGCGAGACAGTATTCTGCACAAACTCATTTAAAGATGGAAAAGAAATATTTTTCGCTCCCTGCGAAACTTAGGGCTTGGCACTTACCTTCACTCCCACTCTGTTTCCCATTGTTCGCACCCATCCTGTGGAATGCATACTCTATCTGCAGGGCTCAGTGAAAATATCCATACAAATAAAATAATTAATCCTAAAATTATGCGACAGATAAAACTGGACACATACAGTCTCTAATGAAATGAACCAGTGCAATTATTCCACGGCTCGCCAAGATAACGGTGACCTGGACAGTCCCATCATTATGGAATTCAATAGGCTAACTAATGTAAAACGTCAAGGTGACTACACGAACGCGTGGCGTTAAAAGTCAGTTCTCCTTACAGTAGCCTATTTCCGAGAAGAAAAGGAACTCGGCGTTTAACAGTTTGATATCTAGTCGAAGAAAAAGTCTGAAGACCAAAAAAAAAAAAAACTTGTTGCGTCAGGACCACGCATTCGCTCTCGGACATGACCGTTACTATGTAGACACTGCTCGAGTCCGCAAGAGGCAAGGAAGATTTGTTGTAAAATCTCTCTTCGCAGAAGCTTGTCAGTGTTCTGCAAAAGAAAAGGATCGACAGTTAAAGGGACAGTAGTGCTCTTAAGCTTGGAGAGGATGCCATACTTTGTGTTCTCCAGACCTTTAGAGTTAAAAAAAAAAAGTTTTCTTTATCTAACAACAACAAGAGGAAAATGGGGTAGGCTATTAAAAGTTCTCAACTGACTACAAGCGACTGACAAAGCGCTCTGATATGAAACAACGTGGATGGAGAATATCACCAGACAAAGATGACGCATAGTGAAGGAAAAAGAGACTGCTGCTCAAAAACTGTTGTGTGCTCCACCGGTCTGGATTGACCTTGTGTTGACACCTTTGTGTAGCCCCCTCTGCTGGCTAACCTTTATTTTACCAGGAATAATTCCATTGAGTTTTGAAATCTAGAGAGTCCTGGACAAGGCAGCAGCTCACACAGTTCCATGATTAAAAATGGCAATTTAACAGACAGTTGAGAACAAAAAAAGAGAAAGTCAGTTGGCAATTTCACATCATGATCACCAGCAGAGCTCAGTAACAGCATTTAGTACTTAAACAGTCCTTTATCCTAGATTTACTGTCATTATTGGTAGGTAGTCTAACTTAAAATGCCTGCAATTTATACGAGGATGAGGGTGCAAAATTCTGAAGGCATTTTCACCAAAGACAGTTTGTGTTTAGGGAATGTCTTACATGATATATTTTAAGATTAGCCTCTGGTGGTGCCATCAGTAGTCAGGAGAGAACATAAGGAGGCAGTTCACACAGTATGGCCTTATAAAGAAAAATATACTAATACTGCAGCCTACGACTGTGTAAAGAAGGCCAGCCAGCACTCTCAAACAAACAGGCTACAGTGATGAAACCAGAATTGCTTATAAATCTTAGTGCAGCATGGTACAGCATATTCAGAGAGGATAGATTCACATGTACGTATAAAATATCACCATATAGTATTGAAAGAAATGTTGCTTGTATAGGTCTTTTTTTCATACTAAAAGAAACAGATTTGTTTCTATAATAAAAACTTTACTTTACGTTTTTTTGTTAAACAGTCTATGATGCTTGAAAGACATTTTTTCTTTTAAGAAGATACCAAGATATTTGTAGACTGATACTCGTTCAATTACTTTCTCATCTAGTGTAACAATCAGACAAGCATCGTCTATGTTCCTTATTTTAGAGAAGCACCTCGTTTTAGTTCTGCCAGAGTTTAGTACAAGCCTCAATTTGTAGAGATTCTCTTGTATAACGTTAAAAGCAGATTGCAGTTTCTCTATAGCACTTGCTTGACGGGGCAGAAAGGGGCAGAACAGTACAAAACACTCATTTATATAAAAAGTAAATAAAATGGGAGACAACATGGACTTCCTGGGGGGCACTGTTTTGTATAAATAAGGAGCTTGAAGACACATCATCAACCTCAACACTTTGTGTTCGCCCACTCAAGTAGTTGCCAAACCATTTGACATCTTTTGAGGACATTCCAATATCCACCAATCTCTGGAGCAAGACAGAGTGGTCAACTGTATCAAATGCCTTTGATAAAACAGATAGTTTAGATGTTGGCCTGTAATAAGTCAGTGGATATTTCAAGGTTGACCTACTGATCAAAATACCTTCTCAATGTCAAACTGATCACTTCAAAACTAGCGAATTAATATAGTTCACTGACTGTAGAATTGTATGTTTACATGATGGTATCACCCTATTTATACAGTTCAGTATTTAGATGTTTTTAAATTACTGTCATCTATGGCAAGTTTGAGGACTGATGCTTTTTTCAATCTTCAAACGCTTCACACTAATAGAAATTAATGGGTGAGTTGTGCAGACTCCACAGACTCCCTGTGGTATTTCTTCATGCATGATGACTTTAGAGAACTAATTAGTGGTCCCTTCTCTCTATACCTACTGGAACACAGAATGATGTCTTTGTTCTAAGTCGGCCAACGGATGTTTATACCCCATCAGGCAGGGCCTACTTGAACTACTATGAGAATTTCACTTGACAGTTGAGCCACATCTCTCATTTTCAAAGGTGAAATCTGGAAAATAGTCATCAGATGATTAATGCCATCTGCTACAGCCGGTGGTGGGTGGGTGGGTGGTTGGGGGTGGCTAACATTCCATGTACTGAGGTAACTGTGGTGAAGTGTGTGGTTTGAGTCATTATACAAGATAATTTCTCCTTCTGCCTTCATGGTGACCAGAACTGAAAGAGGAGTGTGTTTTTTTAATTCATTCATAATTAGCAGAAATAGCACAAATGAATTTTAAGAAATTCAGAATGAGAGACACTAAAATGACATGTCTGACACTGTCACACATGTCTTTCATATCTGTATGTAATAAGTTCAGAAAGCATTTGGCATGGTTATATAGCCGCGTTTGATATGCCAGCAGTGTTTTCTGTTGTTGTCCTTAAACCTACAAGACTAACTTGAGGAAGGCAGTCTTTGCTAAACCTAGGTTATACGGTATGTAAGAATACAGTTATTTTTCTGTGCTGTCAAATTGCTAAAGCAAAAGCGAGTTATATGTTTACTGCACTGAATTTGTGTAGATGTGTTCCAATTCCATTTAGTGTTGAAATGGGACTGACATGCCATCAGTAATACTGACATGAAACTTTTAGAGTGATGAAACAATGAATTGATAATACTGCCCTACAAAGTCAAAGTGACTTTGTGAACATTGAAAGTGAGAAAAATGTCTTTAAAGTTGTCACACTGCCCAAACATGTTGTAGGTACAATGCTTTTTAGTTACTGCCTTTTGGCTTTGTAGGGCAGAATACGTGTTTTTTGTCCTGAAACAAAAGAAGGCAGTAGGTACCTAGGATGGAGGTATCTCTGAGATTTGTTTTAGGCCTTTAATCACTAATTTTGCCAAGAATAACTATCTCCTATTTTACCAATTTACAATCGAGGATGCAAACAAGAAGAGAAACGTGTTTTTGCTTCAGACGGAGGGAAAGCATTACTTTGCATTCACACAGCATTATTCAAGCAACAAGTGAGGAGTAATTCTCAAAATTTAGAAGAATATGAGGATTTATGAAAAAGTGCTATTTACCAAGCTCTTAAAATGATGCAAGCATATGGAGAACAAGAGAAACAGTGCAAAGGTGCAGGCTATGATATACTTTTCCGGGAACATACTTTCAAAAGCCTCTTGAAAATAGGTTAGGTTCTATCATTCCTTATGCTAGTGTAGAAATAAACCTTAAATACTTATATCCACCACTTATAGTGTTCAGCTTGGTGCATACCAAAACGTGCTTCTGGCATCCAAAACACTGTACATTTTTTCATACTGTTATCAGCTGAGCCCTTGTCTGTAACATGTCATTGGTCAGCTGCCCCATTCCATTATGGTTGGTCATGAAAGCAGTACCCTAATGTTCTCCTTAAATAAATCTAAAAACATGTTTAGACTGCTTACACTGACAACTGGAATGATTTACTATGAGCATCTTATTTGGACTTGTTTTCATTGTCAATTTTCTTCAACTCTGTATGGACTGCAGTCATCACGTGAAAATGAGAAATGAGAAACGTGGTTTCTGTGAAATAGTTACTTACCTTGGCATTTCTTTAGGTTTTTGTCCGCTCACATATTATTACCATGCACAAAAGCAACATAGCATGTCAAAGAACTTTTGGAAAAAGAAAAGACACAAACACACACACGGTAGGCGGATGACATTGGCAGCCAATACCCCTTTGAGAAGCACATTGGCATTTAATAATAGATTAAAGCTGCCACTTTGTAGCCAATTGTTGTGACTTGAGTTTGATAAGGGCAACCATGGATAAAGGGCAACAAACAGAGGAGTGTCATGTGCCCTTTCGGCTTGATTTAAAATCAGATGCCCCACTATATTCTGTTCCCTTACAAGGATTTTATAGTGCAGACAGGCAGGTTCCCTCATTAAATGCACCTTGTGATAATGTGCCTTAACAGCACCTGTGATTTAGACATGAAACAAAGAAGCTTTTGTTAAGCTTCTGTCTTGTTAAGCTTTTGTCCATAGCCTTACCAGTGATGGCTTCAAGTACTACCTACATTTAAACAAAAATTGCTGTTGCGTACTGAATTATAAACCTACACATGGGTCAACAAGGTGTCATCTTCACAAAGCTTGCTAAAAAAAAGCATAACATGGTTATTAGTTCCTGATGTGCACCATGGATGCAGGGCATTACAGGGCATCAGGAGTATTGGCATCCAGCCAGCTTTGAAAACTATTTTCATTGTACATTTTGTGCAATACTTGTTTTAACCAGCATTATCAAAATCATTAAATGGAATTGTAAAAAGAAAAGGAAGGAACACACAACACATCCTTGATGATCATTGATCCATCCATCCAAAAGGCTGTAAGAAGGCTACATCGTAGCTTTTTAATTCTGGTTTCAATTCTTGGTAACAGGCCACATCATCCATTTCCACCCCTCATCCACCACAGCAAAGGAAATGGGGCAATCGAGGCAAAATCTCCTGCCTGAAGACAGACAGAGAGAGAGAGACAGAAAGACAGAGAGACAGAGAGAGAGAGAGAGAGAGAGAGAGAGAGAGAGAGAGAGAGAGAGAGAGAGAGAGAGAGAGAGAGAGAGAGAGAAACTGAAATACTCTTCTGACCTCACCTCTCTGTACAATCCTCTCTCTCTTACACACACACTCACTGCCAACACATTCATTCACTTCCTCCCGCTATCAAAAGCATACCTTCCTGGCATTATAATTACAAATGTTGTTCCGGTTCTCCAAGGCAGGTGGCGCAAGTATCTTTCCAGGCCAACATCATGTTGTGCTGTAAAACTGTCGCAGAGTAAAGGCAAACCGAAAGACCTGCGTGTAGCCGCCAACAATGGTGAAAATGTCAATATGGCTCCAACACGAATTCAATTTTCAAAATAAAAGTACCACTTATTTTTGAGGTTTACAATGTACAATTATTAGAATGTACAGAAAAAACTGAGTGTTTATGCTGCAAAAGGTACAGTGCACATAGATGTTGAAAAGGCAGATGTAAAAAGCTTTAAAATTTATGTTCAGTACACACAAAAAATGTTTAGTAAAGTTCAGGTCTTTCCTACTTTAACTTGTAGGATGTGAACCATCCATCATACAACCTACAAAAGAAAAAATGTGTTTGAATATTTGTCATTTAATGCTTCACAGTAAAAAGTAGACATGATAAACCCCAGCAGATTCATATCCAGTAGGCCTACACGAATTGCATATTGTTAAAACTCAAACTGAAAGGCTGAGAAAACAACTTTGTGGAAAATGTGATGTAAGAAGCTGAATTACCAGAGACAAGGTTGGTTGATGACTTCACTTCAACATGATTAAATGTGGGTTGATTAATGTGTTTCTGTTGATTGATTCAATTTAGTGTACACTTGACACCCTGTATTTCTCTCCTCTTAGACAGTCATCTTCTCTCCTCATCAGTCAGTAATGGATTGCATTACAATGTTTTTTATTGGGTGTTACAGTAGTCTCTGTCCTAATTATTTCATGAGTCAAACTCCCATTCATTCAATTCGGTATTTATGGGGAAGATGGCAAGATGTGGGGGAGTCCTGTACCTGGGCGCTTCCACATCCATGTCATCTTCTGAGGAACCAGATATGCTGATGTGCTTAGATTCTTAATATAGCCTAGGCTACTCCAGCATTCCTATAGTCCAATAAGTTCTGATTTGTGTTTTGTATTTAGCTTAATAATATATCAAACATATATACAAAAATATCAAATTTGATAACGGTTAAAATCTCATTACATGACCTTTCAGAGTGTTTGGCACACCTAGATGTGGCCAAATGTACTGCCTAGGGCTAGGCCTACATCAGTGTCTTCTAAATTCATTGTTGGGTCTATTTGCAAGATGGGTGCTAAAACCACATAATTCACTAATAGTCAAAACTACACTGTGCATTGTACTGGCTACTTAATAGCCCGACGAGCAAGTGTGAGAAACACACACATTCGCTAGACCTTCTATTGCATAGAACTTCTATTGAACCTTGATGTGAACTTTTATTTTGACAGTGTTTGCGGTCATGGGTTAACCCTTATTGTGTTGTGTTGTCGCATCCTGTCACTAGCTACACGGTAGCCGACTGATTGAGAGCTGGAATTTGATAAACTAGTGTCACTAGTGGGTAAGTTATTCCTTTACGCATCGTATGACAATGGTGTTAGTCTAACAGAAAAAGTAAAACAAAGTATTTGTTACTGGTATGATATAATCAAGTAAGTCGTAAACAAATGTGTTAAGAACACGAGCCGTCGTATGGTTGGTTTGCTGTCTTGCTATTTAATGTCCACGTATTGGCGAGTTCTACCTTGGTTGTCCGTGTTAACTGGGCATTAGCAACCAAAGTGCTTGTCCAGCTAGTGAAAGTGTAACAGCGTACTATTACAATGGCATGTTCCACAAAGACGTAGCTATTCTGATTTTCTTTCTTTTTTGTTGTTTAGTACCTTGTGCGTGTAATTATACACTTGCCGAATTTCTTTTGAGTCAACATTACAAAGTTAGTAGACAGTTCACAAACAACGATAAGGGTGACCTAAACACCGGATACCCATAACGGTGATGTTAACCTCTAACCTGGATTTGGTAGGTTACATGGCTGTCTTCGTTTGGTTTAAGAACAGTTTACTCGCATTGCGTCTAAGATATTTGTTGTTTTTGTAGTTAAACAATAGAAAACGTTTAAACTAATTTAAATACATGTTTGATTTCTGAGATATAAGATTATTGTTTAAAATGTATATGGCATTACTCTGACACAGTTTTTCACTGTCCTTCCTGTTTTTTCTTTTTTTCTTCTTTTTTTCATTTCTCTGTTTTGCATGTTGTCCAGAATGATGCAACAGCTATGGCTACTCCGTCTGTGCTGACCTTACAGGACCGGATCAGGGTGGCAAAGGAGCTCCTTGAGAGGGTAGACCAGTTGTGCAGTAGGCAAACCAGAGATGTGGAGGGCAGAGCCAAGCTGTGCAGCAAGCTCCGGGCAGAGCTTAAGTTTCTGCAGAAGGTGGAGGCCGGGAAGGTGCAGATCAAGGAGTCTCACCTGCAGAGCACAAACCTCACCCACCTCAGAGCCATTGTCGAGTCAGCTGAGAGCCTAGAAGGGGTGGCGAGTGTTCTTCATGTTTTTGCCTATGAAGGTCCAGATGGCCAGAAGCAGACCCTAGTAGTGGATGTAGTGGCCAACAATGGACACACCTGGGTAAAAGCCATTGGGCGCAAGGCAGAGGCACTGCACAACATCTGGCAAGGCCGAGGCCAGTACGGGGACAAAAGCGTTGTGTGTCAGGCCGAGGACTTTCTCGAGGCCAGCCGTCAGCAACCAGTGCAGTACAGCAACCCCCACATCATCTTTGCATTTTACAATGGTGTGTCCAGCCCCATGGCAGACCGGCTCAGGGAAATGGGCATCTCTGTGAGGGGAGACATTGTTGCCGTGAATACCGTGATTGATGAACGAGACAGGGAGGAAGAGGATGGAAGCAGCAGTGAAGAAGAGCAAGGTGTGATTGACCATGAACCTGTGGAAGAGGAGGAGGAAGAGGAAGAGAATGATGAAGAAGAAGAAGAAGACGGGGAAGATGGTGAGCTCATGCACACTCGTGTGGACAGAGACACTATCGTGGCACGCCTGTCCTTCCCTACCGAAGTCAAGGTGGATGTGTGCAACAGGGCCAACCTGGACATCACCACGCTCATCACCTACGTGTCCTCCCTAAGCCACGGCCGTTGCCACTTTGCCTTCAAAGAGCAAGTGCTTACCGAGCAGGCCAGCCAGGAGCGGCAGGAAAAGGTTCTTCCCAAGCTCGAAGAATTCATGCAAGGCAAGGAGCTCTTTGCCTGTGAATCTGCTGTGCATGACTTCCGTGTGATCCTGGACACGCTTGGGGGTCCGGGAGAGAAGGCCAGGGCCCAAGAGCTGCTCGCCCGCC
Source organism: Coilia nasus (assembly GCA_027475355.1). Lineage (NCBI taxonomy): Eukaryota > Metazoa > Chordata > Actinopteri > Clupeiformes > Engraulidae > Coilia > Coilia nasus. The sequence continues at coordinate 23,715,369 of CM050221.1, forward strand.
TCAAGGTGGTGCCTGATGAGCCCTCTGAGCGCACAAACCGCCTGGTTATAAGCTCCAAGGTGAACCGTAGGTCGCTCATGATCTTTGGAACGGGAGACTCGCTGCGCGCTGTCACAATGACTGCTAACAGTGGCTTTGTGAGAGCTGCAGCCAACCAGGGTGTCCGTTACAGTGTGTTCATCCACCAGCCTCGTGCTCTCACTGAGGGGAAAGAGTGGAGAGCCATTCCTCTATAAAAGGAGAGATAATCTATATTTGCCAGATGGGTATGCTTATGGGTTAAATAAAATCACAACAAGAACACAACAAGAAAAGTTTATTTACAATTTAAAGTTTATTTAATATTTCACTTTTTTGTGGGGTATGGCCACTTCCCAGTAAGGTCTTGAAATGAATTTAAATATAAGGCTTCACAAGCTCACTACAGAGAATCATATCTCTATAATCGGGTTGCCAAGCCTTTTGCAGATAAATGAGCATCAGATTTATAAATTTCCTTTCACCTGCAAGGCATTATCACGTGCTCATTGCTAAAAAAAAAATGCTTGATCTCACGGTTTGATCAAATGTGTCAGTTGCCATTTCATGTACTTTATTTACCTTTATATATGATGTTTATGCTTTGATATATGTTCTGTAAAAGCAAATAAACATCATCTAATGACTCATGAAGTTTGTCTGGTTTTCTAGATAGCAAGGTGCCACTTCTGGTTAAGGTTACATTTTCTGAGAATGTGCCTAATACTACATACATAAATTGGCAAACTCAGGAGAAAAATAGTAAAAATTAAATAATAACTGACTAATACAATATCAAGTATTCCTGGGTACACTGTCACTGTCTGTTGTTTACCACAAGGTGGTACTGTTAGGGCTCATTTCCCCCAAACACTCTGCGTGTGCAGCGCGTGCCCGTTTTCTGTCCGTTTTCGTTTAGAATGCACGTTAACAGATGAGACCATTTCCACCGCACGCGTGATCTGAGCGTATTCTGTCCCTATACAAACATATTGTAAATATAGAAAACGGACGCTCAGATCACGCCTGCGGTGGAAATGGTCCCATCTGTTAACGTGCATTCTAAACGAATACGGGCAGAAAACGGGCACGCGCTTAACACGCAGAGAGTTTGGTGGAAATGAGCCCTAACAGATTAGACCATTTCAAAGGCAAGCGTGATCTGAGCGTATTCAGTCCCTATACAAACCTATTGTACACGGATATGCGCTGTACACGCTCAAGTCGGTGGAAATGAGGCCTCACGTCCATGCAATAATTATATAAAATGAAACTCTAATTAGAGTTGTGTACTTGCTGTACTGTGAAACGTCATCACTGCAGTAGTATTCTGAGGGGAAGGTGTATGTTGTATGTCTATTGCTTTACTGTTAATTACACTTATTCCTTGAATGTTTAAGGATCAAACCAGTATCCTCACATGAACCCTTATCAAAGAACTTTTACGCTTTTAGCTAGCTGCCTTCAGATCTAGGGGTAACGTTTACAAGTTAGTATAATGTGGAATATCCTATGTTAGATTAAATAAACCGTTGGTTGTAATTTGGTCAACAGTAACAATTGCCGTATAAAGCCATAGATTTTTGTAATGGATAACAAATCCTCAACAATATCGGAGATTCAAAGTACAGACATTTTTGCAAAACTTCAAAGGAGAGCTTAATTTACCAAAACAAATGCACATATGCACATAGGCAAAGCTGACCCTCCCCTCCTCTGCATAAAAGGTGACTTTGTGGAGAGGGTGCCCACCTTCAAGTTCCTTGGGACCCACATCTCCGGGGACCTGTCCACTCCATCGCCATGTCTAGGTGTCTCACCAGAGCCAGGGCAATCATAAAAGACCTCCTCCATCCTAACAACCACCTGTTCAGCATGCTGCCCTCTGGGAGAAGATTCAGGTCCATCAGGAGCAAAACAAACAGACAAAATAGGCCCATGGGCAATCAGAACTCTAAATACATCAGGATAGTGACACTGCCCTTTTTATGGACACCCCACTCATCATCATCTAACTGCTGTGTGTGTGTGTATAGGTATATCTTAACTAAGGGTTAAGATGCAGAACCAAGGCTGCATATGTCAATTAAGAAATCTCCCCTGCCATTGTAATTAACACTTTGCCTTAAATTGAGAGGTCCCTTACAAGTCAATGTTTTTTTGGTCTTTATGTTTTTATAGGCCTGAAAAGGACAAATTCTTAATACAATTATTTGTTCATCCCTAGTGATTACTATCAGCCAGTGTTATTATTGTTTACTTTTCTTCCTGTAAGAGCGATTTCCATAACAATTTCGGGAAAGGCGTCCCATCTCTATTTGTCACTCTAAATGATGTCACTTTCCACATGCCATCATGACCCTCACCACCACCCCAGTTTTAATCGGATACAGACACTGTGCGTATTGACATCACAGCCTCGCCAAAGCCCACGCCCTTTCGCCATATTCCAGGCTGAATTTCAGCCAGAAACTGACGTGTTCACATATCCAACGGCGGGAGAAGGAAAACGTTTGCTGGCGATACAAGGAACCTCAAATTCTGAAGGAGGGTCTCAAGAAAAAATAGTTTATTCGGAAGTCAATACAGCCACATCCAGGGAAGGGAAGGAATAACGTGACCCAGACCATTGGCGTTAACAGGTTACCTTCCCAGCTAGCTACCTAGCTAACTTGTCTTTTTGTTGTCGCTGCCGTTAATAACAGCTAGCCTGCCATTATTTCTAAATATTAGGAAACGTTAGCCAGTTCTGTTGAAGTGGCTGGGTAGTAATCGAGTTTACGGTCTTTATTTTTTACACCTGACGCGGGACAGTTTTGTTTGATGTGTTTAGAGGCGGTAACGTTAGCTCCACCGATTTGCTAGTTCAGCTTGGGGGTTTATCCTAGCCATCCCAGTTTGCTTGGACAACAGTGGATCCCAACCTCACCGGTCACCGTGGTCTCCGCCTCGATTTGGTCGGCATGCTGTGACGAGTAACGTTGGGTTTTCGTGCAAGAAGAAATCACTACGTGAAGGGTGTCTGTACAACGCATCATCATTTGGTAGGTGCAAGTATTTGCTTACCTATAAATGCATAGACACAGACACCAGTGAAACATACGCTAGGTTACCTCTCGGAATAACTTGTCCTGACGACATAGCAAAGTGGTTGGTTGAACTGTGTCGCTAAGTGGAGTAGCCAACGAGGTTGCATTTAGCCAGTTAAAATTCTAGCATTAGTCAGCGAAACTGATTTGTTCATGTTTGATTGTGTAATATAAGCGTGGGTTTTGGGAATCTGGCTGGCATAAAATGTAACGCTATGCTAAGTCTGATATGTCCTCTGGCCTGACGTTATTGTATCAGTTGGTAGACGTTAGCTAAATTTGACTGCCCCATTCCAAATACGACATGTAAATACATGTTGCTAGTTATTTAACCTTATGTCGCAACTAACAATAACATTATATGGCAAAAGAAATAATCTCTTCAAAGCTACCTTATTTTGGCTGAACGAAATTTGCTTACTAAGCAATGGTTTGGATCTGGTATGAATGAGTATCTAGTCACCTGGTCAGTTATCGATTGTGGCGACAGTGCATTTGATGTAAGATACCTGTGACAATTGCAGCTATTTCTTCCTGTGGTGGAAATACATATAAACACGTTTGGGTCGCTGCGACAAGCCCTGCGCTTGCGGTTTACAACCCGGCAACATCAGTAGACAGTCAGCGGAGCCATGGTTTCAAACGGATGGAGAGCCAGGAACCCAAGGTTAGGCTAGACACATTAAATAATATGAAATCTCTATGCAAAGACCGTTATCGCTGATCGCACTTGTCACCTCCGCCAGGTTGTTTAGGTATATAGAGATGGCCTAACCAGCTTAAGAATTTAGTGTCCCCCTTCACCCCGATAACGTGACAGTAGCCTAACAGGTGGCTTTACCTCAACAGAGGTCTAGTTGATGTATCCTTCTCAACGCCACTTTGTAGTCCTGTCAAGCTCATCTTCACAAAGGCCCCATGATGCATGACAGTTATTTATCACTAGAATAAAAAATACCGCTACCACACCCTACTGAAGAGATTCCACGGGCTTAGAATATAGGGTCATTAACTGTGCAGCAGGGTGGTCATTGTGACTTAACATTGTGCCGTGGGGTTGTAATTATTTCCTGATCCGTCCCATGTCCCATTTATGGTGACTACAGCATTAACACTATTTTAGTAACCGTTTATATGTGTTAGACTACATGCAAATTCATTCAGCTGGACAGATCATTACCTGAACTCAGCAGTTAGGTGAAGCTTGAAGGGAAACTCTTCTGTCTGTGATACTAATCTGAGTCATACGACATTAACATGAAAATATCTATTAGGAATTTTACATAAACTGAAAGCAGATACTTGATAGTTCAGCCAGACACTGTTATTTCCCCTCTGTGTCTTGCTGCAGGTGTGACAGGATTGCCAGCTCTGTGATGCACCACAAACGTAATAGGTGTGGTGTGTTTATCTTCCTTGTGCTAGGCGGGATATCAGTGAACACCTAGCCAGTTGATGCTGGGTGTGGTGGCAGGCATTGACTATCTGTTGTGTAATGGTGATTACACCTTGCAGTTGGTAACCTCCAAAACCACTAAGCCTGAACTGTGGTTAAATGGTGCAGCTGTTATATAGGTTTTGTTGTTGTTGTTGTAGTTGTTGTTACAGGCTTTAGCTGAGGAGTGTGCTGCTACTGGGTTTCTTAGTTTGTGGAGGAAGTAACAGCTGTTATGGACTGATGCAAATGTGTTCCTTACTTTGCAGAAGCATGTAAATAGGAATCACCTGCATGCGAGTGGTGTCAAAACAGACCCATAGGCCTAGTTATTATTTGTCTGTGTTCAGCTAAGGATTGAATTTTTAAGAAAACGACTCACTCTATTGATAAAATAAGCAGTGTGTACACATTGAATGAAGAATATTTATAGGACTCCTATACATCACTGAATATGCCACCAAGATAATGTTAAACATTGCTAGTTATAGGATCACAATCATGACATGTTTGGTGTTTATGAGACTGGATCCATACCTTTTAATTGAATTAACGTTTTTGAGCTAAGAGCTTAACAGAACATTGGGAATGGTGTGGTGCAATGCTATACAGGCAAGATCTACCCTATCTCAGGCTTGGCTTGATGTTTCAGTATTGAGCTGTATGGGTGATACAGTTTCCCAGGCATTGTTTGGTTTTGGCTCAATAGCTGTACATTCACTTGATAGGTACGTCCATGTTTTAATGCAGTTAAGAATCACTGGGCAAAGCTACTTAAGCTTGGCATGAGACACAGAGGCCTATTATGTAGGAGGGTTTGGAAGGTTGTAGGGGCTGCAGACATGGATGGCATTCTAAACAGGATGCTTAACCACACCTCTAGCATCACAGTGCTATTTACATGTTTTATGTTTGTGGATTCAGATGCTTCTAATGGCACTATTTTGCAGAAATATTTTTTTATTTAATGGCCCATAAGGGATGGTTTAGTTTCCCTCTTTGACTGTCAAAATGACCATATAAATGCTGTTGTACACACCTTTGACCATTTGTTTGTGGGACCTTTTATTCCAATGGAAATCCTATGGAAAAATGCCACAGCTCAGAGGGGGGTGGTGGGTTAACCAAACAGACAAGTTGTAGCTTAGCAACCATGTATGCACAGGGAGATCCCCAAAGGTTTGTGATCCAGAGAATGAAGATAGAGGAAGAGATAAGCAAGCTTAAAGTTAGATAGAGCAATTCCCCGAGTCTAACGGGAATTTTGAAATGAAAACTCCCTCTTGTTCTGTAAACAAAGTCATTAGTTTGATTGTAGTTGAGAAATGGAAAAGGCAGTGGAAGGACAGCATCATGTTCAGTTGTGGGTAGAGTGAACAGAGACCCTGGGGAAGACTACTATGGACGTGGACTTCCTCTATAGCTGCCAAGTGCTTTCTTTTTCCTTTTCCCTTTGACCTTGGCAGGTAAGTGAATGAACAAAAGGCATATTCAAACAGCATCATGGTGTCCAAACACCCATCTTGTGAACTGCAGGCTACAGTGAAATTGTTCCAAAAATAATTGATGTAGCCTATTCTTTATGCAGAGACTACAGCCATTTGAACTTTGTAGTTGTATTCACAACACTAGAACAGTCACAGAGATGATGGCTGCATCATTCCTCTGTGGAGAGATGTTTGTTTATGGTCTTTGCCGCACCCTGTTAGCAGACAGTCTAGAGATTGCAAACAGTGTGCTGTGGGCTGTGCTCAAGCTCATTGTTCCTGTTCACATCCTACTGGGCTTGTGTCTCATGACTAGTCATTATGAAAATATGGAAAGATGATTACCCACTGACATGCTGTGTTAATGGCAACAGACTAGAACTGACAGTGGCAGAAAATGTTCAGGCTGTTTTTTTTTGGCTTTGTGTTTTGAATAGATGTTGCAGCTTTCTCACACTGAATTGTTTGTCCGCATTATAGTTGAAATCTTACTTTTCAACCAAGGGTTTCATCCAAAGGACTCATCCAAGTCAGCATCCCTCCACAGTAAATGCTTGTTGCATACTCATGCATAAACTGTCACATGGATATAGCTTCAGGGCTGGATTGGACTAGATTGAGGTGATAGGTGTCTGTGGAAGCCCCCTGAGGCCCCTTTTTCAGCGCCAGGGCTCCAAAACCTCACAGCCTTGTCAGAATTCAGCCCGTGGGGCTCTGATGCCATAGCTAGGGGGGCTGGCACCTGACTGAGTGGCTAGTCTCATTGAGCACTCAAGTTAAAAAGAGTCTTTGTTGTGGTTGTGTGTTGTTTTTATTATTTATTTCTCTGATACACACTAGCTTTTTGTGGCACAGACAAGCTTCACATGTCCTCTCAAACAAAACACTGAGTTTGTTTGCAAGCAACATTGAGGGGGTGATGACTGTGTGTCTGTGCCAGTCGTTGTTCAAAGTTCAAACAGCGCTGAGTGTCTCTTGCAAGTTCAGATACTGTCATGTTTGTTTTTATGTAAGGGTATGTGAGGACTTGTATATATGAAAATTAATCTTTGATATATTTTAATCCAAGAAGCTAAGATTTCTTGTGTTAGCTTTACCTGAGTAAGTGCAGCATTTTTTTGTTTCATTTGATGAAATAAACATCAGTGTGTCTATGGGGTAGCCCATATGATATTGTAATTAAAATTAAACAGGCATGTAGTTCAACTACAAAATACCGCCTGTATTACACTGCAGAATGTACGAAAAATTAATATGGTTATTCTTGAAATAGGCGATATTTAAATATTGATACATTTGAGTGTCCTGGTGTGTAATATGGTTTAATTGTTTTTATAATCGTTTACATGAAAAGATTTGAGACATGACAGCAGATGATAGTGTTCTCTCACTGGTTATCTTTTTTCTGTCATTTCAATCACACTGCAACATCTAAATGTAAAGTAACACAGGAAGCAGCATAATGTCACACTGCCAGTGATAGAATTATGGATGGAGAAAATGGTCAAAATAGCATATTGCTTGTGATACATTCTTGACATTTTCACTAAAATATGCAGCCACTTGAAATTGACTAGAGATAATTTTACTTACTAGCTGATAGTTCATGATTCTTGTGGTGACCATTATCAGATGAATTAGTGCCATCCTGTGAAGAAACATTGGAGTATTGGAGTCTACATTTCTTTGTTTACCAAATAAAGGTTGAAAACGGTAAAGTTTGTTTGCGTTTTGGCCTTCCGTCCACACGGCGCCGGCGTTTTGGGTGACCGAAAACGATAACTTTTGAGAATGGGTTCCAAAGTGAGAGTCTGACAACGCCGCCGTTTCGTTTTCGTGTAGACAGGCAAAACGCAACCTTTTGAAAACGATGACATCGTCGCCCATTCACCTTGCGCTGCACATATAACAACAACTTCAAACTTTTCCAAACTGGTTGCTGTCGAATAAATTGTGATTTGATTAGCTTGTACTGTAGGCTGGCTGTTGTGCAATTGTTCTATCCTTTGCCATTAAACTGTATGTATGGCCAGTAGGCTACTTCTTGTAGGCTTTCATTATTCTTAATTAATTAAAGAGCAACTGTCGCTGCTTTCAGCTCCCCTCAGTAACAACACGCATTGAACGCACGCATTAAAACTATTTACAAGAAGTAGCCTACTAGCCATACAGACAGTTTAATGGCAAAGGATAGAAACAATTGCAGAACAGCCAGCCTACAGTACAAGCTAATCAAATCACAATTTATTCGACAGCACGGGCCTACTGCTCCGTTGTCGTGTGGACGCGACTTTTTTTTTAACCCGGCAAGAAAAAAATCCAGGAACGTTGTCGTGTGGACGGGGCCTGAGTGTTAGTGAATCTATGTACTCTGTTTCCATGTCTAGTTATCATTAGCAAACCCAGCTGAATTGTAACATTAAACTAATGGCTGAGTCCAGAAAAAATACAGTATATGACCTTGATGACATTATCATGACAAATGGGATCGGTTTCAAAGTACATAAGGTATTGTCAGGTTTTTGCCAGTACACAGCGCTGTTTATCCTGTGTGGCCATGTGTACTTTGCATTGAAGTAAGCACTTTCACTCATAAACACAGCAGAAATTTGTCTGCATTATTCTGTCCTTATTATTACTGTAGGGCATTCCCAGCTGTCAACGGTGTAGGTGCTCCAAAGAAAAACATGGGATAGGCCTAGTCTTATGTGTGGGAAACAGGGACGAGAATGGGACATACCAGACAGCCTTGTACTATTCTGCAGATAGGTATGTTATGTATTTAGTTTCTGGGGGGGAGACCTGGGAGGGAATTGTGTTAATGAGGGGGTAATTTCAGAGACCTGACATTACACCTGACCTGACAAATATATTTTCTCTTCAGAGACCTTATTTTAACTACTTTTTCTATTGTGTTCCACAGATTCACTCTGCTTCTTTCAAGGAAACTGCTTCTCTTGCATCTCTTCTTTCTCTTCTACCACCTCTCCCTTTCTCTATTTCTCTCTCTATCTCTCTTTCTGTTGAGTTATGGCAGCCAACAAGCCAAAGGGGCAGAACTCTCTGGCCCTGCACAAAGTGATTATGGTGGGGAGTGGAGGAGTGGGAAAATCTGCCCTCACACTGCAATTTATGTATGATGAGGTAAGCTCAATGTGATGACTGCACACAGGAAAGATGTTCTAGAATGGGAGGGATGTAGTTTTCATGCATCACACTCTTCTCTGCTATAGTCCGTGTTGCTTAAGTAAAGTTGTATTATCCTATAATAATTGAAAGAGTTGACCTGTGGTCTTTCCTGTCTCAGTTTGTAGAGGATTATGAGCCTACTAAAGCAGACAGCTACAGGAAGAAGGTGGTTCTGGATGGGGAGGAGGTTCAGATCGACATCCTGGACACAGCTGGGCAGGAGGATTACGCTGCCATCAGAGATAACTACTTCCGCAGCGGAGAGGGATTCCTCTGCGTCTTCTCAATTACAGAGCTGGAGTCTTTCGCCGCAACGGCAGACTTCAGGTGAAACAGCAAATGCAATTCAATTGGTCACAGCAAAGGTCATGCGTGGGAACATTTATGTCAGTGGCGGTATAGGACAGTAGGATTTTGCACTCAGGGATTTCTTTGTTTATTTGTGATTTCAGGGAGCAGATCCTACGAGTAAAGGAAGATGAGAATGTGCCCTTCCTCCTGGTGGGGAACAAGTCTGATCTGGAGGACCGCAGGCAGGTGTCGACTGATGAAGCCAAGGTGCGTGCCGATCAGTGGGGCGTCAGCTACGTGGAGACCTCTGCCAAGACCCGTGCCAACGTGGACAAGGTATAAACTCAGCACCTGTTGTCAAAATATTTTTTTCTGGCCCTTTATATATAATTTGAAAATCCTTGGCATGGCTAAAGAAATTAAACATTTTCTTGTGTGCAGCTTTAAAGGATGCAGAACTTCAGTCTTACTGAAATTATTTTTGCATTTTACAGGTGTTTTTTGACTTAATGCGTGAAATAAGAGCAAGGAAGATGGAGGACAGCAAAGAAAAGAATGGAAAAAAGAAGAGGAAGAGTTTGGCGAAGAGGATTAGAGAGCGATGTTGCATTCTATAATGACTGGGTGACCTGTGCTTGTTATGCCAACTTCCCACCACCAGACTCCGCTCTCCTCTGCTTCCCAATGCCCCTGTCTGATTTTTTTCCCCCAACACCCTCCTCCAACTGCCAAGGACACCTGTGACACTGTCTTTAGGTTGTGGGCATTGGGAGAACAAGTTTCAAGGTTTTATGGCTATTGATTTTATCCACAGGATATGGGTGGGTTGTGTGGATCAAAACAAACTGAATCTAAAGGAAAAAATGTGAAGCATCATGGAGAGGAATCAGTGAGAGGCATACTGATGGTTGACTTTTTTTAAAACTTACTTTGTGGTTTGGCACAGACATGACAAGTTAATTTTACTCAAGGACTACACTATATTGATTGTTTTTTTTTTTTTTTTTAAACAAAACAGCTATTGGCTTTTTACAGTCAGTTAGTGAATGCAGCTTAAAGAATGAGACATTTTACATATTCTGTAACTAGGCAACCTCTTTCCATGCTCATGTCACTGTGAGTTGAGGACTTTGGTAAAATAACTATCTTGCTGCACCTCACCTGAATTAGGTCTGTAAACGAATCCAATTCCAGAATCGTGTTTTTGTTATTCAGTTGCTGTAATAACAGCACACTGGCAATCTCCTGCCTCAATGCACACTCTAAACACTTAAGCTTCCCCCCAGATGGACGCTATATGCAAAGCCCTATGTATGTCCCTGTTTGTTTTGGAAGGAAGTTGGTTGAAGGCTGCGGTTTGCATTCAGGTCATATTTTTATTGTACTTTGAACATGTTGCCTTAATTTTCAGAGTACATCAGAACATGACCCTGCAGTAACTGAGCCTCACCCAGATTCCCTCTCCATGAGTGGGCGTCTACCAAAAGCACACTCCTGTATTCAAGGTTGAACTTGAAGTCTGCAGGCATTTCGCAACATCAGAATGTCGTTGTGATTTTTTGTTTTTGTCTGAGTACGTTTTCTTGATCATTTCATTTGTTTTACTGATGTAAGTAAGGATTCTGAGAAACTGCATTCAGTACGTAAATGTTAGTGGGGAATGGTTCTTTTAAAAAGCTATCTAAAGGCAGGTAGTTATGAAGTACTCTAAAACTTGCTCACCTTACAAATCTTACAAATGTGCAACAGTCACAGCTGTTTCAGCAGAGAAATGCATAGAATAATTCCAGTGTACACTTAAAGGGCTATTCCTTTTGTATGTGTACACATGGAGTAGTCTTTATGGATGGGCCCATTCATCTCAAGCATTTAGTGAAGTTCCATGAGATGATTTAAACTGGGCAAGCATTTGTAGAAAATGACAGCTCGTAAGCCACTCATCATTGTTAAATAGCAATGCCAATGCTCAGATGTAGCCTATAAAGTGTGACAAAAGTCTCAAAGTATCCAGTATATTCTCAAACAATGGAATGAGAAATTACAGGACTAGACACAAGTGAAGTTAATATCTGCTCTTCAGAGCAGATTGGGGTAGGGTGGGGGTTACTGAAAGTGATATGAACCACAAACATTAGGGGTGTTCTAGTAAAACATTTCATCATGCTTGTTCACTGTTTACTTTTGGAAGCCTCTCGACCTCTTTCTAAAAATGTTAACGCTTTAGCCGTGGTATTTTGGTTTACCCGAATTGTCATGGTGACCAGATGTCCTTAATAAACACACTGTTGTATTTGGTTCTTCAGAGCAAGTCAGGTGCCATGAAGCTGCAAAGGACCACATAGCTGATGCTCCTGGTATCCACATTCTAATTGCTGTGCTTTGAGCAAACTGACTTAAAGAGGAAGAAAAACATTAAAAAGGACTTCAGTTGTAATAAAGAGACTAAAGTCTGAATGTGTTTTTGAAATGTTGTACATTGCTATCTATGAAAACAGACAACAAATAGCCTGTGTTTATAATGTAAAGACAAAGTTATTTTTTGGTGCTCATTCATCTTTGGCTGTGGTGTATTCGTGATGAGCATTGTTCTTTCTGTAACTGTCAGTGATAAATTAACCAGAGCAAAGAGCCAAAATCAGGTTTCAAGTCAACATAAGACCATTCATACTTTTTGTTAATCATGTTTTCAAATAAAAATTAAAGTGTGAGAATCCAAGATTCAATAGTCCTGATAAGTAGTTGAATATACAACACACTAAACACAAACAGTCTAGACTCTCAACTGCAGTAAAACTGCAACATTGTCTCCAGCGTCAGTTGTATTCCAGTGTTAGAGCCATTTCATAGTGAAAACTCAGTCACGTGCAGCACACAGATCAAAGCAATGTGAAAACGAAGAATCTGTAACTGTATAAACGGAGATCTACACACTTAACATGCAAAGTATGTTGAAGTACTGAAATATTGGTGGCACAGCTCCCAGAATTTACCAGTTTAGCAGTGCCATATTAAGGATTTAGCTTTCCTCAGATACCCACTCCTTTTAAATGTCTTTAATATTACTCTACCACATTGCCATTACATATTAGTATTATTTTACCATACAAACACAAATTAATCACACTGGTAGCACTGCTAAAAATTCCACAACCTGACATAAGAGTCCTGAGTTTAGTCAATTGTATTGCATATGGCTTTGTGTATGAAATGACTTAAAAATTTACAAAATAGTTCGGCTACACTTTGTTCATAAAGTGGCCTTGCTGGTTATACAATATTTTACCCCAGCCCAACTCAATGCATCGTTCTATCTATAGATATACACAAATTATATATTTGTTGAAAAGAAAAAAACAATCAGTGGTTATAAAAATAAATAAAAAGCTCTACAGGTAGTACTGTAAATAAATGTGTGACTTGCGCTTGTGTCGAGCTGTAAAAGTTCTCTGGTGAAACACCAGTAGGCAGTGATACGCCTGGACAATAGAACAGCAACAAGCCATCTTCCAGTAACGCTGGTGAATCATGACATCAAGTCCTCCGGTATGTCCCGACACATCAAACACGTAGCTGACAAATACTGGATATGCAAATATGCAAGTCAGGCCACGTAACCATCCAATATATAAAAAGAGTTCACGATAAACTGAATCGGTCAAGCAATTCATCACCCATATGTTCAGTCCCATCAGAAGTATCTGGCTGTCCTGCCTGCGTTTGGTCCCTTCGGTGTACCGCATTTTCCCTTTACATCTTTAACTGAGACTGGCTTGAGATCAGCCCAGGGGTCTTGTAACATTGACGGTTTGTAATAGTTTTCTACATTATCTGCCACCCTGCCACTCGATGACCTGGATGGAGTGGAAGTCCGGGGTGATCCCTTTGGGAGAGAACCAATCATGCAAGACGTTAGCATTTTAAACCAACAACGCGGTTTGCTAGGATATGTAATGGAACAACGGCAGAACAGGGGAATTTGAAGCTAGTTTGATTTTAAAACATTTTAGAGCCATAAACGCCATTAAAACGCCTACTATAACTTCAACTCTACGCATGGTAAAATATTAACGAAGCGATTTCTTTAATCGCGCGTGGCCTCGTATTTCTGGGCTCACCTGATAACATCCCAAATAAAACACGAAGAAAAAAAGGTGGGCATTCTTAGATAACATGGGCTAACGTAGACTGTAGTAAATGATACGAATTGATTTTCAATACCTGGTATCCGCCATGTCTTGGACTTGGAGACTGAAACGGTGAGTATCTAGGAGAAATACCGCGATGGTTTTCATACTGTCTATGTGGTGTGTGATTGCCTGGAGAAGAGCCCCTTTGCCATGGCTTACCACCACTTCCACATCCGCGTTTAAAATTGTTATCCATACCTCTAAATTCTCCCGAAGGACTATTTGGAGAGCCACCTAATTTTCCAAATCGCGGTACAAATGGTGACGGTGGGCCACATGCAAAGGCCCACGGGGGAGCGTTCATGCCACTTTGTCCACCTACGAAACCTGGTGGCGGACTCCTGAATCCTCCTGGCCGCGGGGATGGTCCACCTGTACTGGCTGGGTGTCGAAAATTTGGTCTTTGCATAATTCTAAGCAAAGGCGCTGCGGGAAATAAATATCTAAAATGAGTTTTTGCCTTTATAGACTAAGCCGTTTCCGACTGAAGCACTTCAGATCTATGTTGGTATGGCGCTCTGCCGGAAGCAGACGTGTTTTGATTAAACGGGGGAGGGGCATTTTAGTTCGTTCTCCACCTAGTGGCGTGGCGTAGGCTACTCATGCAACACGTGACTGAAAGGTGTGCACTTCAACCATAGACTGTCGTCAACACCGATTGCAGATCGTTCTGCAAATGATAGCCGCAATACTTGTTGGCTTCGGAATGCAATTTGTAAATGGATTAGATAGTGCTGACCTTCACCCAGTTACCTGTATACTGAAGCTATCCCTATGTTCCTTGTCTTTAAGGATTATGTCATTGGAAGGTGCCAATAGTGCTGTATTGAACAATGCATTTGTGTGCTCTTGCCCTCACCCTCGCAGCAAACACATTTTTCCCTGTAGTGGTAAAGTCAACTAACTGAAGAACACATACACTTATGTGGCAAAGGTTTCTGGCTCATCATTTGATGCTTGGTCCAGCCGTTTTCCTTTTGTATAGCTTCTTCAACTGAAGATAGGATCATAGAACAGAACACATATTCTTGCAAGTCCAGACCAGTTAAACTCCTCAATTTTCCTAAAATAATCAGTGGCAACGTAAGTAGGCTTCACATTCAAAAATGTCTACTATTAGGTAAACATCCATCAGTTTATTCTTGATATCCAGATAATAGGCTACAGATCAATACAGACCTGAAAACAATTTAACAGCAAGGAGCTTAATTTGGTTTTAATGGAGAGGAAAATGTATTAGGCTACTGGGTTAAGAGTAGAATACCCACACATTTAGGCTACATAGCAGTAAATTGCAGCTTTCAGTTTATTTGTGAAGTCACAGGCTTGCGAATAAAATGTTTCTGTCTTTAGTTCATACCTTCATAACTTTTAGGCACCAAATGTTAAACATATTGTTAAGTCTCATGATTCCACTTGATTAACATAATTGACCAATTGTATTTCACTAGATTAAAAATATATTGTCTTACATGTGCAAAAAATATGCAATTGTGATGTATCTAGAATTACATATCTACATAGAACATTTTAAAAACAGACTTTAGCAATACCAGGGATCTTTTCCCTTCTGTAAAAGTGCCCAATAGGGTTTTTCTGACTTTTTGTGACTCTGATTTTAATTGCCCAGAGAAGATGGAGAAATAATACACAGCACTGTTTTTTTTTTTTTTTTTTGCCAGTCAATCAATACACTGGGAATGACATAACATTTTGAGGTAGAAAAGAGCAGACAGGTAACAGGGTCGGTCAGAGGTGTGAAGTCTTTAAGCAAAGGCGGAGGTGTAGTGGATCTCCCACAGGCGACAGGCGACATTCACATGTTAATTAAGTTAGCACTGGAAGGGTCTCGCTACAGAACTCTGCCACTTTGCAACATCATTTGCACTCTCTGCCATAGCATGGGACAAGTCATTTTCTGCCCACAGTCATCCCTTATATATGTCATTGGCAGTTACAGGCTTTTATAGTTTATGAATGACACAAAGTTGTACTATTAAGTTATACTAATAAGTGACCCCGTGTAATAACGTTTCTAATGATATGAAACATAAATTTAAGTGCATGCTAGGCTATATTTAAATAGAAAGGCTTTTAAACGTGCGTATCTAACGCTTGAATACCTCGCTATGTTGGTAAAAACCAATACCCCAAGGACACAACCTCAACAATGTGGTTAATGCAGTGAGGAGTGCCCAGACCTGCATATTGGAGAACACATTTTGGACCAGGAAGACAGGTATATCTGTCTGGAACAGCCACCTTTGGACAGAGGAGAAGGTCTGTCATCATTGATCTGTTACATAGGCCTTCTGCCTTGAGATCCCATCCCATGAAGCTTAACTGAAGTTCAACTGCAAGAAGTTTAAATGCTCTTGACCATCAGAGAAGTTCTCTAGATCCTGTGATCATAAATGACTCTCCCACCAATTCACACCTTGACTTATGTTAATCACACCCTTTTGTCACATGCTGAGGGGTGTGGTCTACAGTTTACAGTTCCACTTTCAATGGTCCAACAGGTCAGAACTGAAGAATGAAAGGTGAACATCTTTAAGCTAAAAAAAGTCCAGTAGCATACAACTTAGCTCCTTTGACTACCGTGGATGAATCACACACACACCAATCCATCTGCCGACTAATTTAAAACAATGAAATAATTTCAGCTACATTGTTTAACACTTGCAGATACAAAGTGCACAGGAGATAGAGCAGTAGGCTAAGTGCAAATGGCAACTGGGGTTAATTCTTTTTTTTTTTTTAAGTGCATTAGTAAATGGTCAAGCACATACACAACATTCCTTAGAGTCAATCCCGGGTGTGGGCCAGCTCAGGCATTAGTGCAGTAATTAGTCGTGGAAGAGTCTTTGCTTCTTGAAGGTTGAGAGAGATGATGCTAGTGCTAGTGATGCAATCTAGATGGTATGTGATGCAATCAAGACTAGGCTTATTACAAACATTCAAACTGCAGTGTGTAGCTGTGAGGGGCAGAGTGGCAGAGACTGCACGTGTCATTGTGAGTGGCAGAGAGTGCACATTCTGCAGCCAGACCCTTATCCAGCGCTAACTTTAACGCTAACGTTAATTAACATGTGAATGTCGACTGTGGTCTGGCCATTGTGGGAGATCCACTACACCTCCACCCTTCCCTAAAAACCTCACACCTCTACCACACCCTGTTTGCTCTCTCCCCTGCCCGTCCACACGACAACGTTTTCAGGTCAAAACGGTTAAGTCCACACGGCGCCGGCGTTTTGGGTGACCGAAAACGATACTTTTCGAGAACGGGTTCCAAAGTGAGAAAGTCTGACAACGCCGCCGTTTTGTTCTCGTGTGGACAGGCAAAACGCATCCTTTTGAAAACGATGACGTCGTCGCCCATTCACCTTGCGCTGCACATATATAACAACAACTTCAAACTTTTACAAACTGGTTGCTGTCGAATAAATTGTGATTTGATAGTATAAGTGTCTGGTGTGGTAAATACGGTGTAGCCTAATTAATAAGGTGTAAATCAGTGGTCCTCGTGTTAGCATACAATTCAGACTCCATCAGCAGTAAGGTTGCTGCCTTGCTCTTTCTGTATGTGTGTAGTGGAGGGCCTCATCCTCCATCCTCATGTGCCAATGTGCAGTGGAAGGCTGTTTCAGACTGAACAGGTGGTTATGTCTGCATGAAGATCACTGGAAGCAGTCTATGTTTCTATTTGTTGTACTTTGTACGTGATCTCTGCAATCAGTGATGTAGCCTACACCACTAGATGTATGCAGTTTAGATTTATTAAGGACACTTTCTATCCTACTCGAGGATTGTTCTCCCCTGGAAGCCTGAACAGCATTAGATCACAGACAGCAGGGTTAACAAGAACTGAGCCAAACTCTGCTACGCAATGGAGACTTCTGTGCTGTGTGGACGTGTGACTACATACCACAATGCACTTCTTTAATATATCTGCACTTCTGTTAACATCGGTTATATTATCTGCACTTTTATGTCATATTTGTAGTAACCAAAGAACTTATAATAACAACCTATATATATATAGAACCTCTTTGGTAGTAACCTACTGTTCTCGAATGTCTATATGATTCGGCCTATGCATGTGAGTGTGGGTGATCTAAAAGCTGCTTAAATAACCTACACGGAACTCAGCGTGATAGCGTCAAAGTAGTATTATGTGACAAACTGTGAGACACAAAAACCCCAGGAAGTAAAACGAAATCAAAGTTTCTTGTACCAAAATAAAAGACACTGAACAACACTGACGGTCCGCTTCATAGGCTCCCTTTAAGAAATATATTTTAGATTATGTTTTCTCCTTAATAAAATGTTTGACAGGACAGCACAATAGGCTACTAGTAGATGTATGTGGAATAAAACTGCTAATTGTAATTTCAAAGAGGATGTCTAATTTACATGAGCCATAGCCTATATGTTGTCTCAGTTACAACAAATACAACTGTCAATGATATTAACTTAAACTATAGCCTTAATTAGCCTACACAAACTTTCCAATAAGTAAATGCATAATACATTAGTGGGCCTATGTTTTGGTTTCATGTATGGTGTGTGGCTTTTTTCAAGTAATATGAATTAGTCTTTTGTTATCATTATTTATTTATTTATTTATTTATTTATTTTTACCAATGTCATGTTTTTAATAGCCTGTGTCTAACCAGAGACGTTATTTACAGAATGACTTTGGGCTAACGTTTATAAAATACTAAAGTGGAACTTTTATTTTGGTACAATGCCACCGGACGTTGAGCAGTCTTATTTGACCATCCTTGTTCACTGATCTCTGCTGCTCAGAGGCAAGTCCGCTGTCGCACACACTAAAAAGTAACGTTAGTCAAGAAACTGCTGAGGATGTACCACATACGTTTGAAGTGTGGGCTGCGCAGCATTTTACTAAATCAATCGAAGTTACCTTCCATGTGTTTATGTGCACGGGTTAATCAGAATATATTGAATAATTCAACCAGTGTAACAATCAAGCGCATGTTTGTAGGCGTTTCA
This sequence comes from Coilia nasus, assembly GCA_027475355.1. Taxonomy (NCBI): domain Eukaryota; kingdom Metazoa; phylum Chordata; class Actinopteri; order Clupeiformes; family Engraulidae; genus Coilia; species Coilia nasus. The sequence continues at coordinate 23,734,084 of CM050221.1, forward strand.
AGGAATGGCCATCAACGTCTGCCCCCGCATGAAGGCCTTCAAAGGTCGTTCATAAGCACAAAAATAAATAAGGTATGTAGACAACGTCTTTGTGTGCCAGATGTGAGTTTTGTTTTGTGTTGATTCGCACTGTCACTGCTAAAAATATTTCTTGTTGCTAGCCTTGAATTGGATTGAATTGGCTTTGAACTGGACATGTTAGTGCTGGCAAAGTAGCATAGGCTATCCTGTATTCTTATGCAGGTGATATACATATGTTGTTTATCCATTCTACTGCTGTTTGCTGTCGTTTACCAGGTATTACAACAGAAAGCAATTCGGTATGCATCTGCCTCGTCTGCAAGACCCTCTGATGGTGACAGACTTATCTACTCAGGGGATCTCGCCAAATCTGTTTTAGGTTGGCATCATCTGAACATCTGGCAGTAATGTTTATATGTCTGTGTCGCGTGCATCTTTCAGAAACCCTGGAAAGAGGTCCATTTAGCTTGCTTAGGTGATATCTTCTGAGCGTCTGTGGTTACATAACTGTTTTTCTTTCCACAGGTGTGAAGTTTTTCTCCTACTCCTGCAGCATGTTCAGTGTCTGTGTTATGCCTTACGTGTTAACGAAGACTGGCCTTGGTGTTCAGAGTTTGGCCTTACAAGTGGCATTTTGTGGAGTCATTGGCTTTTTCACCTTCATCACCCCTGTGCTCCTCCACTTCGTCACAAAAGGTTATGTGGTGCGTCTGTACCACAACGAGGAAACAGACACATATACAGCCATCACATACACTGCTCTACTGTCGGAGAAAAAAACTGTGTTTCATCAGAGCGATGTTAAGGTGCCAGATATCAGCAAGATGTTCACCACATTTTATGCAAAGAAACAGTCCATGCTGGTCAACCCTGATACCTTTTCTTTGCCCCACGATTACAACCACCTAATGGGCTATGACCGGCCTTTCACGTTCGATGTGGATGACCTTGACAAGCCAGATAGAAAATAGGCCTAATGTTCATAACTACAACATATGAACCTGATAAGGGAGACACAGTAGGTTCAAACTGTTATGAAGACACAGTTTATTTGATGAATAAAAAGGATGGACTGCATAGTAAAGACTGAAGAGCTGGACATTCCTGTGTGACAAACACTGTCACAGTTTCCTTTTCCATTTGTCACTTTCAACTTTCATTAAAAAGATGAACTGAAATTGTTTTTTTTAACTGGTCACATGTGGCTGTTTACAAACCTTGGATGTAATTATGGACATTTCAGACTGCACAGTATTGCTGTAAATTGACATGGTGCTACGGTACACGGCCAAAACGTGTACCTTTATGTCACCATTTACAAAGCGCCACACTAGGCTACTCCAGTTAAATGCCTTAGCTAAGATATAGTGCAAAAATAATCAACGTTTATCACCATAGTCACAGTTAAAATAAATACATAGATCCATTAAAGTATTTTTACTGATATTTAAAAACCGATAAAATGAATATGCCTGCTAATATTAAACATTACATTGGTTAAAATCTGCTAGGACAAATATTCAAATTATGAGTTACAGATTAAGGCATAAAACAGACTCTCCTGAAGTTATAGTGATGCCACGTTATTTACACAGCTGAAAGATCTCAGGCCTGAAATCAGGCATGGGACAGTAGGCTACATTTAACATTTATTAGCAGATAGTCCTTCGACTTTCAAATGTTTGCTAATTTCGGGCATAGAATTATTTCTTGCTTTCTGTCCTGGATTTATGTATATCTGTGGATGAGGCACTCAATTTATACTTAGTCTTTAGGTTTAGGCCATTACCAAGCTGTTAACATCAAAGGAAGATATTTAAATAGCATGGAAGGCCACTGCAGTCCTATTATGGCATTGAAAAATCGAGTCAGAATCTGCAAAGGATGCAGGTTTTTAAATGAACATTCAAAAGAGTGATCATTCAAATTGCCTTGTAATGATGGGTAGAACAGAAAAGCAATTGTTGTAGAACAGCCACAGTAAAGCATGTATGAGCATTCATGAAGCTAAAACATTTGCTCATTTGAGCCTGTGGCATAAACCCAGCACTCTGCTGAAATACCACCATGAAGTATGACAGAGCCATGGGTATGCTGTGAATGTATTTCCCATATGTGGAAATTGCTACGCTTATAGAAGCATTAAAATGGTAGAAAAAATAAATGATACACAGTATGGCAGTGACACACAGAGGTGTGGCTCAGAAACAGTATAAACTAAACTGTGTCCTCAATGGTGCAGCTAACTGTTATCAGTTATATCAAGAATGATGGGGAAAACACTACAGAGCAATTTAACATGTTGTTACAAAGTGTTTTTTTGTTATTAAGAACTTGGAGTAAATACATATTAAGGTAGAATATTGTAATTTCAAATAACCAATTTAGCCTATAAAAATGTTTCGTTCATGTAGTACATTTCGAAAATTTGTATTACAGTTTTTCTCCATTGGTTTGGCCCATTTCATGAAACAGAAATGACATTCTTAAAACAATAAGATCAATTGGACAAATAGTCTAGTGTAATACAGTTCTGTGCGCAACATTACAGCTTACTGGCAAACGTTAATATCTTTCCCAAAACTTCACCCATTCTCCAAAACTAGATTCCTTTCCCTTATAAAGAGTCAGTAGCTTCCCTTTGGCATTGTGGGTCAGAATGCCTAGATGGTTTGTCACTCTGGCAGAGGTCTAGCTAACACAATACAATTATGTATAAAACTGAAAAAAAGGGTTTCACAGTAAGAGCAGCCTCACTGCACACACACACTGTACTCATATTGCCAAGGCAATTGTAACCATTTTTATTCACACACATAAAGTAACTTCCATACATTAGAGTACATACAAATAAAATATATACAGTATTCTGTACATGTACAGAATATAAACACACAAAAAAATCTAGCCTATACAGTGCTGTAAATACACTAACACTTTCATTGGTTGCTGTCGTCACCCTCTCTCTCTGGCCACCATCCTCCTCCTCCTGGCCATCCACACGCAGCTCGATGTTTGGAACCTCTGATCTTGAGCCCAATGTTCATACACTTTCCACTTCCAAGCAAAAAAAAAACAAGGACAAAAAGTTATTAACCCTATGGGCCCTGGGCTATTTTCAGGGTATTTTTACTACCTTTACTTTTAAGCTCATATCTTGGTCATTGTAAGGGCCATACATACATGTTATATCTTGTTTCTTTCAGGACAATCTAGGCTATGCATATCTGGTTTCATTTGGTGAGCTAGTATTTGCACTGATTTTATAAAAAATACTAAACCAATAAAAAAATCATATTGCGTATAAAAAATCTTGTATTCTTGCAAGTACCTGTCCATCGGATGCTGTCAGTAGGGATATCTTTTCATATATGAGTAGAGGAGATTGTCTGGAACCTGGCAATATAAGAACCATGATGGTGGGATATTCAGTGGCTTATCAATGTTGATAAATATGTAGTCTGTGCCTGACAGAAATAAGGGCCTATTTTCCATGTAATGAAGGATGTTATAGGATTATGCAGGATTATGGATATTATGCAGAAATTAGCAGTCATGTCAAAACTGAGTGTGTGTGTGTGTGCAAGTGTTCGGTGGTCGTTTTTCAGTTATCTGTGTGCTCTCCTGTGTTTGCTGGAGGACAGAGATAGGGTGAGATGGAGAGAGAACGGATAAAGACTGACGCTGCCATGAAACACACACACTAGCATACCGATGAAGAGACAAAGACAGTGGACAACTTAAGCAACATCAAATTGTGTGTGTGTGTGTTTTCTGTGTGTGTTTAAATTTTTGCCATCCTGCCTACATGATGCTACTTAGCATGATTTTTCTGTGTCTATTGTATAGCTTTACACACACACACACACACACACCCCCACACTGTCTTTAAGTACATGAACAATACACACTTTTCAGACTCTGATTTGACTGAATTTGTGCAAATGTGTGTTTGTTGTTGCACCATAGCTCAGTACTGAGTTATTCATGTGTGTTTGTGTGGGCACAAATGTGTGCCCTTCTGCAAACAGCCAGCGTGTTACATCATCCTGTATTTTTTCTGGTCACGTGAAGGAACTATCGGAATTATCGAAGAGAGAGTTCTAGAATTCTGGTGCAGACACGTCCAAAGGTGAGTTATGGTCTGGAGTGGGGGCCTGTTATGTGTGCTTGACTTGGCTCCAACCGCATTTTAAATCTCATGTTTGTAACTTACCATTGCACTGCTTAATCTGCATTGGCATTTAATTTGTAGCTATTTATGATATCCATCATAATGTCTTCTAGTACTTTGTGTGAATAACTGTTGACAGTGTTAGAATAATGACTTATGTGGTAAAACACATGCTTAATACTTTGGACGATGTCATACTATGTATTATATTACAGCCAGTGTTGGTAGTAACAAAATAGTATACATGTAATGTTTGGTATTTAGAAAATTTAGGTAAATTTTAGATTGCCTATTTTATGTGAGCAATTATATGCAGTTACACAATAAATGAATGTTATTTTGATTACAGTGACATTCTTAAAATGAATGGAATGGAACATCTGATTTCCTAATTCACATTTAGTCTATGTGTGTAGTGTGCAATGCCAGGGAAACTGATTACGTTGGTTGGTTTTAGAATATGGTAGATAACACATCTATGGCCTATTAGTGTAACTGCACGAATAAAACAGCTGATTAGTTAGTGTGTAATGAAATCACCAGTGGATCTTGTGCTGTGCTATTTATTTTAACAGAAATTGTTTAATAGTCTTTTGTTTACAAATCATACCACTAGCCTTGCTGCTATTATTTATATTTATGTAGAACAGTCTACTGTTTACAAATCACACCAATAGCCACAGTGCTCTGCTAAAAGCCATGCCCTGTCTAGAGTGTTTGTTCTAGGTCACCTGCAAACTTGACCTGCCTTGTTTACAACTGTGTTGTATTGTTCACTACTGTGTTGTACTGTATGTACAGATGCGTACAGGAGTGTATAAGCGTGCGTGTGTAGTCGTGTGAGTGCGTGATTGCGTGTGTGAGTGGGTGTAGTGAATCTGTGTTGTCCCTCAATAGTGTATGTAGGCACTATTATGTATCTGTCTTGTCTATACTGTGTTCTAACAGTTACGTGTACCACCAATTGTTCTCGGTGAAACGTTGTCTCGTCTCACTATGTACTGTGTATGGCTGAAACGACAATAAAAACCTACTTGACTTGACTTGAAGCAACAGTAGCCCATTTTCCCACCATCAATTGGAAATGTGAAAGTAATCCAATGTATTTAGAATAAATTACTCACAAGAAGCAATTAAATGAAAAAATTACACATTGCGATTATCTTATAGTAACCAATTTAGTAGGAGAATTTTGGTACAAAACCTTAAAAATATCTTTTTTTGTTGTTGTTTTATGAAACAAAAGTTGTCAAAAAACATCTTCCCACTTTTCATTGTAAAGATAACTAGGTTAAGGTTAGTTAATTGCACCATTAAAATATTACCAAAATGTCCAAAACTAGATGTACCGCATAGCGGCAAAATTGTTGATGAGTTATTTAATAAAAACTGTTTTTCGACACCTAGATTCGACAATAAACATCGCAACCTATGACGAAATGTCACAAAACTTAGTACACATGAAAAGAAAGCTGTTTAGAGTTGGCATGTCAACTTTGACCAAATTTGAGCAATTAGAAGCCAAGATATGGACTTTTGAAGAATTTCCAAGCTATGTGGTAAATGTTCATTGACAAGTAACTTCGAAACGGTTTATCTCAAGATAAATCCTTTGATAACTTTGTCAGCATTGTCTGTAGATGACATATACCAAATTTGGTGAGATTCACCAATTCACTGGGGAGTCGCGGCAACACTAATATGAACGGTGGTCATAATAAATGATATTTTCTCAGGCTTTGAATTGTAAAAAGATGGTGGGATGTCATATCTTAAACTGCCATATCTTGACAACCGTTAAAGGTGTGTTTCTGACCAATAAATCATGTTTAAGTGTATCGTCTTGTCTTTTCACTGGTACCAAAATCTCAATTTTGAATTTTTGTCACTGTGACTCATTTTGCCAGATCTGGTCCCATATGAGTGAAGTAGAAGCCCAGCCACAGACATGGCCACTGTCTCTAACTCATCTGTCTCTAACTTACCTCAATGCTGATGCTCTGTTCCTCCAATTAGTCCGAGCGCAGAGGCAGACAGAGCTGTTCCCATGGCCACCGTGTAGTCCCTGCTCACTGGGGTAAGAGACCAAGGGGTCAGGGTGCCCACAGGGCAAAGGTCATGTTTATGGAAAGAGTGTGAGTCCGCCGTCCTCAAACCCGCCCTACCCACCCACAGGAAGTAGTCAGCCAAAATGGCCCAACTGGCATGGACAAGACTAGAGACTGGTGAATAGGGTAGGAATATATCCGGAAGTTGAAGCACCCATGGGGAAATCTCAACCCAGAAAGGGCCCAATAGCATGTAGCATTACGTTGACTTCCATTTATTTTAGCGTCACTTTGAAATCAAACAACTTTACATGAGAAGCCATCCGTACCTTGATATTGGCATTGTTGTAAACCGGACAGGACACAGCAAAACATATTTGCTTCGATTGGAAATCTGTCATGTTATTGCCTTGTAAGAAATATTTATCTGAAATTATGCTAAAAATGACGCCATAAATCATGCGACGGCTAGTGAGTTTAGCTGTCGCATAGGAGAAAATTTACCGTACTGGTTGGATAACAAGCTGTAGCCACAGTCAATCCCGTTTACTTTTCTATTCATGTTGGGGAAACATTTACATCACTATTTCCCGAAAAATAAGCTTAGAACTTGGTATTTGTTTGTAAGCAGAATCGCTATCTTTACGGATTTTACCATTTGATGCAAGTAAATTGACAAAGATGGCTAAGATAAGCTACACGCTATAGCTTGTAGTTTACATGCTAACTAGCTAGCTCCCTTGACATGCTCGCTTGCAAGACTGCCTGGAACCAAAGTTAGTTGACAAAGAATCAAGTCCCCACGTACAATATTAGCCTCCCATTCCACTAATTGATTGCAGCTATAACGGTAGAAGAATACTTATTCAGAAAATTATCGTACGCTGTATGATTTGTGATTGAGCATCTACCACTCAATTTATAGTATTGGGTTCGCTGGCCGACGTGACCGTATGTCACCCCGCGCTTGCGCAGTTGCCTGGTGACCAATTAAAAATCTCAAAATTGTGCTTCAACGGCTCCCATTGAAAACGACGCCATCCCACGGTCCATTCTCTTCTACTGTCTATGGTGACCTCACATTTCTCATTGAAATGAATGGGGACGGGACTTCCTCCCTTTTCTCCAGTTATTAAAATACCTCCATGGTCCTGACTTAGTAGTGTCAGAATTACAGACTGTATCCTTAATCGTGAGTCACTGTTTCAGTGACCAATCACATCCTTCTCTCTTTGTCTTTGTCCAATAGAGCGGTGGGGGTGGAGCCCAGGCTGAAGAGGGAGTGGAGGAAGGAGGAGGAGCCAGAGGCAGTGGGCCAGTTGTGGAACTCAGGCTCATCCAATCACAGCTGCAAGCAGAAAAGGAGAAGGAGGGGCTTGCAGCATTACAGCTCTAGTGTTGTGGCAGCACAGGTGGGCATGGATCTACCTGGCCCTCACAGGATTACTCATATTTACCACAGGTAACACACACACACACACTTACACACACACACACTACTTATATTCACCACAGGTAACACACACACACTCACTCACACAATACTCATATTCACCACAGGTAACACACACAGGTGCGCACACACACACACTCGCACACTACTCTTATTCACCACAGGTAACACACACACACACGCACACACTCACACACACTCTCACACACTACTCATATTCACTACAGGTAACACACACACACACACACAGGTACACATCACATGCTGCATAATGTACATATAACACACGTCTGTCTGTCTGTCTCTCTCTCTGCTGTGCAGCATTCCTGCTGGGCTACGTGGTGTTCTGAGGCTCGTGTGTGTACTGCGGTGACGGTAGGGAGCTGGTGTCAGTGGACGACCCCCCTGGACACTACACCGAGGGCAGTCTGCTACACATGGGTGAGCTCAGACACATGCTCAAGAAGTACCTCAGAGACACTCGACGACACACACACACACACACACACACACACACACACACACACACACAGTACACTCACTCATACACACACACATACAGATACATAAAGCACCCATACACACATGCACACACACACACACACAGGTACATAAACATTTCTCTTACCTCTCATTCACATTTCACCTTAACATAGTGTAACGGTTATTTAGATGAGTAAAGCTTATTGAGACACAGGACTAGATTTAGACTAAGACAACACAACATGCAACAAAGTAGAGGTGTCAGCCTCCAACAACATTTGAAACCATGTTCTCTGCACTCTAAAAACTACTGGGTTGAAAATGACCCAAATTAGGTTGTTTCTTATCCAAGTGCTGAGTCACTACTGGACAGCAAACACGTTGGGTTGGAATGCTGCAGCTACTAAAATAATCTACAAGAAGGTTGTCATCTTCTCCTCCCCCCGATAGAATATCATGCTGTCAGCTGAAACGGCTGTAGCTGATACACCTACTATTTTGCTAGTTTCAATGCAGCAACCATGAATATTCATTTTCTTGTATCAAATTTGATAAAACAATATGTTTTGCAGTGAAAATTAGCAATGGAAAGAATGAGAAATCAAGACACCTTCTGTAGGGAGTTTCAGGACGCAATTTAACTGCAGGGACTTTACACCAGCTCAAAGTGTTTGGAAAAAGGCATGATTATTGGATGAAAATGTAAACTGTACATAGATTACTTTGCCTTATGTCTTTTATCATATCTTAAAGTGTTTTATTATGTGTGGCATTAAAGTGGACAGCAAAGAAAGAGTTTCATTGCACAGGGAAACATTTTGTAACTGTAGGCTACATAAGATAATAAGGTTGAACTTGAGGACCAGGACAGAGTGCTTTTTAACGTAGCAGTTAAAAACGTTACACTTGGATGTAATTACACCCAAGACCCAAGATACAGCTTATTTGTGACATCTGACAACTTCACAACTTTGTAACTCGTGAATTTTCTTGTATAACAATCTTGTACATTTACATTGTATATTTTTTTGCCAGCTATCCGATCAATGTCCGATTATGAAAAAGAAACCATAAGACCTACAGAGTAAGTGCAAAAGAATTAAAAAGGTATTTCAAAAGACAATTTAGACATCCATGGACTGTAAATATAGCCATTTTTATTGAAGATGTTGTGGATGCCTAATTAAATGTTACAGAAATGTATGGCTCTAAATTTTCATGGAGAGACAAGTTAATGTTCTACTCTTCCACACCAGCTGAGCCACCGAATCCAGAACCGCTGAAACCAAACAAACATGACAAAGTCACACATTTAAAACATTTTTAAGACAAGGCTCCAAACACAACACACGGATGCCTTTTTTGTTATAACAGGTGATTTCAATCATGTTACACTGGATTCCACCCTCACAAATTTTCACCAATTTGTGAACTGCGCAACAAGGAAAAATAGGACAATTGATCTCCTGTATGCTAATGTGAGGGATGCATACAGCGCTAACCCGCTTCCTCCACTGGGTAACTGCGACCACAACCTCATTCACCTTCAGCCATTATACAAGCCAAAAGTACAGAAACTTCCAGTCATCACACGCACCGTCAAGGAATGGACACCAGAAGCAGAGGAGGTGCTTAGGGATTGCTTTGAGTCCACTGAATGCAGCGTATTGCAGGAGAGTGAGAATTTGGAGAAAGTCACAGCATGCACAACTGACTACCTTAATTTCTGCATGGACATTGTTGTACCCACTAAGACTGTACGCTGCTACCCGAATAACAAGCCTTGGGTGACCAGTGATGTCAAAGGCCTCCTTAACAAGAAGAAGAAAGCTTTTAAGGAGGGCAATCAGACAGAGCTGAGGAGTGTGCAGCTATAACTGAAAAGAAGGTTGAGGGAGGCCAAGGAGGCATATGGGAGGAAAGTTGAGAAGAAAATGCAGTATAACAACATGAAAGAGGTACGGCGGGGAGTAAGGACCATCACTGGGCTTGGAGGAAAAGGCGGCAAGGCTAATGGCAACATTTCCAGGGCCAATGAGCTGAATCACTTCTACAACCGGTTCGGCAACTCTGGTAATGGGCCAGCCATCGACACCCCCATTGTCACCTCCAGAGCACCACCCCCACCTGCCTCTGACAATGACCCTGACATGATTGCACAACTGGTGTCAGCACACCTCCCCACCCCCCACCTCTGCTTACAAACCCCTCACTTCCACCAACCCCCACTCCCACCATCCCCCACCCCACCCCCTCACCTCTGCTGATGGACCCCCCCACACACACCACCCCCCACATACACCCCAGCACCTCTGACTACGGACCCCCCCCACACCACACACCCCTACCACTGCCCACGGACCCCCCACACCACTCCCTTACCTCTGCCTATGGACCCCCCACACCCACCATCCCCCTCACCCATCCCTTCACCTCTGCCTATGGACCCCTGACATCCACCACCCACAGTCACTACTGATCAGGTGAGAGGAGCACTTAAGAGGCTGAAATCCAAGGCGGCAGGACCCGACGGCGTCTGTGCCAGACTGCTGAAGACCTGTGCAGTGGAATTAGCCGCACCTCTCCAACACCTCTTCAACAGGAGTCTGCAGGTAGGCAAGGTCCCGACACTGTGGAAAACTTCCTGCCTGATACCTGTACCCAAGAAGGCTCACCCAAAAGAACCCAACGACTACAGACCGGTTGCCCTCACCTCACACCTAATGAAGACACTCGAGCGTGTACTGCTGCTCAACCTTCTCAAACCTCAGGTTCGCCATGCACTGGACCCCCTGCAGGTTGCCTACCAAGAGAATGTGGGGGTAGAGGATGCTATCCTGTATCTTCTACACAGGGTGCACTCTCACCTGGATAAAGGAGGCAGTGCTGTGAGAATTATGTTCTTTGATTTCTCCAGTGCTTTTAATACCATCCAATCACTCCTGTTGAGAGACAAACTGCTGTGGATGGGAGTGGAGCCTGGCCTGGTGACCTGGATCACGGACTACCTCACTGAACGGCCCCAGTTTGTCAGACTTGGGGACCTTACATCAGAGACTGTGGTCAGCAGCATAGGTGCACCGCAGGGAACTGTGCTCTCCCCTGTACTGTTTACCCTGTATACCACCGATTTCAGCTACAACTCAGAGACTTGTCACATGCAGAAGTTCTCTGACGACACTGCAATTGTGGGGTGTATCAGGGATGGACAGGAGGGGGAGTACAGGTGCCTTGTGGAGGACTTCATTGGGTGGTGCCGAACAATCAGCTGCAACTGAACACCACCAAAACCAAGGAAATGGTGGTGGACTTTAGGAGAACCGCCCCGCCGCTGGTGCCTGCCACGATTGATGGGGAGAATGTCGAGACAGTCTGCACTTACAAGTACTTGGGGATACACCTCGACAATAAACTGGACTGGTCTACTAATTCAGATGCACTCTACAGAAAAGGACAGAGCAGGCTGTACTTCCTTAGGAGGCTGAGGTATTTCAATGTCTGCAATAGACTCCTGCTGATGTTCTACCAGTCTGTTATGGCCAGTGTGCTGTTCTATGCTGTGGTATGCTGGGGCGGCAGCACTAGGAAAAGAGACAATGGGCGTCTGGACAGACTGGTGAGGAAAGCAGGGTCTGTGGTGGGCATGGAGCTGGAGTCTCTAACTACAATAGCTGAGAGAAGGACCCTGAGCAGGCTGCACTCCATACTGGACAACGACTGCCACCCCCTACACACCATCATCATCAATCAGAGGAGTTTGATCAGCGACAGACTCCGGTCCTTCTCCTGCAGGACAGACTGGCTGAGGAGGTCATTTGTCCCCAGGAGTGATTGAGCACACACACACACACACACACACACACACACACACACACACACATGCTGTCCCTGGTGGTGACTACTATACGACTATGGACAGCAATATACTGCACTACTCTGATAACTACTGCACTAAAGGACCCTTTTATAACTACTGCACTAAAGGACCCTTCTATAACACTGGAAATTTTTTACTGGGACACTGTAATCTATCTACCACAAAGCACCTTATCACGACACTTGCTTACCTCGTGGAATTCTTAGTACTGGACAATTTTACTGGGACACTGTAATCTATCTACCACAAAGCACCTTATCACGACACTTGTTTACCTCGTGGAATTCTTATTACCTTACTTATTATCATTACAATGTTTTTTCTTCCCTCAGTTCAGTGAATATTGTATTATGCAGACGTGGGCAATAGGCTTGATATGTTTTTTTGCAATGTTTTTTGCAATGTGTATTATGTGTACGCTACTGGACACCTTAATTTCCTTCGGGATCAATAAAGTTACTCTACTCTACTCTACATGTGCAGTTATTAAGCCAGCTGTTCACTGTTTTCATTTCAATCATGTACACAAACCTTAATGGCTGATTTCCTCTTAGGTTTTTCTGTGATCAGCATGGGGTCGCTTATGTGGCGCACAGAGTCATCGCTTGTGGTGGAATCCAGGGCACTGGAGTTTATGCTCCTCTCTTCCTGCATGTAGTTGCAGGGCCACCTCAGTAGGGATGATGTCAGCACCGTGGTCCAATGACAAGTCATGGATGGACAGGTACGAGAGGATTGTTCTCATCGACAGATACTGCAGTGTGCACCTCCATCTCCCTGTCCTGTGCTCTGACACACGGACTCTCGGCACGGAGGTAAAATGCAAAGTCCTGGTCAGGTACAACAGGACTGTTGTCATGGGAAGGGGCTGCAGTGTGCACCTCAATCTCCCTGTCCTGTGCTCTGACACACGAACTGTCAGACACCATTACAGTTTCTGTCAGATGTTGAGCTTCTTCAGTATTGTTACGGGCCAGGTATTCACAAAACCTTTTGAAGTTCGTCATCCACTCTGTTTCAGTCCAACATGGCAGCTTTGGTGGCAGTGCATGGCATAGCTGCAAAATGTCATGAATGTCATGCAACAACCAGTTTGAACAACTCAACCACATTTGGCTGTACTGAAAGAGGCAATGCTTATTACTATGCAAGATTGCAGCAAAACGGCTTACGTTCAGGAGGCTGCCCATAGTTGTGCATAGCCCTGTTGCGTTGTCCAACATCACAGACACAACAGCTTCTGCATACATCAGTATAGCGGCCCATCCAGAACAGTTTCCAGGCATGGATGATTTTAAATGGCTAAATAACAAGGCCCAGACAGTAAACTCATCTGATAGGATAATATGTTTGGGAGTTGTTTTTAAAACAAATAAAATTACTTATAGTGATACAAAAGCAAATTAGTGCCTATAATGAATAGCCTATTATATTCTTTGACACATTAACTTTAAAAAGGCGTTAAAATAACATACCTGAAAATGTGGACTTTGGATGCCTTTACGCAGAGACAATATATATTCATACATTTCTGTTCTGTGGATCGCAGCATCAGAGGCAAACTCAGCTTTCATGCTACAGTAAGAGATGGGATATATCTTCTGCTACTTTACTGAATGTTTCTTGGTTATTTCTGCATGGATTTGTGTTTTATTTCTGATTCACCTGAAATTCTGTCCAATGAGAATCATAGTATGATATGGACTGTAGTGCTCAAGTTCAGCTTGTATGGCCATGCAACAGAAATGGGCAGACCAGATCTGCCCTTTCATTTCTGGAAGACATGAAAGATACGACAAAAAGGGAGATTTATTAGTTATCATCCATGACCAAAAGTGGTGTACCAGATGTATAGTATGGGTGCATAAGCCAGTTATTCATCTCATACCAAGGGTGCTTGCCAGTGCTTTTACCGCAAGTTTTAAGCGAATGGGGCAGGCACAGTTGGTCAGGGCTATGGCTAGATGGGTCCTCCAGTCTCTCCAGGTCTCTTCCAGGAATTCTTCTCCAAATGACTGAAAGAAAGTTGACAAAAGAGCTAAGTTGTATGGTACTGGACGTCTTTGTCCAGAAGATGTTTCATCCAAATACTCACATAAGCACCTCCTGGCATTATGCCTAAATAGAGGTGGTAGAGTTTTTACTGGGTCATTGATGTCAAGGTCGCTGATGAATCTTTAAAAAAGTAGTAATCATCACATTTTCACATTTCTAGGCGAGTGAAATTTACATATCTGTGGCTAAAATTTTGATCCTTGAAAGCATCCTTACCTCCTCACATCTGGATCACATGAAGCTCTTCTTAAAATGCAGTCCAAGGCCAAGGCATGCCCCCAGTCTTCATTTCTAATTAGTAGCTTTTGAGCCTCCTACATAAGAAGAACATGAAGTAAAATACTCAACATAATGACATATTCAATGATAAGTCAAGCTCCTTTGTTCAGTGTGCAGTGATGGTGGGGGTGGGATGTTGGTTGCCTGATGGTGGACAGGGAAGGGTATGAAATAACAGATAGTTTGAATAAACTAAGCATAAAAGACGTTCTTACATTTATGTCTCCCAAAACCAACAGTTTCACCAGCTCTGTCTCATGGCTGTCTCGAGTGTCAGTGGCTTGGACCTTCTGCATCAGTAACATGGCCACGTCTTTCCCAGACACCTTCTGTAAAAGAGAACAGTTTGTTGTCAAGTATCTGAAGTACCTGATATTTTCAGAAATACAAATATTTAATAGAGACCTTCCTTCAGTTTTAGTATGTCATTGTACCTCTTACACATATACAGTTTGTAAAAACATACTCAACTATAGGTGTTACACTTACGCCATTCTTGTTCCATAACAGAGCTAGCAAGAGCCAGACCAGCTCAGCTCCTTCTTTGTCCTTAATGTGGTCATCCCAAACATACCGCTGCCATTCGCTTATGATGTAGCGGTACACTTCCCCGTGGTCACACTCACCACTGTAGTGGGAAAATAATGATCATGAACGTCCAATTAGTTTGCGAACATTACAAATACACTCGGTGTTTGTTATTTTTTACTCAAGAACTTGCCTCAGAAGGGGCCCAGGAAATGGTACATTTCCAATCATAGCATTGGTTCCTAAACCCTATGGAAACATTACAGAATAGGATAACTCTCTCAGGCTAAAATGGTGGTTAAACAGGGCATCTGCTTTATAGTCTCGAGTAGCTTTGTGGCCACTGCTGTTTTTACGACAGTATTTCACCTAGTCACCCTGGTATTTGAACAGTCACACTATATGAAATATGTTTTTGTGCTGTGATGAAAGTAACTCTTTCAATACCAGGTAAATGTTGTTGTTCCTCTGCTCCAGGAAACCTCCACATGTGCCATAATACCAGGCCCACCAGGCATCTTGGGTTCCCAAACCCTACAGAATGTTACAGAATAGGGTAACTATGTCATGCTAACATGCTGGTTAAACAGGCTATCTGCTTTACAGTCAGTCTACAGTAGCTTTGAGGCCACTGCTGTGTTTATGACAGCATTTGATCTAATAGTCACCCCATATGAAATATGTTTTTGTGCTGTAGTAGATGAAAATTTTTCAGTACCGGGTAAATGTTGTTCCTCTGCTCGAGGAAACCTATGTGGCATAATACCAGGCCCACCAGGCATCTTGGGATCTGTCAATTATCAAGCACAGATCTTCTTCAAGTACTGGAGCTTACAAGTAATTATCTTAATATTTCTGAGTAGTCTACGATTTTGTTTACCTTGAGAGGAGGGAAAGTCGAATTTGACCATAAGTATCTGCTTCAGTCTCACCCAGAGTACTTTCCATTGTTTTATGCTGTTGAGGGGTAAAACGTGTAAAAACAGTAAGTTGGAAATAAGCACAATAATAAGCACAATAAGCACAAAAATAACCCTAAAAACACCCACCATACCCTTCCTTCCCTGTCCACCGTCAGGCAGCCAACAGCACCCACCCCCCATCCCAACTCCACCATCACTGCACTCTATGCACTTTACCTCCTGTCCCACCTTCACTTTTTGGCATTAACTGTGAAAAAATGAATGGACTTCTTAGGTCACATTTAACATAACACACGTTTAGCAAACAGTATAGCAATGGTGCGTAGGTCTTATTCCTAAACTCAGGTGGGCAACTTGCTACAGTAGGAACAACTGTACGTCCCTCAGGCCTCACCTGCAAGGGTGTCACAGGTAAATGATGGTCTCCTCTTGGCCCACAAGCCTCTTGGCATATGGTGAGATTCCCCTCATCCATTTTCAGCTCAATCTCAGAAGCTGTTAGCCATGAACTCGCGTGTGAATCCTCCTATAAGGGTTTGCTTTTTAAACCGACAATTACATTTGCGTGCAGACCTCAGGAAAAACGTGTCTCTCTCTCTTGTAACAGCTTTTGAATACGTGTACTCACGTGCTAATAGAACTTACCCTCAGTTGGACAGTGACAATGCAAAAATGTCGGGGAGAAAATATGAGAGTGGCGCTCAAAAGCGACAGGCTCAACAACAGGGGAGTCATCAGACATATTTTACTGGGGCACATGCCCCGGTATTGGTCTGTAGTGCCCCACTATAAATTTCTCCATTAAAAAAAATCACTAGAGTTTTAGGTCTACATGGCATAATCTACAAAATGCGCCCACAGCTACTCAATATGGCAACT
Source organism: Coilia nasus (assembly GCA_027475355.1). Classification (NCBI taxonomy): domain Eukaryota; kingdom Metazoa; phylum Chordata; class Actinopteri; order Clupeiformes; family Engraulidae; genus Coilia; species Coilia nasus. The sequence goes on from CM050221.1 coordinate 23,750,804, forward strand.
CATTACTACTTTATTCACTCCATACACAATGCACACATGGCTACTTAATAATTTATTCGGGCGACTTTGATATAACGTGCAACGGTGTCTCAGCGATTTCTTTCTACCTGTCTTTCAGGTTAGTACCGGGTAAATTGCCCATCATTGTTCTTTGTTTTCACCTCTGTGTCGCCATTTCCATGTGAATTTAAATGTTACAACTTTACTTTTTACGTTTAATGTATGAGGCAGCTGTCATGCAAGCTATAGTTCTGACTGAAAGTTGAAGTAGCTAGGTGCTGTCTTTTAGCTAACTGGCCTGTTATCGTTCTTGATTTATGTAACTGTGAGCTCCCCACTCGGTTTCTGGAGATTGCTCTTACATCTACGATGTTTGATGAGCATATCAAAATATCTGATATGATTGTTTAGTGTTAAGCACTATTTATGATTTTTTTTTATGATAACGTGATCTAGTGACGCCCCTGCTCAACAAGCAAAATTATTCAAAACTCTTCTGTACAACATGGCCAAGAAGTTAAAGGAGAACTAAGGTGTAAAATGAAAATTGGCATGTTAAAACATCATACCGAGTTGGTATGTGTACTGAGGATCAAAATTGATTTAGCCTGTTGCATTCAGAGTTTAACTTTTTATAGTTTGTCCCAGAATAATTTTGTACTTTTGCCTATTTCTTTCACAAATCACTCAGACTACAGAAACACACACAATGTCATTCACTTAAAACCCACATCCATGGCCACTTCCAGGAAATCATTTTCACACAATTTCTCACCTCAGAAGACTGCTCTACCACACATTCATCATACCAACAGTTCCCACATTTCAATACACTGCAGCAGTCATACGATGTAGGCTACTGCTATGCGGTACATCTAGTTTTGAGAATGTTATTTCTGTTTGAAGAAATGAGCCAAACCAGTGGAGAAAAACTATAATACTAAATAAGTTGCTTTGTAGGCTGCTGGTATATATTGTGGAGTATCTTCATGGAATTTACATGAAAAGAAAAAAAGTTATGTAGAAGAAGTGAGTCATTGTCTATACATACACTTCCCCTTTTGGGAAAAAATGTTTTTCCCCTTTTGGGAAAAAACATTGTCACACCTAACAATATGTCTTTTTAGGCTGTGGAGGAAGTATAAAACAATGATCAAGGACATTGCTGATAAGTCCAGTCACAGCCTGAGGACACCATGTTGCAACGGTTGGCTATCTTCATCTCATGTATGCTGCATGTTTTTGGAAACAGACAGAATCTGTGCTCGTCAGACACTCTCACAGCCTGGTATAGTTATGACGGTAAGTAAATTACTTAGTTATGACTTGGCAGTGTTGGGCTACCCTATCAGATTTGTATCATATATCTAGCAGGTCATAAGGACCTACTTTCTCAAAATTAATAATATTTTATATTATTGTCCACTAAGGGACGATTTACCAATAGTGACAATCTGGAAATCTTTTTTTTTTTTTTTTGAGATCTTACAATTAGGTAATAGCACCAACTGTTGGTGTGGAAACCAAACAAGGAATTGAGAGAGTTTAGTGTACTTTCTGTTAGGTATGTTTGTATACTCATATCCGTGACTGAGGAACATGATAAAATTATATTTCTTTTGTCCCTTTTCATTAACAGGAGACATTATGGACTTGTCTATAAGTATGTCACCCTGTGACACAGGGCGAGGGGAATACACTTTCACGTTATCAGCTATTTTCTGTAAGATTAATCTCTTTATAGAGTTTTTACAACATTTAATTATTTAATGCATTTAGTGGGATGACAGCACTTCAGTAATTCCATAATTGTGCAAGAATATATTGTAAAAATCATTGGTTAATTAACTTCTTCATGCTTTTGTACATTCCAGTGAGAACTTTTCGTACTTTAGGAGACAGTTTGACCGTGTGGTTCAGAAACCAGAAGTGGTTCGAACTCAGCCACACAGTCAAGCCTTGTGACAACCTTAAATTTTGCCACCTCGTCAAAGGCGGTAGGCAAAGAATGGATTAAATAATTATACAAAATGAAATGTAACATCTTATTGTATTGTAAATTTGAACAAATTTAAAGTGATTGTGTGTGTTTGTAATTATGGATGAATGACATGACATAAACTTGTTATCTGGCATAAGTGCTCTCTTTTTCTATCACCATCCCGATTTTTCACAGTTACATTTTTAGCCGCACAGTTCAACTGCCGGCCTACTGCTAGGACTTAGAGAAACCACTTTGAAAGCATAAAGCTGTTAAGGTCTTAGTTGCTAGTTAACTAAAGATACTTAGAAAAGATACGTTTTAAAAACAAATGAAATAATCATAAAATTGGATTAGTACACATGTAACACAAACATCGTATACCAACAAAGAAACCATCCAGAACTTATTGTTTACTTGTTCATACATTACATCAAAAAATAAAATATTTACGAGGAAATGCAATTGTAATTGGTATGCTGGGTGAATGTCATGCAGCAACTTTAAAAACATAAGGGACAGATCTGTGAGGTTCAGCCTTCTTGCTAGTGCTTTGGCATCCAGAGCGAGAGGGTCCACTTCAGTACATGTATTACACACACGCACACACACACACACACACACACACACACACACACACACACACACACACACACACACACACACATAAATGTTTCTTTCTTTGTTTCTTTGCTTCTTTTAGAGTCCATCCATGACACAATTACATTGTACACCAAACCCTACAAACTACCTGCAGTAAGTGTTTATTACTGGTAAAAAAGCACCCCTTACATCTCATATAAATAGTGTGACTCTAATCTTTTTTTTGCCCCTTGTAGGGAAACTACTTACTCATTGCAAGATTATTTGATGCAAGAGATATTGTTCGGCTGAATGTGACAGTGGACGTTAAAAACTAAAAAGTCAGCATTGCATGGAACACTCAGCATCTCATGCAGTGGGAACAATGAAGTTGTTTTCAGCACGATAATGAAAATCAAATTGTATTGTATTTTAACTTTTTTTACGACACTGTAAACATCTATTTCAATGCATTAAATATCCTCAATCAGTGGTTTCGCAAATCACATTGATATGGTGAATAAAGTGTTTAATAGCAATATTTCTTTTTGTGGCACAAACTGCTTGATGTGGTACAATTGACAAATACACTTCAAAAAACTGTATTACTGGGACTGTGTCTTTCTATATTAGCCACCATACCTCTCTGTGAAAAAATCAATAATGTGAAGAAATAAATGACAAAAGAAGAGATCTTCCCTGCATGGGGTCCCCCAAAATCACTTGATGATAACCCAAACCAATAAATCAATTCCAAATAAAAAGCATAGAAAAGCAAATAATAAAAGGTGTAGAAAGACTCTTTCTATACACCTTTTCAAAGTACTTCCATGCATTGTACTACAGACTATTCTATACATTAGTGTAATACAGGGAGTCTGTGTGTGCTGTGTCTGTAAGCCAAGGGATCCATAGACTGAAAAACCCACACCACTCCTCTACCACTAGAGACTGCTATACAGCAAGCTAAAGAGGGACGGTGTTCTTGCAACTTTCTAATAATGACTTGGCCCAATAGCTTCTTATTTTACCACCCAAGAAAGCATTCATCACATAAAAAAGAATTGTTGTCAAGGAGTCTCCTGAGTAATTTATAATCACCTTAAAACCTTGGTTAGCTAAGAATAAAGAATGGAAAAAACTACCCAAAGATTTACTTTAAAATCTGGAAACCCTCTAACCAATATGCTACATTATATGCTACATTATTGGCAATGCCCATACTGATGTCTAAAGCAATTGTGTTATGGAAAAGAGGATCAACCAAATAGGAAACACCACCTCATGCCTGCTTCTCCCCAGTGTATCATTTAGGAACTTGGCTCTGAGTCATTAGGCTAGTGCATCATCAGCTGCTGAGCATTGTCATTCACTGAGGAGCCAGCGGCATGTCTTATTTACAGGGCAGGGAAATATGCTGCTCTTTGAAACCATGAGCCATGGGATACATGGGAACCAAGTCCTCTTATGTTTGAGGGCCTGGCTTCATTCTGTACACAACCTGAGAAGACTGGCATTGGAAGTGTGTGTGTGTGTGTGTATGTGTGTGTGTGTGTGTGTGTGTGTGTGTGTGTGTGTGTGTGTGTGTGTGTGTGTGTGTGTGTGTGTGTGTGTGTGTGTGAAATGGCTTTCTTGTCTACATCATTTATTTTTTTTTTGGTTAATCTGCATAACCAAAAGTTTTCACTATATATATTTTATTTCCCATTACACAACAATTTAATGTGCCATCTTCTTATCTAAACTAAACAGCCTTACAAAACAGGGTGATGCCTGGCCATGTGCCCTGTGCATGAAGCTGGTGCTATTAGGGAGCGTGTCTTCCTCTTCTCCAAGGAGATTTTAAACTGCTCTTTAAATTACTAGGGGCCTCAGCCATGGCAGGTGGATCCGCCAGCCAGCATAACAGCACCCGTTTTGCCATACTGCCTTTGCTATATATACATATATACCCTGGGCATGGGTGGAGCGTGAAGCGGAAAGACCCTGGGGGTTGGATTGGCATCCGCCAGTGGGCACAGTGTTGCTGGGGTTTCTGACGAGAGAGAGCAGGTGCCTACGGACGGGCCCACCTCTGAGCTCTGACCCGGGAGGCCTATCAATCTCATTCTAATGGCAGAGGGCAGTGTGGGGGTGGGGTAGAGGGGTTTGGGGCACCAGGGTTAGCTAGTGGGGTTACTCAAGGAGCTTCTTACATGCTCCAGACAGATAGGCAAGATGGTCGAGAGAGAGAGGGACGATACTATCAGTGGTGTTCTGCATGTGTATGTGTATGCACACATTTAACGGACCTGACTGCACCATTTTTCTTGAGTATTCTGGTCAGACTGTGGAATGTAAATTCAATATCTGGCTTTGGACGTATGCAAGGACTACTTGAATTTGTCAACACCTGAACAGACCTGGGTATTGAGTGTTTACTTATTTAACCTACAATATCATGGAATTCATATAACAAAAAATAATGTGTATGTGAAACAGCGTATTTCTCTCTGCAAGCCAAGTGGAATCCCACACATCTTCCTTAAAAAACAACAGAAATAGTCACACTCTAAACTGCTTATGTAAATGCGGTGTTTTCTTTTTTTCATCTAAAGAAGGGTTGTCAGTCACCTTGCATCCATGTATGATGAAAAGTAAACATGGATTCTATCCTCTGCAGTGTTAGCTTTGTTTCACGCTCTTGTGAGTGGCCCTTTATATGTAAGAAGTGCTGTCCCATGGAACATGAGATTCTCTAGTCGGAGATGTTTGAGGTTTGTCACTGTCTCTCATTCACATGCCCCAGATGGTCTGCAACTAGTGCTGTCTGACCTTGGCCATTCCCCCTAAAATATTTCTAAAACAGTGCAGGCAGGCTCTAAGTTTACCCCCTGTGTGTTGGTTCAAGTGTACCTTTGAAAATTAATGCCACGTTTATTGGGAGATTTTGTAGAAATCAGATATCTTTGGCATTTTAAAATTACTTGCAGTGCATTGTGAGAGGCCCATGTGCCCTATGGATGTGAGCAGGGAAGAAAGCAAAGAGCAGTTATGAGAATGATAACCATGCTCTGCGTCGATAGAGCAATGCCACGATAGAGCTGCCTGGCTCTATATTTAAGAATAATGGCCCACTGTCGGGGAAAGCACAGTTGCAACTCAAAGAAAATCACAATAATTTGGGCAATGTACCTTTCTTCACATGCACATGCCATCGCCACATACCAGTGGTTAGTATGCCTGAAAATGTAAACAGGCACCTGGTATGAAAAGTGTTGCTTAATTCCTTGCTCAGGCACACTGTATCTTGGTACACAGAGTCTAAATGTATTTTGGCATACCTACTGAATAATCCGTTTCTGTTTTGCTCTGTGGACTTTAGAGGTAGGTTACAGGATAAATAAAATTACTTTGTCGGTACAAAAGAGAACACTGGTTCTTATTCATGCGGTGACCAGTTAGATGAAGTACTGCACGTTCTTTCATGAGTTTTTAGTAACTGTAATGTGTGTGCACACACGTCTAAACAGAGGGATTAAAGTATGGCAGCCCCTTTGGCTGGCCCTGTGTAGGTGGTTGGGGGGGTGGGGGTCGGTTAGGAGAGAGGGGAAGCCACAGCTCCCTGCTCTCAAATATGACACTCCCTACCGCAGCTGTTGTTCACTATTTTGGTCGCAGGATCACCATTGCAATCCTCCAGACAAGGGGGCAGTTTTGACACCCAAGTGTGTGTGGTATAGGGTAGACTGTGCTTAAATAAAGCATCACATATCTGCTGCCAAAGTTTAGGGGTAAGCTATGGCTAGGGGACTTCCCTTTCAAATCTCACCCCAAGTTTTAGTCCTAGTGTCCTTATATGCTTGTCCAACAGCAAAATGGATGTAAACATGCAGTTCATGACAAATTCATACACAAAAATAAAAAAAGTCCTCATGTCATAAAATCACATTTTTAATTATAATTTAACAGAACCAATATCCAGAAAAAAACAACAGACAGAAGTAATTATCAAGGCTTGAAGGGTAGTGTGTATCAAAATGTTTATCACCACATTCTCATTATCTCAGTTCCTGAAACAGTACAATCACATCAACAGGTCCAAGTTTTGACCGCATCAGCAAAGAATCAATTTCACTGTAAAATGGGTAACACAAGCTACATTTTTCAACAACGTTGTTATAGCATACAATCAGCTGAATGTTCGTGTTTTTCTAGAAAAATATCCAAACAATTTCATTTATCCTGTGTGAAAATCATTGGAAACGTGACTCATATCGGTTTATTGGCACATAAACATTACCAAAAAGCGTATTTTTACTTTTCAATAAGAATATCCCATTGGAAGGCCAGTGGGGTACACTTAAAAATAGCCATATACATAGCCAAAAAGTTTTTTTTACCCACAAAATTCCCACATAAAAATAAATGCCTTCACCTTGAAAGAACGAAAGTTTGACATTTGAAAACAACCAAAAAGAGAACAAAAACATTCTTTTTGCCATTTCCCCTTCTAGATTACTCCTCTGGCCTTCCTGTCCATTTTCACATACTACAGCAGTCAGACTAACCCTCTGTAAAATACGCCACCTTACTGTTACTGCCCTTGAAACCATCATCTGCCCTCATTGCAAACAGCACATCCTCCCGTCTATCAGTGTCAACAACAAAATAACCTGATTATATATTATGCAAATAAAACATCTCAAATCAAGTAGCTTCAGAGGCTTTAGAGCAATTAATACAACACCTGTTTTAAAATTCTAGCACTGAGCTAAATATAACTCTACAGAATATATATATAAAATATATATGTATATTATTCTGCTCCTGGTGCAAAAATAATGAGTTACCTCTATTCAACTGAAATTAAATAAAATCCAAATCCTTTGTGCTCTACCAACAAAAGACCAATGAAACATTAAATACTGACAGCATATATAAATACAAATAAATAAATTCTTCTAATGATGAAACTTGTCTGTTAAGACAAAAAAAAAAAGAAAACAATGAAATGACTTCTGTTTTTTTCTGAGGTAAACCCTGACAGTGATTCATGATGTTATATTTAAGGCATCTGTCTCTGCATATTCTAGTCTCTCAGTACCAGGAGCTCTACCTGAATGTAGTACAGTATTCTCAAGCATTCTGCATGATGGCCATACACAACCCCACAGCTAGGGTCCGAGAGGGTGAGTGGGTCATTTTCAGCGATTAAAGAATTAAAGGTGCAAATTCAAATGCAACAGGTCATTCACCAAACCAAAAAATATACTAAAGAAAAAAATCTTCATGCATTATACCCTACTGTTATATTACAAGAACAAACAAGATCAAGTATTTATTTTCTGAGACATGATGTTATATTATCTCTTACATCCATGTGAAAACATTTTGAAAGCAAACCACACATTTCAGATACTGGTATAAATGCATTATTCACCAATTCATAACATCAATACAAATAATTCAAATAATTAATTTCTACAACACTAAATGTACTTGGAAATATTGTACTATTTGTCTTCAGTCAACAATGTCATGTGTTTTGGCTAGCATGATTTTTGTGAAGATTATATCCATTTTATATTTAGTTAGATCTTTTAAAAAAAATAAACAAAAGAAAAACAAATTCAACATGATTGTAAGGTTGCAGCTCACAACTGAATATGAACAGTAGTAAAAATAATATTTAAAAAAATTAAGAAACGGACACAATACAGAAACGGTGAATAATCCAGTCCCATGCATGGCCATATCATGAGTGACCCTCCCAGAGCATGCCGGAGGGAGATGTTGGACAAGGCTGTCCATTGGCAAGTAATGGAATAAGACTGGTGAGTGACCCTTATTTTTCCAAATATGCCCAGTGTCTTTAACTCGGACGTGAGGAGGACACTGGCACAAACACACACTCTGCCACTGAGGAATGGCAGTATGCTCTGTTCACACACATACACACACACACACACACACACACACACAGACACATAGATGAGCGCATGCGTGCACACACACTCACTCACACACACTCACTCTCTCTCTCTCTCTCTCTTTCTCTCACTCACACACACACATAGACACACACACACAGACACAGACACAGACACACACACACACACACACACACACACACACACCCTGGCAGCTTGAGCGCCGCACATCTCCCTCCGCAAACGTCAGATGGCAAAATAGTAAGGCAGCTGTTAGCTTCTGTCATCTAAAAGTGCATCTCCGAACATATCCAGTTAAGCCCCTTCCCCTACCTCACCCCCACCCCCATCTCAGACCGCCACTGGAGTGGCCATGTACTTGACAGACTACTGGCTATATCAGCAGAATTCTTTCTTTTTTCGTTCTTTTATTTGCTGATGATTATTCTTTCATTTTTCTTTTTTTATGATTTTTTTTTTTTTTTTCATTTTTGTTTCTCCCAAACATTTGCTTGCTTCAGGTCTCATGGGCACCAAGGGATATACAAATTGTGGCCAGAAGAACTGATGGGAAAATCTCTGGCTGAACAGTTCCGGTTGTCTTCTCTCTCTCCTTTCCTCCCTTGTCCTCCTGTCTGTTTTGCTCTAAGTCCAGTCGTCCAGTCCTTTGCCTGAATCTGAGTCTGCCTGCCGCCATTTTGTTTTTAAGGCTGTCGACGTAACTGCAGAGAATTAGGGGGCTATGCCACTAGTTTTCATGAGGTCACTGCAGGAGTCAAAACAGTTGGAGGGTTAAAGTCATTATGCTGATTCACAGCCATTGCTTATCAAAGAGTACTGGAATTGCTGTAAAGATACACTTTGTACCAAGCTCTCACGCTCAGTGTCTTACCTGTTTGATGTGGTATCAAGTTAGGAAATGGACGAAAATAATAGCTAGACCAACATTAATAAGCATCACAAGGACAACCAGAATTGAATTAGGACCCTGTAAAATAGAGAAAATGGCAGTTAGCTCATTCTAACCCCCATATACCCTTACACATTAAACAAGGTGGTGGTCTGGCATGTAAAGACTATCAGTGAAAGTGCATTAAGGAGATAGATAAGCAAGTGTTTGGACACCTCTTGGTCTACTTACAGATTCTTGCTCGACAATGTCGCTGGCGATCTCCAGACTGGCTTTCTTAGTTTCTGCTAGACTCTTTGGCTTCAGTGACTCCTGCTTCTTGAGTTTTGGCTCAGGTTTGCTCTCCTTAACCACCACAGGTTTCGGGGTGGGTGCTCTGTATTGCTTTATGGGGGCTGGGGTTGGGGTTGGGGTTGGAGTTGGCTCCAGCTCTACATGGGGCTCCAGAATCTCCATTTCCTCCTCTGGAGGGTCTGGTGGGATCATCACTTCGGCCTTGACTCTGTAACCATGGTATTCCGAGTGCAGCTGGCCGTTGCCGGGGCTGGTTGCAGTGTTGGCGACCGGCGCCGATAACTTGGCTGGTTTAGGTGGCGGAACCACTTCCTGCATGATTTCTTGTTTTACTGATATCTTAGTGGCGGCCTTTGTAACGCTTGTGACGATGCTCTCTGGAGTGGGTGTCTTATTATCTTGTTTTCGACTGAAAAAAGACTTTTTCTTGGTTGGGGGTGGGGAGGGGGGAGGTGTGGGCCCGGGGCTTTGAGTGGGGGTGTGGTTGGGGGTCGTCCCCTTGCGGTAAAAGTGGGGGCTGCCTGACGGGGATTTCTCCTTCTTCTCCTCTGGGACTTCTTTAATCTCCACTGGCTCATTAAACCTCTGTCTAATGTAGTCCGGACCTTGAAAAGACACACATACACACACATACACACAGACACAGACACAAACAACATGTCAGTTGTGTAATATCAAATGTATGCTGTTTCATTGTTTCATTACATTATTAAAATGTAAGGACGTTCTTTACAACAACAGCAGTGTATTTTTGCATCCACCGATATTAGGCAAATACTATCATGTCAGAGGATTTTCTGTAATATTTAACTGGAGAATGGAGGGCACTTAAATAAAATCCCTCCGCTGGTTGATAATTGCAGTCTAAAGTTCCAGGCATTCTCTACATTCTCTTGACCACTACTTCTGCCAAGTGCTCCCCCAGTTCACCCCCGTACCCTTTCCCAAAATCCTGAAAGCTGAATCAAGCCAGTTTGCTTCTTAGCCTCTATGAGCTCTAAATCTATTGCCATATAAACCACCCCATGCTGCTGCTCTTGCAGTTCATCACAATGTAGCAGAATGTGTGTTTTATTCAATTTCCCTTAGAAATATTTCATTGAACAGAGGTAGGAATTTAAACTGATTCTGTGAGCACTTGTAATCCTACAAGACTATCTTTCCTTCAACATAGAACATTGGGAAATTACACTGACAACAAGCACTTCTCCACTATTATGTGACTCATCAGAACATGGAGCTTCTAAGTGTCTACTGAAGCGTGTTATACTTGCAAAGTTCTTAAGTATGTTTGCAAATCAACATCCATCTTCACTGACATATAACCCACGAGTACGAAGAAATAAAGATCGCCCTTCTTTACTAAATGTTTACTTCCATAGAGAACTGATCATCTAATCTGGAAAAGAATGTAACTCTTGAGAATGAATACTGAGATTATCCTAAATAAAGTGTCTATCAGGGCTGGAGTGGGTCGCAGTTGAAATGCATGCAGGTTTAAACAATTTGTCGTTAATTTTGTAATTGTTTTAAACAAAAATGTTGTTACAAAAATAGGATTTTGATGGGTGCACTGGAGATATTGTGTTCTCTTCTTTGCTTAAAAAATATCCATTTGTAGTGAATTCACAAAGTATAACCTGTATATTCATATTCCCAAATCACCCATTCTTATATGGAGAGATATTATAGCACAGGGTGGGCAGTCCAGAAACAGGACAGGTTTTAGAGCCTGGGGTGTTATCCAAAAAACATTGCTGGTGTTAGGTCAAGCACCAAGGTTTAGCATGGCTTTAGTCAGTATATCAGTACAGAAGCACCTGGGCTCATTCAGAAAATAGTGTTTATGATGTGAAGCAGACTTATCAGTATATATCACCCTCTCCAGCCTTCTTCTCTCTCTCTACCCCTGTCTCTCTCACTCTCTGTCTCTCTCTCTCTGTCTCTCTCTCTCTCTCTGTCTCTCTCTCTCTCTCTTTCTCTCTCTCTCTCACACTCTCTATGTCTTTCTCTCTCTGTCTCTTTTGTGTGTGTGTGTGTGTGTGTGTGTGTGTGTGTGTGTGTGTGTGTGTGTGTGTGTGTGTGTGTGTGTGTGTGTGTGCGTGCGCGCGTGTGCGTGTGTATGTGTGTGTGTGTGTGTGTGTGTGTGTGTGTGTATGTGTAAATATGCATAAAAGGTGATTGTGGTAAGTCTACAGAGAAATGCAAATTTAAGTTTTGCAAATATACTGCATAATATATAGTTTTTTTTAGATGTGCAGCTCTCATTTGTATACAAATGTATTTGTACAATATAAGTACACTTCACACCAAATCGCATAAATGAAGACTCCTCACTGTAGCTCTGCTATAAAATATGTGGATGTTAACACAAATCCATGAGGCATCAGATGGGATCCAGAATAATCATATTCCTCCTATTCAGACCTCATTTACATTCACAGCTGCTCTACTTTCCTTTGCCTGAACAAAAAAAAAATGAAAATAGGGAGACATTCGACCCAGACACAAAGAGAAGGATACAAAGGAGGGATTTATCACAGAGAGAAGGGTGTAAATAAGGTGACAACAAGGGTGCGCAGAGACTGTGTGACTGTGGCTTTGTGTGATGTTAGGGTAAGCATGTATGTCTACATGGCAAGCCTGCATGTGTCTTTGTGGGGTGCTGAGAAGTGTACCTGGCTGATGAAAGTTGGGAGACAGCTCTCGAGCCACTGCACGGGCAATGTCTGATTCTTGGATGGCCGACAAAGCAGTCTGGTCAGCATTCTCTGCTTTGGCTCTGGCGTGTGCCGTCCTGAATGAGAGAGAAAAAGAGAGCGAGAGAGAGAGAGAGAGAGAGAGAGCGCGTAAGACAAGGGATTGGCACTGCCAGATACCGACAGTGGGGTGCTTGAAAATGAGATAAGCTGCTCCACAGATTCCCTTGGCGGGTTCAAACACAATAGCTTGACACCACGAGGTTCGGGTTGGCAAGTCCTGCAGACATAAGAGTCTTTTCAGTCAGATGGTGTTATCCTAAAGTGACTTGCTCTTGTTTTTAAAGCTAGTAACGGATGGAAATAAACTCAATGGAGAAACTGGTGGAGATAAGGAGGGGAACATATACATGGCCATGTCACTCTAATTTCAGTTGTTCTAACTTTTGATCCCACTGGTATATATATCCCCTTGTCAGAAGCTGTGTGAAATAGACCAAGTGTCCTAATAATTGAAAGTAAAGTGAATACACATATCCTGATTTGTTCATGTATCCATTTGTATCCATTTGTTATCCGTTCATTCATTCATTCATTCATTCATTCATTCATTCATTCATTCATTCATTCATTCATGCATTCATTCATTCCAGAGATTACCTCATATCTTTTGGTCAGTAAATGCGTAATTGTTATGGTTTCAACACAGTTGATTTAACACAACAGAGGAATGGTCAACCTATATACTGCATTACTAAATATATTTTTATAGGCCTATCATATATTTAAAAGAAACAATATATTATATTTCTCTTACAACGTCCTTACTCATTACCCTTGTCACATGAAGCATAGATTTGTCATGTTAATTATCTATTATCTTGAGCACTGCAATTACCACAGAAAACTATATCTACAATATTTCTGCTTCAAAATCCCCATATTTCCTTGTCATGATTCCAGAGGAACTGCCTGAAAATGTGTCAGTCATATCATCAGTCATATCATCTTCATCATCATCATCATCCATTCAGTCATTACCTAACAACTCCAGACCTCTTTCCTGTAGGTCCTTATTACATAACACTCTCTTGCCTACACAAGTCAAGTATTCTAGCCTGCAAGCAATACAGTGCAATACAATGCAAGCAAACAACAAGTTATTCATGTGATGTGGTATTGCTATGCATTATGTAGTTCAACTAACAAGGCATTTAAAGCTGTTTTTTACATTACATATGCTTGTGTTATATAACATACGATACCAGATACGGAATGCGCTGAGCTAAACTGACTGAGCCGGGGAATATCTCCTTGGTGACAGAAGGAGCTCTTGCAGATATTCTGAGGTTTTCGTTTGGCAGCCATCATCTCTCCCACCCCACTTCCTCCCACTCGCTTCAACTATCTCACACAAGCGCTTCGATAAAGATGTCAAGAGCTGCACATCCTCCTTTACATAGAAGAGCTGTCGCTCCGTACACATTACCCTTGTTTTCTTTGTAATATTCATGCCCATAATATTCATGGTGAGTGATATGATCTCAGGCATGTGCGGTTCCACCTTTTACCACTGTGCGTTCTTAAGACCCCTAAGGGCCTAAAAATGAAAAGTAGGTTTTTGCTATGAGGGACTGATGTAGCAGGCAGGTGGCAAGTTCCTGAGGAGTTATTATGACTCTAAGAGGAAATATCTCCAATTCGAATGAGAAGAAGGTGAATGCACAGGAAGTTCTTTAAAGTTTATCATGCTAGCGAGTAGCAACTTAATAAGCTGTGGCTAGTTTTGTCTTTCAGCTTGCCAAACTTACATAATTTAAAGAATGACAAGTTGTGTCACCTACACAACTAATGTATGGAAAAAACTTGGGCCCACTGTGTTTAGTCTTTGGGAACTGTCTGTTTAGGGTTGAGAGAGTTGGGAAACACCTTAACATGATTTAGGGAAAGGGATTTTCTGCAACAATCAGTAAAACAAAGGAAAAAAATATCGATTGCATTTAGCATGTGCGGACAACAGATAAATAGCAGAGCACCGGTCTTATCTGAAGACATTCTGGAGAAGAATTTAAAAACTGTACATGCATAATCACCAAAACTGTCAGTGTCTGCAGAATGGCTAAGGGCAGCAAATGGTTCTGTTGTAGTTAATTAAATCATTATGACTCATTCGCACGAAGGGTGATGTGTGAAGCATGTTGAGAATATTTTAGCAGGTGATAATAACGCCTTTGAGGGGAAAGATTCCTAAGGATCTCTATCCTAATATCATGTATTAGCCAACAGTCATCACATTCTATTTGCCACTTTAAAACACCAGATACAGCAAAGGGCACTGATTTGCTGGTTTAATAGAGTATAAAAGCATCAAGCAATGGCTTTCATCAGATCTTCTTTGCAACAGTCAGGATTTTTAGCTGTCTGTTACTAAGGTTACACAGCACAAGGAAATCAAATGAAGAAAGTTCTTTCTAAACTAACAAAGACATCAAGATACTCTTGCACGTCTCACTTTTTGCGGCAATCTGTGTCTTCTTATGATTTATTTTGTTGCCTGAAAATTTATTGTTTACAGTATGCTTTACAGTATTCATAGTCAGGCCCCTGGTTAGTTTCTATGTTACAGATTGTGCAAGCCATAGCTAGTTCAGCTCCATTTCTCAGGCATACACACCTGCACTTAGCTTTGACTTAGAATTGCCTAGACCTGCAAAAACTGCAGATATTTGGTGTGCAACCAGCTGTTGTACAGTTACGATTCCACCAGTACACTGAAGGTGAAGTTCTGGGTCATCTCAGTTGCAGATTAAACACACACAGATATCATTTCTCCCCCCCCCCCCCCCCCCCCCCACCTCTCTTTCTCTGAGTATGATAGCAGATGATAGCAGCCACACAGAAGAGCCAACATGCATCAGCCGCCACTACTGAGCTGTATTCCTGTCTTGCCTTATTTAGTCAGGCCTTGGTGCTGACACACTGGAGACAGAGCCCACGTGTGAGAACACAGTCACCAGTACCAGGAACTGCTCTCTTCCCCTCTCACCTCTCTCTCTCTCTCTCTCTCCCAGGCCTCCAGTCAAGCAACAGGAGTCACTGACGCAAGCCAAAGCCCTCTCCAACTCTCCACTGCATTCCCCAGCCTCTCAGCCACGCTTATCGCTCCCTTCCATAACAATCTTCAAAGGCACAGCAAGATATTTCATTCACTGGGACACATTATTATTTCATTAGCTACATGGGTTGTGTAACGCCTCATTATCAGAGCTTTCATTAAAATTCATACACCTTTGCGATCATCTGTGTGTGGAGCACATGTTAATCAGGTGTGTCTGTAACATGGCCCCTGTAAGGCACATACAGGGGTGAGAGCAGCTTGACAAAGGAGGGAATGGGATTTTAGGATAAGGGAGGGTTAACAAGACAATCCAAGGCCAAGATGTGAAAGTCCTAAAATTAGTCAAAGTATCGTCTTGTGTGATATGTTTAATTACACTGAAACTGGTTCATAATCCCCTTTTAGGTAACTAACGTAGGGTAATACATTAACATTTAAAGGCAAAAAACACAGAAAAGATAAAGTTTATTATCATATTTCACCTTACATATAATACATTATTATGAGTTATACATTGTTAAATATTGTTAAGCATTGCCACATGTTTAATGGCAATGCTGAAGGGTAGCTTTTATAAAACGATTTGCTAGATAAAAAAATGCTACGCAACAGGCCCAGCTTGTTTTTCTTATGGTGTGAGAGCATGTCATTGGAAGACTCATCTTTCATCATTTTAAACTGAGACTGCAAAGCTGCAGTGCCCTAACATCAGTTAGGCATCCCGCATGTCCTGACATGAACTTCAGCTGTAATTTGTGTTCATGTGAAACATCATTTATCGTAGGCTAATGACATTTACAAAATTAGGCAAGTAATTGTAATTTATATCAATATGTTAGGTATAATTTGTTATGCATACGATTTGTTGATTTCTTTAATACAACTCCAGCTTTCTTCAACAAAAGGATAATCCCCAATGTATTAACATACTGATACAGGATTCTGAACTGTGTGGAGTGGAGAAATATTTTCAAAGTTAGAGTCATTGTCACTAAGCATACAGCAGTAATTTATTTAGAAAAAAGATTAAAATAGTAATGCACAGAAAGCATTAAAGGAGAACTTCGGTGTAAAATGAAAATTGGCATGTTAAAACATCATACCGAGTTGGTATGTGTACGGAGGAGCAAAATTGATTTAGCCTGTTGCATTCAGAGTTTAACTATTTTTTATAGTTTGACCCAGAAGGCTAACAATAGAAGTGGTAGGTGCCCTTAGACGAAGCATGACGACTACGCTATTTTTAAACCATTAAAACAGCTGGAAGAACCTCCACATTCCATTGGTAGTACAACAAAGGCTCTGGCATTCAAAACGAACCACTGAGAATATTGTAAATGTACACAACGTTTATTTAAAAAGCTGTTCTTACATGCAGTCTTTTGCAGTTGTTTCTCGTTGCCGCCATGATGAAAGTCCAAACAAGTTGATTGTACTACCTCTCCTCCTATTCTTCCTGCTGGTTCGTGTTCGTCAATCGACCTGTGCAGACTTTCATCATGGCGGCAATGAGAAACTACAGCAAGGTACTGCTTGTCAAAACTGTTTTATTAATAAATGTTGTGTACACTTACAAAGTTCTCAGTGCCTCGTTTTTAATGTCAGGGCCTTTGTTGTACTACTGATGGAGTGTGGAGTTTCTTCGAGCTGTTTTAATGGTTTAAAAATAGCGTAGCCATCATGCTTTGTCTAAGGGCACCTACCACTTCCATTGTTAGCCTTCTGGGACAAACGATAAAAAATAGTTAAACTCCATTCCATTTTACACCGAAGTTCTCCTTTAATGGGTCTGCCAACATTTTAATAGTTCTGACTTATTATCTGTTCTTTGTCTTATTTGATTTTTCAATTTTACCTTGTGTCTTAGGTTTTGGTGTCTGACTTTCTGCAGGAAACTTTTATACTGCACACCTTGACCAGGACTTCCTGGCAGAAGAGATAATTTATCGCATTGGGACCTTCCTGGTTAAATAAAGGATAAAACATTTAGTTACAGTGAGCCCTGTATCAGTAAGGTGTGACTAATCTACTGATTTTACTCTCACTGTCTGGAAGAGCCAGATACCCATATAAGACTGAAAACCTAAAGCTACCACAAACAACCCACTACCATTTGTTTTAACACACTAGTCTCTCTCCTCAAGGCGCCTCGTCCACCAACGCCTTCCCCCTATTCTTTTGGGTCTGTATCTGATTGGCAATAAAAAGTATTGGCTGCTGGGCATGTGATAGAAACCCCCTCTCCAATCCACTACAGCTACTCAGCACCACCTCTGTGTAACATTAGTGTGCCAGCCTGGGTGTCTAGCTATAGGCTTCCCCTGCATGACATGACAGGACAGCTTCCAGGTCCACACTCTTGCATGCTGAACTCAGCAGCACTGCACTCATGATAATTAAGGCAATCTGTAGGTTCATTTTTAGGGATCATGTCACTGCCGCAGTTCTGATCTTCCGCCCGTGAGAAACCTGACCCTCAAAATGATATAAAGCCTCAGAATTTACAGTATACAGAGAGCTCACGCAATACCAGGGTGTATTTTGGTGGAGGCTGGGTGGAGGAGATGGCAGGCATGAGATCTACAGGATGGAGAATTTAGACTGTAATTCTCTGCAAGGTCTGGGATACATGTGATTGACATGTTGTAGGTGTGCAGTCACGTTGCCTTTTTTTGTGTGTGTGTGTGTTTGTGTGTCTATGTGTGTGAGTATGTGTGTATGAGTGTGAGTGAAAAGAGAGAGGGGGGGAAGAGAGAGAGCTATTTTTACCTCGAGGTGGCTATTTCCACTTTTGTCCTGGCTATGGCCGCAGCACGGATGGCCCCCTCCACGGCGCGGTCGACCTTCTGCCTCGTCTTGGTGTTTTTCAGTGGAATGAGCTGCTTCTTGATGCCCCGCACCAGAACATTATTTTTGTACTTCCCTTCCTCCTTGGTGCCGTCAGGGAATATTGTGCACCCGTAGCCATGACGCTTGTTGTTCGTCCACTCACCCTCGTACTTCATGCCGTTGGAACGCTCGCTGACACCAAAGCCGTTGCGTTTGTCACTCTTCCACTCGCCCATGTACGCCTCGGTGGTGGTGGCGTCCACGTGGTCCTCAGCGGGCAGGTACTCGTCGGGTATGTCGCCATCACCGAAGCTGATGGTGGAGTTGGCGTCGCTGGAGCTGATGCGGCTCATGGTGGCGTCGCTGCGTGCCGAGCTGCGCTTGCTGGAGATGGACGAGCGCGAGTCGGACTTGCGCAGCTGCTTCAGGCTGCCGAAGAGCGAACCGCGCCGGAACAGGCCCTTCTTCTTGGTGCTGGAGCCCAGCTCACTGTCACTGTGGAAGTTGAGCACGAAGCCCCCGCGCGTGCCTGCCGGGCTGTCGGAGAGGTGATCGTGAAGCACGGAGCCGTTGCTTTGTTCACTGCGCAGGGAGGCCAGGGATGTGCGGAGCGGCGAGCGGATGACTGCGGCCATGCCGTAGGGGACACTCTGCCGCACGCCGTAGCCATGACGCATGCCACCCATCCACTGGCCCTGGTACGTCCCTGCAGCAATCACAAAACATGGCTGTTGGGTAGAGGCCACTGAGAGGCTGTGCCTACAGACATCATACACCATCCAAACCTGACTTCATGAGGTTAAAGGTCATTCTATTTGTTCCCACTAGGCCCTGACACTGAGATTTCAGAAGAAGATCCCTTTCTCTTTCTGTCACTTCATGTCAAGAACTATGGCTGCAAGGAAACAACTTAACCTGACCCAAACACTAACAAGTGTATGGTTTTGTACATTAACATCAGTGGATTCCTACACAGAACATGAAAAACAAGTAGAGCAGCACTGTTCAGTGTTCAAGGCATGAGACAAATGGATTAGAGCTCTTTCATCAGAATTCATGTCAAGTCAAGTCAAGTCAAGTAGGTTTTTATTTGTTGTTTCAGCCCTATACATAGTACATAGTAAGACGAAACAACATTTCACCAGGAACAATTGGTGATACATGCAACTGTTAAAACACAGAGACAAGCTACAAGACAGATACAGTATAGTGCACACACACTGTTTTTCACATTAGCACTAGCAATCCAAAAGTTGGATATCGCTGACGGTCTGTCCTGTATTCTGTTATCTAGGAAATCACATGGGGTGCCTATATATCCAGACCCATTTTTTTTACACTGAAGAAATGCTACATTTGGAAATGTTTCAGGAGAATTTCATAGCAGGCCATTAATGTCAACGTGCTTCTTACAATTCACTGCAGCTATAATTATTAATAAAGCTCATCTTTTTATTTCTGTCCCTATCAGACATCTGCTGTTTTCAGATTCTGTCCCTGAGGCTAATACCCAAGATGGGCTTTTCATCTTTGTATTACTTAACACCACTGTTCATATTGAATCCAATGTGTTTTAAAACACTGTAAAAAACTTTTAAGTACTAAAAAAAGCAACAACTCCCTCTCTCTTAGCCTATCTTTCTAACATTCCAGTTTTGATTCTCTGTGTCAATATATCTGTCACTGTTTTGTATCCTTAGGTTTGTTTGTTAGTGTTTCAGGCCTAATAATAATAATAATAATAATATATAGCAATGGTTCCTTCTTGAGATAAATAAATCACATACTTTCACTCAGATCAATTACAGAGTGTGGCAGTGATACATTATCTCAAATAAGGACAGATGAACCTGCTAGAGTAGCATGGTATAGAAAAAAAAACTAAGAAAGTGAGAGAAAGATAGAGAAAAATTGGCACGATATGTGTATATGTGTCTAATTTATGAAACAGTCCCACACAGAGGGTGTCTGAGACCCAGCTGTCCTGCCAGTCGGCTTAAGGTCCTGCCAGAGGAATTAAAAAGAAATATGACACGTTGTGAACTATTGGTGAACAAAACCCAGTCTCCAGGTTACTTTGGAGACCTCTGCACCTGCTCAGAACCAAAGACTAAGCAACTCTCTTAATGACTTCTATATCCAAAAGAGCACGACTCCTTGGACAAATCATATGCTCATTTTTTGCTGCTTTTTTGAGAAGCTTTTCTTTATGACCCTTTATGACCACTGACTCCTGAGTCCATGTACATTCTGTAATGTTTACATGCCTATATAAAACTGGCATGTAAAGCAAATTGATTTTTGGGGAAATAAAGTCATAAACCTGGGTCAATTCTGATAAAAAAAAATGTGTCTTTGCTTTAAGCATTTTTTTTATTTGCACTTTCCTATTTATTCTATGGGCAGTGACACCCACATGTGTAACCCAAGCCTGGTCATGACGAAAGAGTGACGAGATGTGTGCTCCCCTCCCTATATCTCACCAGCTTGCCTTCCCAACCTGACAGCACCAGCCATGGGGGGAAGCTATTTTAAAACATGGAAGTCATTTGAGATATTGTAAAGTTTGTGGTAGCAGCTCTAATCCATTTGCCCATGCCATTGAACAGTTTTACATTCGTATTTTATAATTCCAGGAAAGTTTTGATTGAATAGAACAACACTGTAACAAACCGAATTGTCGAACTGAAAAAGAATCTATACTTACAGAATATATTTACTTGTTAGCTGTGTAATGATTATTTGCTTCAACTGACTGCTGGATTTTTATTTCAGTTATGGGCCTCTGTTGAATCTGGACCAGTGAACTATTGCAATAATTACATTCACCTTTCAGCAAATGACATGACACAGGTGTACCAGAAACGGAAATCAAAAACATCTGGGCCTGTATCGGTCTACTATGTTGCCCTTATGTCATGCCCAAACGTGTCTGAAATAACAGCCACTGCATTCCCTGCTTTTAACTGGTGTGGGAGTGTGTGTATACCACACAAATGCTTTGACTGACACCAACAGTACATTTAGGCGAACTAACAACATGCCTGTCCATAGTACACAACAGTAATTCCATAGTGAAACAGAGATCAATACTGCTCTTCATGTCTGAGCTGGTTAAAAAGGGCTTTGATTTGAAGGGTTGCAGATGCTTCTATTATTAGCCATGACCTCTATGAGAGCCCAATGCTGACCAGTCCAATCTCGAACTATGTGTTGCCTATCGATACAGCTCAGTACAAGACCATTCACTTGCTATTCTGCTGTAATCATATGTGTTTACTACAATTGTATGTCAGTTTGGAGGAAGAAAACATTTTTCACCAGATTTTTGAAGGAACAATTTTAAGTCTTAAATGGAGAAATAGTGGACAGCAAGTAATTCCCAATGTGTAGTCTAACTTATGAAGTGTTTTCAGCTATTTCTTTTAAAGATGTCATTCATTCTCTGCATCTCATAAAACTTTAACATTGTTTAGGCTACAACCATCTTGACAAGTAACAACTCACCACCATCACCATAGGTCTCAACCCCATATCCATCTTGTAGACCATTACTCCATGTGCCCTCATATCTAGCAGGTGTATTGAGGCTTTGTCGGACCCCGTATCGCCCCTTAAATCCGTGAGCCCACTCTCCACGATAGAGCCACCTCCCTTTCGATTCAACGCCGAGCCCGTGTCGTTTCCCTTGCGCCCAGTAGCCCTGATACGTATTTCCACTTGGCCAGGTGTATACACCAACTACCTCGAAGCCGTTAGACCAGGACCCGGAGTATTCGCCTTGGCCCTTGGGGCCCGTGCAGATACCGTGTCCGTGGGCTTTTCCATCCTCCCAACCACCGCAATATGTGCCGCCATCGTCGAAGTCAAACCTTCCGCCCGTCATTCAGATGGGGTTACAAAAATTAAAACTCGTTGCAGAAGCTTGATTTTGAAGTATCTGTCGCTTTGTCCAGAATCAAGGTAGACGTGAGACGTGAGACCCGCTAGAAAAGAAACCTACTAGAAAACAACGCTGCGTGTTGATGTGGTCTCATGGGGAGATGGGTGAGTGCGTGCATTGGTGTGGATGTTGGCGGTGAGTGAGAGGGAGGATAGCGCACAGGCGCCGGAGCTGCACGCTGTCACCGTCGCTGTTCCAGGCTTGTTTTATGACTCTCTCCCCCTGATAACTACACAGGGAGGGAGACAGTGGAGAGAAGTCCAGAGCCGGGAGAGAGACGGCTAATTGCTGACGTCAGTACTATAGCGCCGCCCGGCCTCGCTTCGGGGTTATTTGAGGAGTATTTCAAATTTGCTGTTAAAACCGAAGACTACCTTAAAACAGTTGTAATACGAAATAAAATGCGTGCACTAACCGGAAATAATATGAAATGCGAAGTATTAGGTGCATGCCTCTTTAAACCGATAATTTCTCTATAAATAGAACAAGCTACAGTTAGATGCGTGGTAGGGAAGAGCAAACGACAAGCAAAGAAACTGTTTTGTAAACTACACAGTGCAGTTGCTTGCCGGCAGTTCAACTAGGCTACATTTAAATTTGCACTCAGTGTTTCGGTTAAATTAGACTCTTGGGACTCTGGTGTATGTCATACAGGCTGATAGTGGACTTTGGTCTTTACCACAGAGGTAGACTTTTTTGTTTAATTATGATCCTGAAGAATAGGCTTTTGAAATAACTTGGCCTAACTGGAGGCCTTTTTGCTGTAATGCGTAGGCTAAACTAATGTAGCCCTATTACAATGATGTCACATGTAGGCCTACAATTTCATCATTTTCTTTACAAAGTTTGAACGGCCTTTCTTATTTAATTAGCTAGTTGACCAAACTTTATAATTAGGCTAAACTGTTATATTTTACCTTCTTCCATGTAGTGTTAAATAAAGCATAGCTCCCCAAGCACGGCCTGTTGTAGGCTAATAGTTATTTTATGTTACAGCGTAGGCTAAAGCTGGTCGATGGATCATATGCCACAAATACTGTCTGAAAGCTTGGTTTAGCGTAGATAGGCTATGGCACAAACATACACAATAAAATAGCCATACGGTCTTTATTGTGACATGTTTTCATCTAACAACATAAAGACAAAGATAGGACTCTGTTTCAGAAATACAGTTACAGAATTGCTTACAATCAGTCAAGAGTATATGGCCATTGAATGCATGGACACGAGAGCACCCAGGCATTTGTATAAGTACAGTTTAAGCTGTCAAACAGTTGTTAAAAGATGGCTGAACTTGTGTTGTGCAAAAGGTGACAAAGAACGTCATCATTTCCAGGAATAGCAGGTCTGATCCATTAGGACATCGTTATACACTATGCTATAACAACAGGGGCCGACATTTCAAAGACGCGCCGCGGTAAACGTCATGCAAGCAATATTCACACCTCCCAGAGTAATAGATAGGCGGCCATGCATGCATTACGAAACATGCTAGGCTACTCGTGCTACATTTCTGAACTCTTTATTATCAGTAAGCGTATCAGGAATCAGTTTGCTGTGATTAACTGTGAAAAGGAGTTATTGGCACAGCCTAACTGGGCGCTTATCAGGGAAAGCTTCACACCCCACTCAGTGGCCTACACCTCAGCATGTCGGGATAAAAAAAAACGGGTGGTGGTGTTTGCAATAAAGGCTATGCTTTTACTTAACAACTCTTTTGCCGCAATGATCTTGTGAACATGTTCATATTCCCTCTCCCCTCTACCTGCACTTTCACAATTCACCGCCAGGGGTCAGGATAAGCATTCTTTATTTGCCCTGCACTTGCTAAATTCAGAAACTTAGTTTTACTGCTCGTCTACTACAGCGGCACCTCATTGTAACTAACTAGATGCTTTAACAGCGTCTGTAATTCAGTTACAGTAAATATACAGTAATAGCGTGTGTCTTTACTTCGTTCCTCTCTGCCATGTACCTCTCTGTTTTCATAGCAATCAGTACGTTTTTGAATATTATATGAAGGCTGTAGTTGGCCTATGTTAGGTTGGAGTAAATGTGAATATGATGTCAGTTATTAGTTTTCTTCCCATCAACAGCAACTTTATTCAGATCACTAAACAAGCATGCATTACTCTGCCTAAACCTTGTCATAGCTGAATTCTGTTGGTGTGCAATCCATTAAGATGTAATATTTTTGCATAAATATCCAATTAAGTTAACTGTATAGCAGGGAAATAAATCAATCAATAAACACATTTTGTTCATGGTAATGAAGGATTTGTTCTGATGGAATGTGATCCATTTTTTTACATCAACTTTTTCTTTAACAGTCACGGACCATGGTAGCTAAAACGTACTAGGTGACACTTTTTTAAAGAGATGATGGACGCAACTGCCCGGTGGAACTTACTTGACCTGAAGGCCTGATGGGAGGCCTCTGGCTTGTGTATCTCAGGTGTTTGCACAAAACACCCTTTTTGACAAAGTATGCTGGCTTGTTGGGGCTATTAACTACTTAGTAATTTGTAAGATTTTTACAAAACGGAGTAGGGTAGCATCAGTGTTGAAGGCATTTTTTTCAGTAATCCTCAGGTTAAGTCAGTTTATGTAGTTGAGTAAATATTTATTTGTTCCTGTTAACCAAAACGCAATGTCAGTTTTTGTTTTTTCCTCACAGGTATTCATAGTTAAACCATTTTTCCAGATCTGGAACAACACAACATAGTCACCATAAGACTCAAGATTTTTTTTCTTCATCTAGTTTGTTCACTGTAAAAAATATCCAAATAAGGTAATATTTCATATCATACTAGTGAGAAGTAAGGCATCATGCAGAAGTATGCCCTGTCTATACTACAAATAGCTTGCTTCACTCACACACACACACACACACACACACACACACACACACACACACACACACACACACACACACACACACACACACACACACACACACACACACACACACAGGCTTTACACAACAGAACACACAGGGTTCTGTGTCCAGGTGCTCCTCCAGCACTTGAGTCCCACGGGGCAGGCAGCACAGCAGAGTGCACCAATGTGGAATCCGTAACAGAACAGTTACTGTGACCCAAAACACCCGCAGACCACAAAAAAGGGGAAAAAAATAACCCTTCAAAGTTGTTTGTAGACACAGGGCCAAAATAATCACTAGTTACATTAGCACTCATTCAATGTGCTGCGCGCTTGAAGGGACTACTTTGATATATTTGTTTCTTATCATCTCCCTTGTATTGGCTTGAATAAACACGAGTGGATTACATCATCCTCTTTTATAGAAACAATGATTTCAGCAAAGGCAACATGAGTCCTTGCCATTATGTCACATGTTATTGTTAAGGCAGGGTTTTTTCCCCTTTTTACAGAGAATGGCTGAATTCCCTACTCCTTTTGCTCCGCCATGTAGTTTTGCACACTTAGAGGGATTTCTTTTCTTCTGGCTCTTTCCTAAAGAGTTCATACTCAAATAATATTTTTACAAATAAGAAACAATTAACTTGATCTCAAAATGTTGTATACTCTTTTTTCCACTTTGTGAGTTTTTACTCTTTTGAGTGTATGTTTTGAAATGGCAGTGATTCCATTTATTTTGACACATAAAATGGACTACTAGCTTTTATTTGGCAGTGTTTTCTCTCTTAAGCACTTTTCTTTGCTCTCTGCTCAAAGGTAAAAGTCTATATATGGTGCTGCAGAGCTGACCCCCTCCCCCAACACCACCAAGAGCAAATCATTACTCACTATATGAAGGAAAATAAATAAATCTTAACAAAGTTGGACAGTTGGGACAAAAATCCACTAAACTATTGCACACTACTGTGATCACTTCTTAAGGCAGCATATTCGTGAAAGATTCTGATTCTGAAAATAAACTGCAAAAAAGGTATCAGGCCCTACTGCTGCCGAAAATAGAAAGCAAATCACAAGTTAGCCGCTTATGGTATGTAGTGATGTCATAAAACCCAACTCAACGTTGGGTAAAGGTTAGACCTACCAAGAAATTAAATTTTACATCATTCCCACCTCTCAACACACCCCCTCTCTGCCACTGCCCCCTTCATGGGAGAAATCTAATCCACAGCGCTGTAAAGAGCTTCCTGCCCACCCGGCAGTGCAGCCCAGACTGAAAGTGAGTGCGGCCACAGAAGCTTCCTGCCTGCCTAGACCAGACAGCTGACCAGCCAAGTCCACCACCAGTACTGTAATCATTTCCCTATATGCAGGATGCTAAAACTGGGACTGGAGTCACATAATGGCCACCTCGAGTCAGTGTTACACAGTCCCACTTTGACTGAATTTCATTTCACAAACTCATCTCACCTGCAAGTAAGAGACTGAATATAGACAAGCATGTGTGGGGAAAATGAAAGGGAGAAAGAAAGAAAGAAAAAAGAAAGAAAGAAAGAAAGGCCGACCTCTCAACACAATTGTGCCTTACAAGTCAATTTTTGTGATAACTGAAATGAAGCCAGATTGTGCTGACCTAAGCAAGTGCCAAGAGATGATTCCCAGGGAAGCAGACAAATTTATGATGATGGGCTAAAGCTATATGCAGAGTTTTGCTCATAAATTAGATAATGTTTCCCACGCATAGGTCAGTAAACTATGTGGGTCATAAAGTTTAAAATATATAAAAAATTGTGGGAGAAATTAAAATGCCCACCCCAATAAATAATGTTTTTTTGGACAGCTAATTACCGCTATGATTAGTAATTCTATGTTAAGTTTATTGGCTCTAAATGCAGGAGGCACTGAGCAAAACTCGAGACAATATTTGACAACTAACTGAATCAGTGGGAAAATGTGATGGTTACAACCTAATTCTCTCTTTGGATAACTCATCCAGAGTTTTGGCTAGGCATCTCAATGAGTGACGAATCTAGTTTCAGGGCTGATCTGTTTAGAAGTGACAATACTAAATTGGCTTGCACTTGGTTGTACGCACAATTTCCAGCGCATGATGCAAAGTTTGTAGCTTGTCTCTTGAGTGGAATCTCCACCAGTGTTTCCAAGTAAAATGGAACCATGTGTTGCACTACACACACAGTGCAGGAGCTGGTGCATGATCACATGTGGACGCATATGTACAGAGTGGATCAGGGCCCACAGCCCTCATTTCACAATCTAGTGTTTTTAATTATCCAAACACACTCATTTGACTTTCAAGTGACACCTGACACCCCTGACAGAAAAGTGATGTTTTGCAGTTCATCTGAGGCAATATCTTCTTTTTTGTGTAATTTTTTGTCAATCCCACCCATATATTTACACTGCTGTAATGTGTTTTGTCCTGACATATTCAACCATTGTGGGGGCCATTCAACCGGGGGGGAGGGGAGGATGGGGCTAGTGGAAACAAGAGGAAGAAGTGATAGGTCTTATCTAAATGTAAGCATATGCTCTACTGGGTACTGGAGCAGTGAGGCACCAGCATGATGTCAGGGGGGTTTCAGAGGGAAGTTCTGCAGCAGTTCAGAGAAGTGTAGTGATGCTGCTTCCTTTAACATAGTGGACAGATGTGACTGGCCAGATGTTTTGCTCCAGCTGGAGTGATGTGTTTTGGCCCACTATGTGCGAAGCATGTGGCCAATGACTTCTAATGTTTTTGTTGTTTTTTTTTTTCTCTTTTTTTTGTCAAGGGAACATTCACAGTAATGTTTCCACCTGTTCACAGATAACTTTCTAATGTTTTAAATCAGTCCATTGTTGATGTCATTCATGATTTTACACTCGATAAAAAGCAAAAAAAAGATCTAAAGAAAGCAGATGTTGCAGACAGATGTAATATATTTTTTGACAATGTGGTTAATAACTTTGTACCAACGGCTTTCAGGATAACCTAATGCTTAACTTTGCTGGCACAAAAGCCCAATTTTATTTCCCTTTTAAATTAAATCATGTTATGTTATGTTATGGCCTCCACCCTTCACCAGCGTTTACAATCTCTTAATGCATTTACAATATTATCTAAACTTTATCTAAATTAAATTTCCTGCTTGGCCACACAAACTCTGCCCCTCCAGCTCAAGTCACTGACCACTGCCGTGTGGGGGTTTGAGGCAACACCAAGCTAAAATCTGAAACAACATTCTCATCGTCATCATCTTTGGTTGATGGCCAACTCAGTGCATTTTCCCTGCCAAGCCCCAAATGTCTGTCTGTCTGCCAGACAACACAGTATGAACACAGGCAAACTCTTGTCTAATTTCTCACGGACCTCCAGTGTGGCATGCAAAACAAACAATAATAAAAGAGCATGTGGATGAAATCAAAGACTACAACTCAAAACGATGCATGTTGTGTATGGCCATATTACTACACATATTTGCGCAGTCGGATGGCTGCAGGAGAGTTGTGTGGGATTGTGGATTTATGGGGTTTCTGTTTCTGTTGGACAGAGTGTTGGGGAAGTGAAGCAAATCTGCTGTTGAGGCAGAACACTGAGCAGTACCACTTGCTAAGATATACTGAAGTGTCACTGGTGAGCAAGTGAACATCTGGCCGTGCTGGGAAAATATAGCCCCTCCATCCTCCTGTACAAATGTCATTAGAAGTTACTTCCCCACCCCAGTGACTGGGTCAAACTGACATTTTGCATGGACAGACAAACATGCCATCTTGTTCGTCATCTTGTCAGTTCTTAAATAAGAAATATACGAAGATATATAATCTAATCCACATTTTGCAGTAGAACCGCACTGTCTATAGAAACAGACTTCATGACTCTAGCCAAAATGATGCTTAATTAGCTGATCACTTGACAGGATACCATTATGAACTGTTCATATGAACACATATCAACACATTGAAATAAATGCAGTTATCTCTCCAGATCATATCTTCTGCATTCCAGAGTCATAATGTTTCATGCTATGGCCGGATGCCAGTAAAGAAAATTAGCCATCAATCAACTTTGGATCATGTTAGTAATGGCATTGATCACATTCAAAACTTGAATTTCATTTCATTGCAAAGTTGTGGGAATTAGGTTGAATTCGATAACAAATGAAACGTTCTACAGTTGTGGGTTGCATGTTACACTGTAAGTTTCTTTAAACTGTGTTTCGCCTTCCTATTTACTGTCCATCTTCACATCCACTGAGTAGATATTCCAGATAACTAACGGAGCTTTCGCAATTATACCATTTACCAGGGACATTTGTGTTTGTAATGGTCTACAGATGTATGGTAGTAAGAGAACATTTAGACCTCCTCAGTTGGCTTAGCTTGGAGGTCTGTCTCTACACCCTGAAATGTTTTGCCCACAGTTCTTCTTTAGCCTTTCTAAATGGATGTACCCTTTATGGACGTTACGCCTGACCATGAAATTTTCAGCCATTTGAAAGGCTTCACATTTCAGACACAACAAACACTGATTCTATAAATATATAAACAAACAATGGGTAAAAATAAGCGCCTCTGGCCTCTGTAAGTCATTGAAGTGATTATAGGTCTGTCCTTAGGCTCTTTCACAGGGATGTGGGGTGGTATTTATTTCTTAGCGTAGCGGAACATTGGTGAGTGGGGTTAACATCAGTGGGCAGGGTGCATTGCTGCATAAGCTAGAGGAGAGTGACACTGGCAGACTCAATAGTGCTTGCATCCATTTATCTGAATTATGAAGAATTTTAAACCAATATGGACTGTTGAACCCATTGTTCAGGTGCTTAGTTTACAACAGCATTATATATATACAAACAACCAAACACAGGAGGCACCCTTTGGCATTTCTGAGGGTTCCTACCCTAATTGCCTCTGTGCACTTTGGCTGTCCTCTCTTCTCTTTTTGCCCTCTGTCCCTATGTCAAAATTATTTTCATGCAACAGGAAAGAACGAGTCTACTATTAAATGTCAAATCCAGTGCAAAGGAGGAATAAAAGTCCTTGAGGAGTGTAACTGGATAAATCAAATTATTGCAGCATTATTTAGTGGATTTCATATTTCCAGTGTTTTCTTACACTTCATCATTATCTCTAATTACAATAATTTATCATTGCAATTAAACACCCTCCTAATTCCTTAATCTAACTGATGTCATTGACACTGCTGCAGCCCAGCAGGTATTACTGAAGTAACTGACTCAGCAAGATTACAGAACACTTTAAGTACACTGTCAAAGAGCAGTATTAGCAGAGGCGGCCTTCTTTTCTGTCTGTCTATTAATGTTTCTGTTCTGTTTGTTAGTTTCACCCCGCATTCTTTGTCTCCAAATATATTTGAATCGCTCTTCTTTAATTGAAAAAAAAAAGGTTTTAGACACAGTTCATATAATTTGCCAGACATTAGACTCAAAAGGTCTGAAATCACACAGACCTTCCCAAAACAGTCTCATGGAGTGGGAGCAGGGAGTATGACGTGTCCCATTGCTCTGTGTACTCCACCTGCCAAAGAAAATGACAGGATGCTGGAGGGCTTCTTTCGCTGTATGGATACTTGGCCATGCCATGGTCCTGGACCAATACCACCTTGGACGAGGGCACTAAACAAGTGTAATCCTCTCAGTGCAGTAAATATGACAGTGAAAATAAACCAGAGGAAAGTACCTCCCACTGGTAAGCCACCATCACTGTCCCAACTAACACCAAGACACTTCAATATGAAATGTGAGGCAATTTGGCAAAACTTCTACCTTTCTCCTCTTTTTCCTCATGTTTTCCTTCAGAGAGAAGCTGTGCCCCATCTGTTAGTCGTTTGAATAAATTAGGCCACAGTGTCAAAAAAAACTTTCAGTGCATCTTCTTAATATTATTTATTAAAGGATCAAGATTTCAAGGACAGGGAGCCACGGAGCCAGTGGGCAATAGTTTCATTCGTCATGTTTCAGGTGGCAGGGAGGGGCTGTCTGCACCTTCCCACAGAAAGCTCTTCCAGGATCGCAAGTCAGAATATAAACCAGACCGCAGCGATGCAATGGTAGTCTTCAAGACGGATGCCAGTGGAGCTAAGGACTTAACTCCCATACGTCCTGCAAAATGTCCTCGTTTTGAAACTTAACTCTTTTGCGTGCTACACACTCTTGGCTAGGTAAGGACACTACTCACAGTATTAGTGTGCATCTTGATGCATTTAGTGCATAGACTATAGATTTCCTTATTTTCCAGGAAATTTACTTCAGAAACTTAATTCAGTGTGAACATATTCACTCAGCATATCCATGCATGTGTTTGTTTTCAGACCCAACGTTGTCAACTTACTGTTCGACCAATGGAGAAGATGAAGAATTCTAGCTTCTCAAACTATGTAGTTTTGTTCTTCATTGCCAGTGGGGCAGGTGTTGTGGTAGTGAACTCGACCCCGTCGTCCTCGGACAAAGCGAACGTCACTGTCATAAAGGAATCCTCTCGAGACCAGCTGTCGGCGTTTATACCAAAATCAAGACGAAAGCGCTATATCTCCCAAAGTGATATGATTGCCATTTTAGACTACCATAACAAAGTTCGAGCTAACGTCTTTCCACCTGCCGCTAACATGGAGTACATGGTAAGTTTTCTTTTCAACAATGCTTGCAATCGGCCAAAGGTTTATTTGAGCCAAATTGACTCTCTACTGGCGAGTTGAAATGACATGTTTATAGTCTCCTTTTGTTGACAATTTATGATCTCGGCTTTCCCCGTCTATTTGACATGTTTTAAATAAATCAGTGGCAATGGAGTTATGATGCTTGGCGCAGCTGGGTAGGCGCCCTTGAGGGAGCGAAGTTACAGGGTCAATAAGGCTGTTTCGCTTTTTTTGTTACCAATCTCAAAGCTTTTGCCTGGTTTCCTGTCACAACCACGATGGCAAGTTTGAGTGGGAAGAGATTTTAAGTCGCCAAGCATGATTTTTGTACAAAACTGTACGCCTACAAACCGATGACCACTGGATGTTGCCGTTGCCAAATCATGAGTCTACGAGTAGACAGATTTGACCGTAGTAATAGGGGACGACTTACAGCCTACAATGTCAGCTGTGCGCAACTGATGCATGGGCAGCAGAATACAGGTGACAGACGTTATGAAAGAGTTGGAGGCCTATAACAGACACTAATTACTTGTAATGGTTAGAAGTTGTATCTTAAAATGTTTCTTAGTCAGTTCAGTAGCTTTTGACCTTTTGAATGTACACACAAATATGTTAATGTACTGGATGTACCTTACTGTTACGATTCTAATATCTAATAGCTAGATCTGTTTGGATCACAAGTCAAGTTCACCCATAACAAATTGCTTGTGCAAAGAAAAATGTATAATGTTTAAGTACAGAAATTTAATATTTAATGTGTAATGTAAAAGTTAAAAAATCCTTAAAATAAGACTTGTATTCAGTTATGTATTTCTTTTATGTAGCAGACCTAAGTAAATTTCAGGTTTATGCATAGATGCTTGGACTGCTGGATAGAATGTGATTATTTAGTGCATTTCTGTAGGCTGTTCATAGTGTCAACTTACTACTCACCTCATGTGAACTCTTTAGATAAAATTGCTGTGTGATATTGTCTTCAACTCAGCTGAACTTCAACAAATTACTGTGGCATCAAATATCATACTTCATGTTGGCATCTAGTTAATTAATTCTGTACAGTGGTGTTATATTAGTGAAGGTGCAGTCATGCTACCTGCTCCTCAGCTGCACTGTGACATTGTTGCCTATGGAGGGCAGTAGAGCATTTAAATGTCAAATCCCAAACATTGACTCTACAGGTGCATTGTCTTTGTGTGGCTTCCCTTTATAAGGGAATAGTACAGTTATGTGTTGCCTACTGAGATGTCTTTTCACTGTGTTTAGCTATGGGATGAGGGTCTGGCTAGATCTGCGGAAGCCTGGGCAGCTACCTGTATTTGGGACCATGGGCCACAGTATCTCCTGCGGTTTCTGGGGCAAAATCTCTCTGTGAGAACTGGCAAGTAAGTGGTGAAGACTTACGCCAGAGAATGTGATGCATACCATATTTATATTTCTACACAACAATATCGATAATGATCTGACCTTTTAGGCAAACATGTATATACCTGTTCCGTCTTTTAACAAACACAGCAAACCATGTCAATGACATGTTTTTTGTTAAATTTCACTTGAAAACTTTCTAGTAGCCTAATTGTATCTGTATTTGTAAAACTCTGTGTTTGTATAACTTTTTCTACAATACCTTTACAGGATTTTTAAAAGTAAAAAAAAATGTTTTCACCTGTGTACTCAATCTTTCTACGGTTATCAGCTACAGGTCCATTCTCCAACTTGTCAAACCTTGGTATGATGAGGTGAATGATTATGTCTTCCCATACCCCCGAGACTGCAACCCGAGGTGTCCCTTGCGGTGTTATGGACCCATGTGCACACATTACACTCAAGTACGTGAGCGTCTCTGATACCCTCAGATACTCTGACCAAATCACTGTAATGAGACTCTGTACTAATTGCTCTCTGTGTTATTTCATGTTTCCAAAGATGGTATGGGCCACGTCAAACAGAGTTGGTTGTGCTGTCCAAACGTGTTATAACATGCTCGTATGGGGAGCCATATGGAGGCAAGCGACTTACCTTGTCTGCAATTATTCACCAAAGTGAGTTCTTTTTTTGTTCTTTTAAACGTCTTTATATGTTCCGCTTATCATCTACCATTAAGCACATTGAGTGTGTGTCTGCCATATGAAATGTGCTACACAAATAAGCCTGACATCATTCTGATATTATCTATAATACTGTAAAAGTATGTATGTAATTGCCCATCACACAGTGCTGTTGCTAACTGGTGGTTTAACCTCTAGGGGCAATTGGATTGGAGAAGCTCCATACAGAGTTGGGGTGCCCTGCTCAGCTTGTCCTCCTAGCTATGGGGGGTCGTGTAGCAACAACATGTGCTATCCAGGCATGACCTCAAACTACCTTTACTGGTTTAAGTAAGAGACAAAGAGGAATGTTAAGATTATTTAAGTGCTCCTCCTGATAAACATCAACACATTGATGTTGTCTTGCTTTTCCATTTGCAGTACTCTTCAGATTTCAGTGTTTCAAATTTTCTTTGACATTGTTTATGTTATGTCATTGTTACAGTGTGGACAAGACTTTACTTTTGGCTGTGTCTAAAAGGTGCTAATGTGATTCATTTTATAACATTACTGTGTTTTGACCATTCTAGCAGTATATGATTCAATGTCAGGTCTTTTTTAGTCAGTGAATATTCTCCCCATTTTTTGGTTGGGAGTTCACATTCAAAATGTGATTCATATCATTTCAGGGTGTTTCGATGGTGCTCAAATAATCACATACATCAAACAACTAATACTCAGAATGGCAGATGTCCAAAAAGGGTCGCTGAAATATGGTCTTCATTTGTTGTGGTATCTCTGTGTGTGTGTGCAGTATCCCTGTGATGTCTGTGGTTTCATCAGTGGCATACTGTAGTACACAGGGAGTGTTTATGTGTGTTGGCTGCTTAGTAGCTCTGTCATGCTGTACAGATGTAGGGCTATAGAAGGGCTACAAAATGTTAAGAGTTAAGTGGGTAGAGGAAAGAGTGGTCTATATTACATTGAAAGGGATGTTAAAACTGCTTATCGTACAGTAGCTTTTCTTCCTCAGTTATATGCATTGTATAGTATGAAATTGCGCAATAACAGATTTGTGTGTTGTTGTGTTTGTTTGTCAGAAACACTATACATTATATCCTAAGCTGGTTGTCTGCTATAAGCTAATGAAAGATCTGATAAGCTAACAAAGCATAGTTGAATGTTATCTGTCTTCAAATTGAAAGGTGTGAAGTCTACAAGTATTCATGCAACATTGACCATTTTTTAGAGACAGGGTAGCATACGTCTTTAAATTGCTTTCTGAGTGGCCTTACAATCTTTAACAAACTTCCCACCAGTTGGGAGACGCTTGGTTTTTAAATGTTTTTAGGCACTGGGCAAAAGTTCATACAAACCTCTCTTCAATATCGTATTTCAA
The DNA here is from genome assembly GCA_027475355.1 of Coilia nasus. Classification (NCBI taxonomy): domain Eukaryota; kingdom Metazoa; phylum Chordata; class Actinopteri; order Clupeiformes; family Engraulidae; genus Coilia; species Coilia nasus. The sequence continues at coordinate 23,786,024 of CM050221.1, forward strand.
ATTAACTAAATTATGAAAGTAACCCATGACACATTATGTGCACTGACGAACATTTTACTACAAATTATGTATCAAGGCTAATAACAGATTTATATTTATATTTTTGTGATGCAACTTTGCAAGTCATGTAACCGTCTCTACATAATAGTATTGTGTAGAATGAAGCTAAATAAAGAGACTTATTACTTGTCTTTTGACCACAGGCCATTGTTGTCAATGCAAGATGTCTCCTTTTTTCTGCATTTTAGAGTGACACAGCACAGTAAACAGTTGTTCATGCATTCTAGAAGAAAAACGTCCCAATTATAAGAGGAAAGGAAACCCCATTGTTTGTAGTTTTAGGAGACCATAAATGACGACATGTTTTTAGAGTTAAAGGACAGAAGGGATGAATTTCCCCCCAATCTCCAAAACAGCCCCAGTCTTTCTAAATGTCTGTCGTAATCAGAAGCCCCACTCTTCACTTGATTGTTACATTCAGCGGACTGTCAGCATGCATTTGCTCTCACTTGATCTGCCAGCTATTCTTGACACTGCACTGATCACACGCCCCTCTCTGAAGGATATTACACAGCCATTGTTTGTGCTTACAACGTAAGTGTGAGTCCATACTTTCACTCCAGCAGTTGAGCTTTTCCTGGAAACATCTTCACGGTGACGCCCTTTCTTCTTTCACTTGCCCTCAATTTACCCTGTCCTGCTCTTATTTTCATCCCTCCCCACACAAGTGTCCGACTTCTTTGCATTTCACTTTGTTTGCCCAGGTCAATTAATGATATGTTATACCACTGCCAGTATCCCTGCCAGGGGCTTCAAAAGGAGATGGTAATGATCTTAGGATAATGTGTTCTGTACTTCGTAGTGCTCCTCACAGTGCACCGTGAGAGGGTCGGCTAGGGGTATGTTTGTTCTGGCTGACATTCGTCCTCTTATTTCTCGAGCTCTGTGGACAACCAGTGTTGGCACTGCATCTGAGGGAACTTGATCTATCTGGGAAAACAAACTCTGATGAATAAAAAAACATATTAGTCTCGAAATCTCAGCAAAATATAGGTCAAATACTCGTAGGAATAATGAAAGTCTGTATCCACTATTCCATGAAATTGGGATACAGAGTACTGTGTCATTGTAGGTGCAAGATGGTAATGAGATGATAGACAGACAAACAGATGTGATTAATTGATCATTTGATTTAAATATGGGCCTATGTTTCAACATGGCCTTCGTGGTTGCTAATAACATACATAGCTTGTGATTTAAAATGTGAGTGTTGTTCCACAGCCCAAAATAAAGTGAAAGATTAAAAGTGAAAAAAAAAAAAATCAAAGTGAAGTTAGTCCTTGCTGGCCGGGGAAGATCATGCTTAAAATCACTGAATTAATTTAAGTTGATCGTTACATTTTTTGTAATCTGTGCTGTGAGTAAGTCACCACTAGGGGGTGAGCCTACAACACAAAGTTCTGCCATGACTACAGGGACCAAAAAAATCCAAAACAGAACAGCAAACTTCGTTTCTTGTCTGTCAATTGATTTATCGTTGGTATATATACATATTTATGTATATACAAACAGAAAAAAATGTTGGCTTTCATCAGTGTCTGCGCTCCTCTACATAATAAATAAACTGATCTAAAAATAAGTTGAGTTATATGCTTATTGCTACTTATATGGCTGGTATCATACACTTTATGCATTTTATATTTATCTACACTGTGTGAAGCTTCTGAGAACTCATTTCTATTTCACCTTTCATTACTGTAATGACTGTTAGTGTTAATGTATGCTGGATGCTACCTGCGTTTATGTGCTGAGCTTTCCTCTCACTTCTTCTCTCAAGTCTCTTATTAAACACTTCTCTGTCACACTTTTTATCCTTTGTTGTCTGCACTGTTGTGCAGTGACAGCCTGTCTCATAGGAATAGTACATATGAATAGCACCACCATTTAGAAGTTTAAATATACTTCATGACATGATACCATTCATATGTCTGAAATGGATGTATAGTCATTCACTTTATAGTCATGTCATGCTCCACTGCATGACACATACTTTGGGGATGTTTTACATGATATTTAAGTCTCTAAGACTGCCATCTGTGGTGGTGCTATAAGCGTGTCTATACATGTAACATATGTCATACATTATGTACCACCGCACTGATGCCTAATCATATAGGACAGACTACTGTGGTCATCTCGAAATGTTGCTGTGCCAACATGCTGAGAATGTCAGTTGCCCTTACTTATCATTTGACCTTGGCACAAAAGCTTGCAATCCTTTAAATCTGTAAATATTAATGTATTAAGTGTACTTTTATGATACGTTGATGTCATCTGGCAATGCCAACTTAAGAAGGATAGGGCAGTCAAAACCATATTACATCGTGTGGATAAACTTCTACCCTGTTGAACCACTGCAGTTAAATATTTCATAATGAAAACACTATATTTATCCAACCTCATAACCTGTAACGCTGATGCACGGAAAATATGAGTTAACAAAAAAACTTGGCGTTCATTATATCGCTTAATTTGAGCCAAGTCAGAACATGTGGGCTGCAGGCAGGCTGCGCCAACATTCATCTCGGACAGCACACTCAAAGACCTCAGGGAGAGGAGTGGTTAAAAAACGTCACGCTCTATTGAACCTAAATTTTTGGATATAAGCGCGGTGGGCGACCATACCTTTTTGAGAATGGTCGAAACCGGTGAGGCTGCAAGACATCATATGGCACGGGCGTAAAATAGGTTTTAAAGCATTCATTTGCGTCATCAGTTCACTTGAAATGCATTGACTTCGGCATTCATCGATTCCTTCAGTCCCTACATCTTTTCTTCATGTCATCATCATTTAAACCAAGGCGACTTATGGTGTGGAATTAGCACATTTGAGGCGTTTGTGTTAGTCATAACCTAGAGGAAGAGAACGTCATCAAAAGGTAATTTCACCCTAATCATTTACGGTGACATTTTTCGTCTCACCTGGTTTCAGTTCCCTATCAAAGAACGTTGTGCATCATCTTATGTCATTCCTATGACATAACTTAATAATATGATTCTTTGAATTTGTATATTAATTGCTTGGGTCATACAAAGTTATGGTATGGTAATGATCTGTTTGAGCTTAAAAGTGAGTAATGCCTTGATAATGATTCTGGAATGTATTTATCTTTATTTTCCCAAGAAGCATAAAGCTATGGGACATGGCATATGCTTAACAAAAACATCCTCAACTCTTTTCCTGGTGGGAACCTGAGCTGACTTGTCAGATTAGAGATAAAAAATATGCAACTGCTCAAATGATCATAATTCAGCCCTGCACACACTTAATAAATGGAGTTACATCCTGGAGTTACACAGGAATTTGAAACAATAGTAAATAAATAAGTGTGTAGAATATCAATATGTATTAATAAATATAGTTCTATACAGTATAACTATTGACTGCTTTGATCAGAAGCCTGTTGGTGTTATATTGGGCTACTCCTCTAGTCATTCACCTTTTTGGTTAAACGTGTTTAGATTATTGGACTATTGGATTTGGATTATTTTCAAACTCTGACAGTTGAATGTAAGGTGTTCAGCATGAAATGTATAGAAGATGAATGCTCATACGTTTCTCACAAATTTCTGTAACTGCAAGTACGCATTGTCCTCTCACACACAGTAAGACCAAATTCTGCAACTCTTACTGATGTGTTTCCCCTGTTCCCACACACCACACTGAAGACTTTCAACTGGAGAGCCCCTCAGACCCTGGAGTCTGTCAGTCATGAAGGTTGCAGTGCAGGATTTGCTGAAAGCTGTTGCATTGCTGCTGATCACCCAAACAGTGGTGTCCATGGTGATCCCAAATGCCACACAATTGGAGGATATGCTGGAAAAGTACTTGGACATGAATGAGAGTTCATGGAGACCCAACTCAAGAGGCAAGAGAGCTATTTCACAGAGTGACATGCAGCTCATCCTGGACCTTCACAACAAGCTGAGGGGCCAGGTTCACCCACCAGCCTCAAATATGGAGTTTATGGTAAGGACATTCACATTGCTACATTTGCCCAACACAGCCTTTTGCTATATATAGGACAGTTATTCTTTTTGCCTTATGCAATAAATGAAACCCACCTACATGATTTATGTATTTAATGTTTGGTTTTCATAGTTTCCTTGTGCAAGCTGACAGCAGTCATGTCAGTGTTTGCACATTTTGAAAAATAGGCTATGAAAAGTTTTTATGCCATGATTTGTAAGGTCCGTACTGCACAAATGGCTTTGTAAACACTGAACTACAGACAAGTTTGTGGTCTACTGCAAACAACTTAGTCCATCAGCCAAACCAGGAGGACCTCCCTCAGCCTCCCCGCTGCCCACAAACTGAGGCTCACCCACTGTATATGGCAGGACGCCAGCACGCCTGTAGTAGTGAGCAGTCTTTAGCCAAATAAATGTCTCAACTTATCAGAGATCTCCTGGGTCAATTTCACCTTTACAACTCCATTGCTGGTGCCAGGATTGGAATCTACGAAACAGACTGTACGAAAATTAAAAGTCAAGCGTCAGCATTTTTGAGAACACAAAGGCCAAAAAAAAAAGTCTCAGACACAAGCTGTTTGTCTGTAGACCTGCGCCAAGTACCCCTTTCTCCCCAGAAGTTGCTGACAGTGTTACCTGAGTCTGTGCATTGCCGTTTAAAATATTTTGTAATTCTTTTTGTAGTCTTTACAAGGGTTAAAAACGACATGAAATGTGTAAATGTCTTTGCATGCTCCCTGTGCGTCATGCTGTTCCCACATGCTGGCCATGGGAGACTGTAAAAATCATTTATGTGTAATATTTCAGACTTCAAACAACCATACCCTCTGTGGAGGTGAAACAGTGCATGCCTTTGTTTTGGGAGCCGGCTAAAGGGACAGTGACCACCTCCATTCGCACTCTCTCTCTTCTCTGCCTGAGCCCTGTTGGTAATTACTAGGAGCAGGAAGCCAGGGGGTCACAGAGGATTCATATCTCCCCTGGAATGTGCCCAGATGGCTGGCATAACCGCAAATGAGGTGTTAAAGCAAATAAACAACTACCAGGTGGAATTCTGAGGCCAGTTTTGTCCTCCCCCCCAAAAGCAGTGACTATCCGGCATAGAGTGAGAGTGCTTGCTGTGCTCTGTGAGCAGGTCCTGTGGTGCTCCCCTAAAAGATTGACTGTTGGCTCCCACAGGATAGACAGAAGTAGGCCACCTTTATTCTTACTCATGCATTAATGTCAGCAAATCAAAACCCAGAAAAGTTGGAGTTCACTGCCTTTTTTTTTGTTTTCAAGGCTCTATTCATAGATGCCACTCAAAAGCATCCTCCCAAATCTCTTCCCACAGTTCTTACGTTTTATTCCACCTCTTTCTTTTCTTTTTTTCCTCTCACTGAGCTTCCATGTGTGATAGAGATAGAAATGAACATCCTGAGCCAGGTCATTGCAGAGTGGAAATTTCACTCCGCACCCCCAAGTCAGCACTGGGGCTCTGACAGACAGAGGGAAGCAGTGGGCTGCCTATACCAACATGTGGAAAGAGTTATCTGTGGCCAGCCACCTTTAAATTTGTGCTTTTCAATCAAGCCGGATCCTGGCATGAATAAAAGCTAAGCACTGGGTACCAATGCTGTGACACACTGCTGCTATTCATTTTTATCTGCCAGTTTTTATTTAACAGTCTCAAGTAAAAGTGGAATGGCTGCATATTGCTTTTAAGGCATTCTTTGTTAGAAATAAGTCATCCACAAATGAATAGCAGTGGTTACCTGCAGTTTAGGCAAAGCATGGCTGTTATCTGATTGTTGTGAATGACCTAATAGCTGTGAATTGACGCACAAAGGGTAAAAGTTGTAATTTTGTACCAAAGAATGTTGGCATTTGGCTAGAAGGCCAATGGAAAATGTGTAATCTCTCATTAGCTTTTGTACAGTTAACCTTGATTGGAATTCACAAATAATTCGACCCAAAGTCAAATACGTACTTCCTTTTGGGCGGTCCATACTCCTACCCATAGATAACCAAGTGGATTGGTAAGCCTCTAGCTGTAAGTCATGAGTTAAACTCTGGTTCCTTTTTTTGTACAGGTTTGGGACACAGAGCTGGAGAGGAGTGCAGAGGACTGGGCGCATACCTGTCTGTGGGAACATGGACCATCCCACCTGCTGACACAGATTGGCCAGAACCTGGGAGCCCACTGGGGAAGGTAGGTATGGTGCTCAGTGGTAGAGGGAGAGAAAGAGAGCAAGAGTGCTTTGTGATGTTTACACAAGACAGGACATGCAGTGCACAGGTCAAAACTTTGTGTCATTACACTTGTGCCACAGGGACAGGCCTCCGACATTTCACGTCCAGGCGTGGTATGATGAGGTGCGGGACTACAGCTTCCCATACGTGCAGGAGTGTAACCCCCACTGTCCCTACCGATGCTCTGGGCCAGTCTGCACGCATTACACACAGGTAAGCACTGAGCACAGGTGATGTTCCACATGCAGCTGAAATGGAGGCTGTAATGGCTCAGGCCAAGCCCCACATTATATTTGGCTTGAGTGGGTGGCTCGAGCCCAAGCTGTTTGTTTGCATATGGAAACCAAATATATCTGTGCTGACATCCCTGTAAGTGCTCCATGCTGTCCTCTAAAAAGACTCTTTTAAACTTTTGCAGCTGGTCTGGGCAACAAGCAATCGAATTGGCTGTGCCATCAATGTGTGCTACAACATGAATGTGTGGGGCATGATTTGGGCAAAAGCTGTCTATCTTGTGTGCAACTACTCTCCACCGTAAGCCAGTGTTTCCTCTTTTTATCATTTGGACAGTGTTAATGTGCACAATTAATGCTATTATGTCATGATGCATATTAATAAACAGGTCAAATGCTTCTTGTAATTGGATAGCATGTAAACTGAATGATATAACTCAGTCATGATTGCAACTGACACTACTCAAACAGGTGCCTTTATTTTCTGTGGCCTTCTCAGGGGTAACTGGTGGGGGCATGCTCCATACAAATATGGCAGTCCCTGCACTGCCTGCCCAGCCAGCTACGGGGGAGGCTGCAGAAACAACCTCTGCTACAAAGGTACCATAAGGACGGCTTTTACTTACCTGTGCACGTCTGTGCTGAGACAGAATAAACAATAGCAAAAACATTTTTGTGTAGTTCTAATACAGAATTACCCATTGACATTGCATCTTGAAAATGGCTTAAAGTGCTAGTCTGACCACTTTTAAAAAACTATGCTTTTCATCATGTTCCAGATGATGGAATGGACAGGCACTACGTGCCTGAGACAGAAGAGACCAACTACATAGAGCCCGAAGCTCCACGGGCTCAAGAGCCTCGGCCACGAGCACAGTCCCCAACCCCATCACCCAATGAGAATGTTGAGAGGAACGAGGTCATCAACACAGAACAGATGTGTAAGAAGGCTCTGTATGTGTCACTCACTGTAATCTAGGGAAAGCTGACCCATGTTTCAAAACATAGATGTTTGTGTCTGTGTGTGTGTGTGTGTGCAGGGTGCATTCACATACATCTGTGTATGCTTGTGTATGTATGTGTGTGTGTGTGTGTGTGTGTGTGTGTGTGTGTGTGTGTGTGTGTGTCCTTTTTTTGGTTGTTTCTGGTTTGTGTTCCAGAGGTTTAGTGAGAAGTGTATTTGACATGGCTGTCTTCAGTTTCTCTTAAGTCATGTGTGTGGGTTTACCCATGGCTAGACTTAAATGTATGTCTCTAAAGGGGCTTCTTCCTCTTTGAGAGGCCCCTGCTTGAAATCAAGGTCTTGCCTTCTGATGGCATCCCTAACTAGAGTTCACTTCACTAAACGTTGAGCTGCTTAAATTTCATATTAACTTTACTTACATGAACATCAACCCAGAGCTACTTTTGGGTTATATTATATTCAGAAAGATATCCATCAGACCACTAAGATGTCAGACATTTCTACACTTGCACTACCTTGATTAAGATAGCGTAAACACTTTGTCCCTTTTCCAGCTCAGCAAGTCTCTTGTGATACAAAGTTGAGGGACCAGTGTAAAGGAACTACCTGCAATAGGTAAAATAACTTTTTATGTTTGTCTATTTCTCAGTAAAGTTTTTTTTTTTTTTTTTTTTTGCTTGGGTCTTTATTCGCCTGTTTACCATGTTCTGCTTGTTATTACAGGTATGAGTGTCCTCCTGGGTGTCTTTACACCAGTGGGAAGGTCATTGGGTCAAGTTATTATGACATGGTAAGTCTTCAGCTGTTGTTGTTTGCTGTTTCGACTTGTTTTTTAATATTGCAACAAAAAACAACAAATGAAAATAAAAAATACAACTTAGACATAAGACATAAGACATAAGACATAAGACATAAGGCATAAGACATAAGACATAAGGCTTATGCGTTTTCCTTTTTTTCAGCAATCCAGTGTGTGTGGAGCTGGCATACATGCTGGTATAATAGATAATGATGGAGGCTGGCTGGACATCACAAGACAAGGCAGGAAGGACAACTTCACCAAGTCATACAAAAATGGCATTCAGACCCATGGGTGAGTCCTAATGCTTTTTTTTGTCATTTACACATCCCCGTCTGTCTGTCTGTCTGAGTCTCTAACTCTCTCTCTCTCTCTCTCTCTCTCTCTCTCTCTCTCTCTCTCTCTCTGACACACACACAAACTGTTATTGCTATTGCCCCACTTGACTCATCTTAAATTTCACACCTTCAGGAAAAATCAGAGTGCCAATGCCTTCACCGTATCAAAAGTGCCAGGTGCGTGCTATTTATTATCAGCCTGGGAATTCTGGTGCATTGAGCAGAGCCAGACTACTCTGATCTGAACATCTCTCCCTCCTCCCTTCCTCCCTCCTTCTCACTTTCCTTCCCCTCTCTCTTTCTCTCCTTCTCTCTTTCTTTCCCTTTCTATAGTAAAAGCAGTTACATGCGAGACCACAGTGGCACAGTTTTGCCCATTCAAAAAGCCTATCAGACATTGCCCAAGGTAAATATTAATTTGGATCTCTCCCAGGGTGACAGGCAGTGCCATACAGTCTGACACACAGTTTGAAACACATTGTGTGAAATAAATGGATGCAGTGCTTTAAATCAAATCCTCCCTGCGACCAGGTTGTACTGCCCCCGCAACTGCTTGCTTGACAGCTATGCCAGAGTCATAGGAACTCGCTATTACTCAGATGTAAGTTCTCACATACGCAACGAAAAATCCCACCACTGACTGAAGACTGCTTGTGTTGATGGAAGTTGCAGTGCATGAGGACCTACCTCATTTTTTCTCATACTTGTTTTCAGAAAACCAGTATATGCCGAGCTGCCATCCATGCTGGAGTGATACAGAGCGTGTCAGGGGGCTATCTGGATGTGATGCCTGTTGACAGGAGAAGACAATACAGAGGGACCTACCAGAATGGGATAAGTTCAGAGAGGTACCAAAAGAAGCCTGGGAATAAACGGTTCTGTTTTGTGGGTTATTAGGGGGTATTAACTGTTTGGCAAGCCGGGAATGATAAACTGCCTTTGGGTTTTAGGCCACCCTTGACGTTTGGCTGAATGAGAATCATCACATGTATAGTACAGTGTGTAATGTGTTTCTGTAAAGCCACTAATATGGGCCATTCTTCTTCTTCCTCCTCCTCCTCCTCCTCCTCCTCTTCTTCTTCTTCTTCTTCTTCTTCTTCTTCTTCTTCTTCTTCTTCTTCTTCTTCTTCTTCTTCTTCTTCTTCCTTCCTTCCTTCCTTCCTGTAGCCTGAGGAATCCCACAGGAGGAAAAGCTTTCAGAGTGTTTGCGGTCATTTGAAGCCCGGCTCCAAGGACATGCAGTGAAATAGAGCACTTGGTTACAACCAGCCAGTAATTACTCTGCGTTTGGTTTTTTGACTCACACCGAGCTGTGCTTGAGGCCAGCGCTGTCACGACAGGTCTTCACAGTGGGAAAAAAAGAGCTGGCCTTGGTCCTCTCAAGCAAGTGAAATATGGGGTCTTAACCTGTATCAACAAGCTATTTTGTGTAACTGTACATTTGGTGTATATACAATTTTTACTCTGTAAATATATTATACCTTTATTTGTTGCTGTGCATATCTTTTTTCTACATAAGGTATGTAACAAGAATAATTTGGTCATCTTAACACAAGCACATAAGGATTGTAATAATAATAATGATATGGGAATAGTCTCTTGAGCCTGCACACACATTATAATACACTTCTTTGTCTGTTGATATTCGCACAGCTCAAGACACAGTATGCAACACATGGTTATATTTTTATACGTTTATTTTTATATGTATCTAAATGTCAAAATGCTGCTGGTGAATATGTTGTAGTTTTTTTTTCTACTTAAATTTTTGTTCAGAATTTGATACTGTAAGAACCTGGCAGGCCAGGAAATCGTGGAATGTTCCAGAAAAATCTAAGGAACGCTCCACAGGTGACTAGAAATGCATGAGAGAGTATAAAACATTCCTAAAAATGTGCTATTTATTATTACAGACCAATGAATAAAGTGTATCAGTGAAACATACTGGAACTGATTATCTAAGCGGCCTTTTTTTGTGTATACTTTAAGAATATTCCCTGTGCATTTTAGGAATAAGACAAATATAATTTCTTTGCAAGCACGTGTCTTGGGATAAATATTGTGGAGCAATTCTCTAAGCTAACTAACTAAACTAAATAGAGGTATGTTTCTAGTTTGAAGTTCTGTGAAGGCAGCTTTAATGGAGCCTTTAGGCTGGAAGACTTTGAAAAGCACCAACATCCACTTCCTTTTCTGAGAGAAATGAAAGCTGAACTCACCTCACGTTAAAACACTCAAGCCTGGCAGCATTGCAGCAGCAGACAAAGGAACACATTGTGTGTGTGTGTGTGTGGATTTAGATTTTCATCTCACTTCCTTCTGTTGCATTTCCTCCATGCTGGGCACAGATGTGCTTGATGAGCTTCTAGAAAGCTCTGTCACTCACAACTGCTGTTCTGTGTAGTGATTTTGCAAAGTACTCTGGATATTGAGAATACTCTATAAGAACATAAAAATACACCAAAACTGATTAGTAAAGATTCGTTTTTTTTTTTTTTTTTTTGGCCTGTACTTCCAACAGATCTAGTGTTTTTATTGAATGCTCAGCTGACGAGTGTAGGTCCCAAAGTTTACTTCACTTCCACAGTACAATCAAAGTCAATCACAGTTTCAAAAACATAGGCCAACATCATCCTAGATAGCTTCAGAAACCTGGCTGACACCAGGGTTTCAAAAACACTTTATTTGAACAGTACAGTATAAGTGGACGACCTATCGGCAAGAACTTTCCAGAAAGGTCAGACACAGAAGGCCTGGATTGGGTGGGTGGTCTTTGCGGCATCCTCTAAAGGGAAGAGGCATGCATCGGAGCACTGTCAAAATTCACAAGGGAGTGCAACAGTGGGATATGGTGGGGAGACATAAGGATATGAGTGTTCTGGCTCTATGTGCTGCATCAGGAGATATGCTGAAGATACCGGAGTGATGAATATGGCTGAGAGGGAGCATTGTGGTCGAGGGCAGACAAAAATGGCGCCGCAATAACACCACTGATCACACAGTTTTGGCCCCGCGAATGGGGAACTATGGAGGAGGGTATCACAAGGAGAGAATCTAGAAGGAGAAAAGAGTTTCTGGACAAAGGATTAAGGATTTTCAGTTGAAGGTTTCAATGAGGCAAACTGAGGTTTACATGACCTGGTAATTCGCAATGATTCCTACACAAATGTCGGCAGAATGAGTGCAAACCCACTTTTTTCGGCAATTCAAATAATTTATGGAGGAGGGTCTATAGAACTGCAGTGAAATGGCTGTTAGAGCTGAATGTTTTCAAATGCATGCATAATGAGTATCAGATATCTAATATTTCTGGTGATACTCCTTGTCACATCAGAATAGTGAGTCACCACCACACCCCTGTAGAACAAGTGTGTGGTATTACAGCTGTCAGATTCAATGCTTGGGCAGGCTCTAATCTGCTGCGAACAGGATAACAGCATTTTGTTGAGCTGGTGCTATGACCCTCTCACGTTTACCAGTTCGCTCTCCATCTGTTGGTCTTTAAATATTGTGCCCGTACAAAACCTGGAGTTTCTGATTATGCGGTCACTGAAAAATGCTGGAAATTTCTGGCCTTCTAACCACCCTCCCTGACACCATTAGTGAGTGAGGAGCAGTTCGCTGTTTCTAAATATGTTTTTAATGTTTCAACGCATGTTCTTGAGGTGGATTCCTGGGTGGATATGCAATATATATGGAGTATGTATGGGCCTCCAATCACCAGCTTCTCAAACACACAGCCCACACTTTATTTGTCTTTGGTACCACGAAGATTTAATCATTATTATTCTAACATACTTACCCAGTCAAAGTAAGGCCATGTTTGAATTTTTGGTTGTATAATGATAATGGGCTATTTTAGGCATAAACATAAATATCTTTACATGCAAGAGATCCCAGACCACACAAAGGCAGGTTTATTTATAAATTTGGAGGTTTATCTAAATACGTTCTTATTTGAATACAAGAAGCCTTCTGGGAATGTGTCTGGAGAATGGGAAGCAACACTTGCAACAGAGCAGGTTGAATTTGCAAGATAAAGTTACAACCAACTACAATTTGATAAGTAACATTAATTATGCCAACATTAAATGTTTATACTGTTGGTTATAGTAGGTAAAGGCTTATAAAAGAGCTTCACGATAAGCATTCCACCTAGTTCCAATTTTGATGTTTCACCAGTGCTCTCATTCAAAACCACAGAAACACCAAATCCATTTACAAATAATGACTCAGAATCATTTTCCTCCTTGTAATATTTCACATACATCTTAGTAGCATTACACATTATCATTAAATAGAAATTTATAAGTATAAAACAACTATCAATCTCATAGTGTGGTTTGTGCTGACTGGCCCACACATGCTCGCTCTCTCTCTTTCTCTTTCTCTCTCTCTCTTTCTCTCTCTCTCTCTCTTGCTCTCTTTCTCTCTCTCTCTCTCGCTCTCTTTCTCTCTCTCTCTTTCTCTCTCTCTCTCTCGCTCTCAGTCTTCTGTGTGTCTCTTTCTCATTCACCTAGCTGTGATGTTGGCAGGCTTGCCTGTGCTGGCCTCTCCACTGGCTCTGTTTGTTGGGATCCCACACACAGCCTGGCTCCTGCCAGTGTGGTAAGTGTGTAATACCCCCACCCCAGCCCAGAGCTCACACTGCCGTAGTAAACCAGGCCGCTCTTTTCATGGACTCATCATATGTCCCCAAAGAACCCGGCAAAAATTTTCCATGGCAACAGAAATAGTACCCGTAGAAAACTGGCAAAGGCCCCTGGTGCCCCTGTGTCGCTAACCGGACACAAGTACACACACCCACATACACATACATATACACACAAGCACAGACACACACGCGCGCGCACACACACACACACACACACACACACACACACACACACACACACACACACACACACACACACACACACACACACATATACACAAACATACACACACACACAGATACACAAGTACACACACACAAACACATGTACATAAATACACAACCAGTGGTACTATTTTCATCGTAATATATATAAAATTAATTAAGCTGTCTATTTCTCAGGGCTGAAAGTACATTCTGTGTTTTGAAATCACCGCAGCATTCAATTTAGATTGCTTACGTAAATCTGACCTCCTCCACAACCAGCGCCCACCACCCCTCAGCCGGTTTTATTTTAGCCGCGCTGATGGACTACCGCTGATGAAAGTGCATGCACATGTGCCATGTAAAACACCAAACACATACAGCATTAGTGTTTATGTGCACTCTTCAAAGTTTATTTGGTCCCCTGCATAACCGCCACACTTATAAGCACAGAAAAAAAGCTGTAATTACAGAAACACAGTGATACGTGTGTGAAATGTATCAGAATTCAAGCATTTTGT
>CM050221.1:23802500-24137500 GCA_027475355.1 Coilia nasus
TGTGTAGACCACAGGGAACCGCTGGAGTTCAGCTGAGCAGAAAGAAAATAAACCCAAAATTCATCACACTGGACTCGTTTGGCCCTGTGTACTCTCTGTGGCAATTTCCCATCTTCTCCTTGAAAAATCCAACTTTGTTTTTTCCAAAACATGTGGCAAGTAGCACACATGATGAAGATACAGCTCCAGTCCTCATCGCCCTTCTGACCTGCCTGTTACAGTATTTACATACATTTGTTTTTGTGTTTATGTTTTTTTTCCTTGAGACCGACTTTTACAACTTTAGCTTGTTAGTTCAGCTCAGTGCACCTCCCTACATGCACACAGTTATACTTCACTGGTGTTTTGTTATTTTAATTTTCACTTTTGACAGTTTTGTCTTTTAGTGATTTAGCACTCATTCATCTCACATATACACAGGTATTTTACAGAGTTACTTAGAATTCCTCAGGTGAAATTATAGGCCATTAAATGTGGTTAAATTAATCACATGTGCCCTTGCAGTGACTGCAGAAGGAAACCTGATACTCTGTGGACTGCTGCTCTCTGCCAGTGTGCCCCATGAACCCTGGGAAAGCCTCAGGAGAGAGGCCCACATTATGTGATCGACATGTTTTCCTCCAACCTGGAGGCTGAACGAATGCCAACGCTAGCAAAACCCAACCTGAGCACACTTCCTGTACACATCAAAGTCTATGTTAATCAACTTCTCAGAATACTCCACAATACCATGCATGTTGCCCTGGGCTAAAAATTGAGAGCAAACTCAGAGCGCCTTTTTGTTGCTTCAATTGCAGTTGAGTCTTTAAAACCCTTAAAGCTTTTAAGGTCAGTAAAAATATTACAATTTCCTGAAAATTATTTTAGACAATTATAAAAAACATAATTGCACAGTCACAGATATTTACGTATTGTTATCGTATTACTACAGAGTAACATTTAAAGAACCAGGATTCAGTTGTGCTTCTTTGATTTGTATCATTGTTCATGTATCATTTTTTGTTCATGTTTTTTATATAGTGTATATGTACCATTCACACGCACAGATGCTATCAGACCTCTGGATGGCAGCATACCCTTTTCCCAGGATGCTCCACTCCCAGCAAGAGATGGGTGGCTGGCATGCAATTCCATTAGCCAGGAAATGGATGAAAGAGTGAGGGCAAAAAAGCAAACAAACCTTGGCTGGCAGAGGAAGCTGTGAGAATGGGAGTCAGGATGATCTTGCTTTCAACAAAGCTTCCCTCTGCCGCACACCCAATTAACACAGACCACTCCTCTAACGTAGCAAATTCAGAAAGATTTTCTATAAGGCACATATAGGAGGTAAAGACACTGAGAAAAAAAAATAAAAAATACACTGAGAATAGAAGATGCAGACATATTTGATGAGGGTTTTGACAATGTGTCTTTAAAGCAAAGACATGGAAGGGTGGTTTATGTCTATGACAGATGACTTCTATTTCAGTTGCATATAGTGTAGACTGCTAATGTATGGAAATATATTCTGCCACAGCTTTAAAAACACACACTAAAATTTAAAGAAAATGAACGCATCTTTCATTTTACAAATTATCCCCTGGCCTTGGACAGGTTGTTGAAACTACAGATAGCAAACCATACCTTCTGGTTGCCATGGATGCAGCTGCTTAAAGTTGTATCTATGTAAGCATGTCCCATGAGACACTGTTGAAAATGCACACAAACTTCTCACCTTTACATTTTCTCCTCAAGCATCCTAAATCTGGCAGGTTATTAAAATATCAAGAGAGATTGATGTTACACATAGATGCAGATATATTAATGGTTGTGGTGTGTTCAACTGAACATTGACCAATAGTATCTGTATATCTTATTCAGATATCGCTCTGGGAGTTGCAGGTTGGTTCTCTATCTTTGTGTTTTTATGTATATTCTCGTGGTTAGTCATGGGATGCAGAGATGTACTGTGTATGAGGGCAGTCTATGCCTGTCTATAACATTTGACAATTCAGGCAACATGTAGAGGTTTTTAAATATCCATCAAAGCATTATTAGAATTGGAATGGACATGTTGGTGGTCTTGTATGGCTCCCACATATGAAGATCTTATACTAAATATTCTACATGAATCCAATTTACGTTGATACTTGTTCATTACAAGAAATAGACAACAAGCTGACTGAACATTTACTTCCTAGAATGAAAACTGTCTTTTTGTGATGTAAATTAACATGTTTCACTTACCCAGTCATGTAGTCAAAACGCTAGGAACAAAGTAACCAGCGTTTGAAAAATGAGACATGATTGACCACACTTGTAGCTGCCACCCGTTATGTACATGGACCATCTGTCTGGTCCAAAAACAGCTTGTTGTGTTAGTCACCCCATGCAGGCTCTCAGCCTGGTTTCCAGCTCTCACTAAGTCACCCTCTTATGTCCGCCATGGCCCCCGCCTCCTGTGCACACCTGTTAAACGTGTGCTGTAATTGACGACCTGTCATAACTGGGAGATACGACCTCTGAGCAGTGGCACCGTGTTAGCCTCTCACGATGGCCGTTGTCCATCTGGCCTGGCTGTCTGACTGTGCCGTGAGTGAATGCGCTTAAGGTGAATTGTGAGCCCCTCAAGTGGGGCTATGATGATTATATGCTCGTTCAATATGGCCTCATCAAGTACAGTGAGTTAAATTTAAACTTCCATCATTCTTATTTTGTTTTAAAGGATATATGTAAAACCTGTCAGTCAAGCGCTGCCGCAGTCGAAAACGCCCACTTATACCCACTTTCAATTAAAACAATGATAGATTGAATTTGATGTTAAGATGAAATAATAATAATAATAATAATAATAATAATAATAATAATAATAAACCACACATGTGTAACAAGTATGTAACCTGCAACAGCCACTACACTAACAAGTCTAACACTGTGTATATATGTGCACTGGCTTTGAACATGTGCTCTGGAAATTCATATTGTATTAGTTGATACTGTCAGTGTACATCTGTACCATATTTACCATTTTGTTTTGAAGACACAGAGGGTTTTACACCCTGTGCATTTACCGCAAGGCCAGACAAACCTGTAGCAGGCTTCTCATTTTAATAGCCTGTGTGAAGGCAAACTGATCAACCCTAATTGGTAAGGCTAATTAATGCCAGAAATCATGTTCTCATGCAACATTCAGGAGTCCACACCACAACATGCTCTAGCTCCAACAAATACAGTGGAGGGAGGGGAGGAGAGAGAGAGAGAGAGAGAGAGAGAGAGAGATAACTAAGTAGTTTATGACACTTCTGGGACTGGGGAAGTTGAGCTTAATGAACAATTACTCACTTTATGCTGAAACAGACACTAATTAGACCAACCTTTAATAATCTCAGAACGTTAGATTTTGTTATGACAATGTTATGATGCTACTCACAGTAGCATCTCAGTATTTCATAAGAATATTCACAGGTTTCACATTTCTACTTTCATTATTTCAAACATGGCCACTTGAGTGTTCAGACTGCTGAGAGTATTTACGTAAAATTTGGTAACTTTCACAACTTTCCTCAACATTTATTAACATTCATTGATAAGTGAAAGTGATTTGTAAAAAAACATCTGTGATGCTTGTTCTGTTAACTATGAAATTTTCTATTAATGACATGCAGGCCCACTGGCAAATGGGGGGCAAAATGGGGCTCTTGTCCTGGGTCCTGGAAAGGGGGGACCCAGAACTGGTCCCTCCTCAAATTATGGAATATGGGGGATGGGGCATCAGATTATCTTGTCCCGGGCTCAGCCAAGACCGTCAGCGGGCCTGATGACATGTATTTGAGTGTGAGTAGGTGTGTGTGTGTGTGTGTGTGTGTGTGTGTGTGTGTGTGTGTGTGTGTGTGTGTGTGGGTGTGTGTATGTGTGTGTGTGTGTGTGTGTGTGTGTGTATGTGTGTGTGTGTGTGTGTGTGTGTGTGTGTGTGTGTGTGTGTGTGTGTGTGTGTGTGTGTGTGTGGGTGTGTGGGTGTGTGTATGTGTGTGTGTGTGTGTGTGTGTGTGTGTATGTGTGTGTGTGTGTGTGTGTGTATGTATGTGTGTGTGTGTGTGTGTGTGTGTGTGTGTGTGTGTGTGTGTGTGTGTGTGTGTGTGTGTGTGTATGTGTGTGTGTGTGTGTGTGTGTATGTGTGTGTGTGTGTGTGTGTGTGTGTGTGTGTGTGTGTGTGTGTGTGTGTGTGTGTGTGTGTGTCTGTTTCTCTTCTGTTCCTCTGAATGCAGGAATAAAAAACTGGACCACTTTTTAAATGGCTATATCTCCTCAATCATTGAGGCTACCACAACTGAAAACCATGCCATTCTCTTTCCGATGATATCATGGTTTATGACCATGAAAGGAAGAGGATGACCACTACGGCCATTTGAATAAAACTACCCACAAAAAAGTTACCCGATGCATTCTGATATTTGCACTTTAATTCCACCATTTTTTTCACAGTGACAAGTTCAGATTCTGTTTTAAACTAACATTTTATGGTGGAAAGGATGTTCAGTGTGTCCTTTTTCCCTTTGTACTATCACAACACCTTCATCATGAAGCAAAGAGGAGCTAACTACTTGAATAATCTTCCTGGCTCATGAGCCACATGCAACCCAAGTGCCAATGTGAAAGGTCAAGTTTTCCTCCAAGGTGCAGGTAAAAAATGCTGGTGACCTCAGTTGGGTGTTTTTTTTTTTTTTTTGCGTCATCTGCTCCTCAATCTTTCTGGGGAGTAATGAACCACTTTTGCTTTTTTTCCCTCATCTGCAGTGATGTGTTGAGTTGGGAAAACTAGGTCAAATTATCAGGTTATGAAGTCAAAAACATTTTTTTCATGGATCACTTTTTTAAATGGCCATGGTGGTCATACCATGATTGCTTGCATGGTCATAAGCCATGAAATCATTGGGAAAAGAACTGAATAAGCTTCAATTTGCATGGTCTAAAATTATGGTATTGTGGTATAGCCTTGGGGATTGAGGAGATCTAATCGTTTAAAAAGTGGTCTTCCTTTTGTAGAGTAGATTGGATATGCATGCAGTCAGTCTGATTGATCCTCATATATTTCAGTGTTATTCACAAAGGCAACACATGCCCATACACAATACACTATTGGTTATATTAAAAATCCATCATGTAGCCTATGTGTAACTTCAAAGGGTAAACCTTATTGCTGGAGCCATGACTAACTGAATGATAATAGCCCAAAGATTGGTCACAAGGTAAAATGAATGTAAAAATGTGTTTATAGAATGCATGTTGCACAAGGTGAAGTAGCCTACCATGAAACACTATTGGGGAAAAGCAATTATATTAATGCTTGGCAGGATGTGTTTTGCGTATCTGCAATGGAAAATACCTAGGATATTTACAGTGGCCTATTAATGACAGATTCAGTGTTATATGCAGCTCAACGACCCCAGGTCCTCCCTTCAGACAAATCTACACACCACCTACCCCTTTCTCCCATGATGCAACAGCAAACAAAGGGGTAGAGCAAGAGGACGACTGAAAAGGGGGAGAAAAGTTTTAAATGCTTACCATCATGATTGGTGATATCTTAAAACCTCGATCAAATGTCTCGCATTCAAACGTATTCCATGACGAATTGTGTTTTGTGCTGTGAAGCGCTGATACAAAACACTCTAAAGCGATTTTATATATTTTAGCTTGGTGAGCTAGTTAGCAGTAGCCAACGATAAAGCTAGACGACTAAACGGTATTTGATGGTGTGAGTTGTAGGCTAATCGTTAGCTACATTAGCTTCTTGTTTCATGCCAGTATGTGATTCAGAGCAGTTTGGGATATATAATACGGAAACAGCGTTTCACCACCTTAGGTCTGCTGGATGTGACCGCACAACAGGTAAAAGTGCACATGTCGGCATATTAGATGTCAAACCATTACAAAGTTCATCATTTGTACAAAAAAGCTTTCTTTGTGTATGTACAACAATGCTAGTTGTCAAGTTAGCATTAGCCATCAAGCTAACTAGCTAAATATTTAGGGTACCTGGAAAGCCTCATGAGTTGGGTCGGTTGTGTTCAATAATAACTGATAGACCTACTGTAATCATGTCATTACAGCAATTAAATACGTTGGTGTATATTTTAATGATGGCTGTCTTAGCCAGGTCTTTTTCAAGTAAATACCTCGTAATATTAACGTTAGAGGAGCTTTGCTGGCTATTCATCTGAAGTGTCAGCTAAAGCCTGAAAGGTATCTAGCATGCTAACTTAGGACAAATTGCTATTTGGTGTAGGACCTTCTGGTTTTATTACTGACTTGTTATCCTCAGTCACATGAAAACCCTAAAACAAGATGTTGCCGTTGTTTTAAGTTGACTTAGTAAAGTGTTATTTATTTACGCTTATGTTGTTGGTCCATAGTGTAGCTCCAACAGTACCTTTATGAAATGCTAGGGAGGACAAAGTCCCTGGGGAAAAAGATGGAAAAGGCTAGTTGCTGAGTGTTTTTTTTCTCGCCATGATATTATTAGCGCAAAGCTTTTTATTTGTGAGTGTATACTGTTGAAATAATAACTTTTTCTTCCACGGAGCTAAGTGTTGAAAATATATGCTTGCTCACTTTTTTTCTGATGTTTTTGATTAGGTTTATTTTTGTAGTCTATTTATAAATGTGGACATATATATTCTAATCCACGATGTCCTAGTTTGGCAAAATGTGTTTGTGTGTGAGAATGTGAATGTTTTGTGTATTTTGTCAGTGTCACTATTTGCTTTAGAAGTTGGCTATGTCCCAGTTAAGCATTATACTGAAGTAAATACTAAAATCACATTTCTTTTTTCTTTCCTCTTTCCTTTTTTTCAGGAATGGCTGTGGTGTCATCAAGATAAGCAATGTGCAAGCAGAGGGACATGCAACTTAGTCATCTGTAAAGCATTGCCTGAGTCACCCCCTTGCCAAAACAGGGGAGTAACTACCAGAATGAAGAAAATAAGCCTTAAGACCATAAGAAAGTCTCTTAATTTGAAAGGTAAAGATGAAAATGAGTTTGCTGGACCACCGACCCTGGCAGCTAGTTTTGCAGCAGAAGACTCCTTGTTTGGAGGCTGTTACAGCAAAGATCTGGTCAGTAGTGACTTTGACAACGAAGAGGAGAAAGGGTCCAAGAATCGGTCCAAGAGTGAGAGCCTTATGGGCACCCTAAAAAGGAGATTGTCTACAAAACAGAAAGTCAAAGTCAAAGGGAGTTCACCATCTGTAAGTTCTGTGGACGATGACACATTCTCGTCATCCTCTGCCCCTATTAGTTTCAGTGACTTAAAGTCCCAGCCCTCGTTAAGGTCAACCTCTCTCCGGAACCACCATTACAGTCCGACACCATGGCCTCTCCGACCAGCTACTTCCGAAGAGACGTGCATGAAGATGGAGGCCACAGTGAACGCCTTGATCCATACATCTGCTGCTAGCCCTGCGCTTAACGGCGTCCGGAAAGACTTCCTGGAATTTCCTAGAGATGGTCTTTTTACAGAGTCAAGCGATTCGTTGAAGGATTCTGATCCGCGGAACGGTGACCTTCATCTAGAAATCGATGAAAATGTGCCTGTAGTCATTGGCCTCGCAGCTCAGGACTATATTCAGTACACAATGCCTTTAGATGATGGCCTGTATTCTGAGGAAGGGTCTCGCTCATTCTGCCTGGATGGCACATCACCAATGGAGGTGGGGCCACAGTCAGACAGATGCTCTCTAAATGTTGACGAGGACCCTATTGACCAAGAGCTCATGTCCCCAGACATCTTTATGGAGCCGTCGGTGAACAGATTGTTGCTCAGCACGGCCAACGTTTTGCTGCAAGGCTCTCAGCTTGAAGCCCCCCTCTCTCCTTTGCTACCTCCGCTTCCGGGCAGTCACCTTCAAAGGACCTTACCTGGATTTAGTGGCAGCCACGTTCAGGTCGCTGAGCGGGTCCTCCACCACCTCAATTTTGACCCCAACACTGCACCAGGGGTGCGGCGGGTCTACGATGCAGTTCAGAACAGTGGGCCCATGGTGGTGACCAGCCTGACCATGGAGCTGAAGAAGTTGGCCAAACAGGGCTGGTACTGGGGGCCAATCACGCGGTGGGAGGCAGAGGAGAAACTTACCAACTTGGTTGACGGCTCCTTCCTTGTGCGAGACAGTTCTGATGACCGGTATCTGCTTAGCTTAAGCTTCCGCTCCCAGGGTAAGACACTCCACACTAGAATAGAACACTCGAATGGCAGTTTCAGCTTCTATGAGCAGCCGGATGTAGAGGGCCACACATCCATTGTGGACCTCATAGAACACTCGATAAAGGATTCCGAAAGTGGAGCCTTCTGCTACTCCAGGTCACGCCTGCCTGGATCTGCAACCTACCCTGTCAGACTGACCAATCCCGTGTCCCGGTTTATGCAAGTGCGGTCCCTGCAGTATCTCTGCCGGTTTGTCATTCGACAATACACACGGATAGACTTGATCCAGAAATTGCCTTTACCGAATAAAATGAAAGATTACTTACAGGAAAAGCACTATTGAAAATGGTTAATATAGTCTTGGAACCAACCAGGACTTGCTTGCTACTTGCACTTTTGGGATAGATTTAAAATCAAAGCAGGTTTAAATGATTTATAGACATGTTCTGGTGCCATTGCTTTTTTTTCTTTTTCAAAAGAAAAGATGAGAAGTGATGTGTGTTTGTGTGTTAGTGAGTTATGATGTCTCCCTTCTAGATTAGATAGTCATTATCTTTTTGGGCATATCAAGTGCAAAGAATGTGATTAAGAGGATCAAAACATACTGGAATATTTTCTGCATGTTCAAGATGAGAAAAGCTTATAGTGTTGTCCTTTGGTTGTGAGGATCTGTAGTTTTTGGACAACGTAGTCCTTTCAATTTTTTTAGTATGCATAAAAACATGCATATCCCAAATAAGGAAACATAAGAAGCACAGAAAACGCCCAAGCTTTACTAACTTAAACATAATCAGCCGTGGATGCACACAGGGAAAATGTCTTAATGCTGTTTAGGGGTTGCTTATATTTTTTTCGGTAACTCTTGACACCGTTGTTTGTTCACAGTTTCACACAAGAGGCATTGTATGATCCCCTGCGCTATAATTTCATTCCCTCTGTCCTCTCCCATGTTGGCTTTGTGGTTATCACAGTACTGTGTTACTTGTGGTCACCCAGAGTTTTATCCACTGCTGATGCTCCTTCTGTGTTGTATGCTGTCTCAAAAAGCCATACTTATAAGCTACATTAGCTGGTCACACAGGCAGTGCACTTCTGTGTCTACTCAAGTTGACTTTCTACAGGAAGGATATCTAAAGCTAAAATGTATGTTTACTGTTGTGTTTCTTCTTTGTTTTTAATTTTAAAGCTTCCCTTATTCCAGCCAATACCGTGAATGTGTACCCCATGACTCGAATCTGCTCTTTTTCTAAATTTTAGTATTTGGACATTTTTAAATTGAACGGTACTTTTTGTGTCCTTAAAAAGACATCTGACTCTAATATTCTTATGATGTAACTGCATTGTTTTCATTTCCTGACATGGATGATTTAGTTTTGTCTGTAATCATTTTTTTTTAATGTTTCCAGTGTTCAAGTATTATTGGGTGTTGACTTAAAATGTCCGTAACACCTATAGGAGCTACAAAGAGCTGAATCTCAGCAAAGACCCCTTACATTACAAAAGAAAAAGTATTACCAATGGTGTTATTTTGTGTATTCTGAATATCATTGAGGCACACTTTAAAAAGTCTTGACAGATCAGTGTCAGGATGTATGGCAGGTAATCATTAGAGTGCATATCGAAAGGGAAGGAAATTTCGCCTTATTCCAAGCAGTGCAAATAGATTTGCACCTTGTTTTTCAACTCTGTAACAGATATGGGTGTATATTAATTCTTTTTAGTTGGGAAATGGCAGAAGTGTCTTTTGGATAAACTTTAGTTGGGAATCCAACATTTAGCCTAGGCACAACCATCCAGGTAACAAACATTGGATGCTACTTTATAAATGTACAAGTTGGTTTTGTCATCATGTCATCTTAAATGCGTCATTTTACAGCTTTGACTGGATCTTGCCAAAGCCAAGATTTGAGTGTAATCCATAAAGCCATTTCCCCTAATTTAATACAGTTTTACCCATTATGAATGGATATCAATTTTCATTTGTCGTTGTTGCATGATTATGCCATTGCATTTTTTTGTTGTTACATACAGTATACAACACTTGATGCTTATTAGCTCTGTCAGCAGTGAGGCAATAATTTTGGTATTGTAAGAGGGTAGTATTATGTCCACTTCTGAGTCTCGTGTGAGTTTTTAAACTTGGCTCATAAGACATGAATATTGAATGTTGTAAAGGAAGTGTGAACCCTAGCTGTACTGCGTCATCAGCAACAAATTGCAATGACATTGAATTGTTAACGGTACCAATTTGACATACCTGTTTTTATGATTGTTCAGACTGCGAATACGTCATCGCTATTTTAGCTGAATTTTCATGTGCTGCCGCTTACGACCATGGGAAGATGGTCTGTAACAAGTCAACATTCCTGTGATGCCTAAAAGGGAAATTGAGCCAAATAACCTGTATGCAATACAGTCAGGATACACTGAGCTATAAGTGGAAAGGCTTTTAAGCATTTAAATAGGCAATGATGTGGAAAAGTATGTGGGTAGTAATTGACATCGAAATTGTAGTAGTAAAATGGGGCCAAATAACATCGTCAGCATACCTTTAACCAAGCTTGGCTGCTTGACATATTGCCATAGTTGACAGCAAGATTGAAAATAGCACCAAATGTGAGTCCCGTTTTGGTTATCAAGCCCACTTGGTTACAGGCAAAGGAATAATATTTTGAAACTGGTACTGACTGGTCACATATTAATATTCTCACACCAATGACAAAAGACTTGGTCAAGTTTTGTACTGTTAAAAGAAAACCTACAAAGGACTGAGAAGATAAAAGTGCAACTGTTTTAAAAGTCATTACATGCTAAATCTATCCCCCTTTCTCATTTAAGCGGCTGGTTAAGTCAGTATTTCACCTTAAAGCATCTAATTATATCCAGCCAGCGCTGTCCATTTCTTTTCCTTAGGTATGACCTTAGGGAGGTTTACATCTGTTCATACTAATTATATTATGTTGCTTTGGGCCTTACTTTATTCAGATTTTATAGACATATATACACATTATCCACACGTTTGGTACGTTGTAAATTTTTCATTTCACCATAATAATTACTGACGGCCTTTGATAATACAGATATATGAATACATCGAATGTCATTTCAATGTGGTTAGAATGACTGAGCTTGAAAGTCGCTTAGATGTGAACTTCTGTAAAAATAGTAGAGTTGAAGTAGTCTTGGCTTGGGTGGTTATTGATGCCTATGGCTGCAGTGATTTTACGGTTTTGGTTCGTTCCAGGTCTTTAGGATGCCCTTCAAAAATGCAGTATAAGCGCTCACATGCTTCTTCCTGTTTTTGAAGGGTAAGGCTGTATAACAACCTATTGCACATTTTGAATACAGTGTAAAAGGGTTTTTTGTATCTGCTGATACACCATGTAAATAAAAGACTTATTCTGATTTGTTTTGCATTGTGTGCTTACTGTACGGGATGGTTTGTGGTATTGTGTGGTGTATATGTAACACCTGCAAAGCATCAGTTGGGACACAGGATTAAAAAAAAATGCTGAAACAGTAGTGTTGGAACCTTGAAAGAGACTGTACATCTCAAATTTGCATTGATTACAGTGGTACAGGGGGTAGAAAGCCAGAGAGGCCCATTCTCAGGTATGGCCCAATGTCTCATGGCCAGCTGGTTGCCCAAAGGTGTGCTTGGGCCTCTGTGTCAGCTCTAACCACCACACTACGCCTAGCTCTGGAGTGGGGTTCATTACCCAGGGTGAATGCTCATAATGCATGCATTACCAGCCCCTCTGCGTCAGTTTTAATTGGTTTCTATGGTGGTGCCCATCTACCATGCTTCTCTCTGAGGGTCACTTAAAGGCCCATATGTTTGACAACACCCCCGTTTTTCCACAGCAAATGCCCACTTTACTTCTTAACTGACAAATGAGAGTGCAGTTTTTTCCTCCCAAAGATCAGAAACAAAGAGCCCATGAGAGGTAAGGGCTTGACAGAAAAGCTTTTCTTCCCTTTATTTTTTTGCCATTTAAAACTCATTTTGTGATTTTACAGTTATTCATGCTGGGTCTTGTGGTGGAGGAGGATTACAGTAGTGAGCGAACCCATGTTGTGTTTCTGTTTTCAAAATCACCTTTATAGCACAGTTAGATTA
This sequence comes from Coilia nasus, assembly GCA_027475355.1. Classification (NCBI taxonomy): domain Eukaryota; kingdom Metazoa; phylum Chordata; class Actinopteri; order Clupeiformes; family Engraulidae; genus Coilia; species Coilia nasus. The sequence goes on from CM050221.1 coordinate 23,814,804, forward strand.
TTATGCTGTATATGAAAGGGGTAAGAACATGTTCCAATAAAGTAGTGGATGGAATTTAGTATGAAGAAAGATATGCATAGGCTTCACTGAACCCATTAAGAGTATATGAGAATACTTAAACATATTGTATGTGTGTGTGTGTGCATTTTACATGTGTGTGCGAAAGGGTCTCTTCTATGGTGATGCAGAACTGTAAAAGAAAACAACACGTCTTCTCTTCAGAGTTGTTGCTAATATCCTTTGTTAAGGACACTTGTGTTGGCATCAGCAATACTAAAGAGATTTTATCATATTTACAGCAGGGAGAATAAGTATTTGACACATCAACCTACTGTAGACAATCAGTCTACTGACAACATTTCCACCAGATGTTGCCATTAATCCAAGTATTTAATTCTCACAAAGAAATCAGAACATTTAAGTATAAAAGATTAATAAGAAATAAAGTGAAATGACACAGGGAATAAGTATTGAACACACTTTATTAACACTTTGTAGAAAAGCTCTTGTTGGTAATTACAGCTTCTAGTTGCCTGCATGGAGAGACCAATCCCCTGCATTGCTCAGGAGTGATTCTGGCCCATTATTCCACACAAACTGTCTTCAAATCCTTTTGGTTCCAGGGGGCCTTTTTCATGAACTCTGGTCTTCAGTTCAGTTTTCAATTGGATTGGAGGTGAATGACTGGGCCATTCTAGCATTTTTCTTTCTTTGAAACCAATTAATTATTTCCTTGGCCTTGTGCTTGGGTCATTATCTTGCTGAAATGTCCATCCTCTTTTCATTTTCAGCTTTTTGGTAGAAGGCAGCAGATTTTTATCGAGAATGTCCCGGTACATTTCTCCATTCATCCTGTCTTCAATAATTTAAAGTCTGCCAGTACCATTTGCTAAAGCAGTCCCACATCATGATGCTCCAATACCCAAACTTAACTGTTGGCATGGTGTTCTTGGGGTGGTTGGCAGTGCCATTTCTTCTCCAAAATGGTGTGCAGTGACAGCCAGAAAGTTTAATTTTGGTTTCACCTGACCACACTTATAGTCTTCCAGTAATCCACAGGCTTCTCCAAATGTTACTTTGCTAATTTTAAACGAGCCTCAACATGCTTTTTATTTAGCAATTGAGTCTTGCATGGTGAGTGTGCATTGATGCCATTGTAGTTCAGTGCATTGCTTATGATTTTGTTTAAAACAACAGTACCTACCGATACAAGGTCTTTCTGAAGTTCTGCCCAAGTGGTTCTGTGCTCTGGGAGAACTCTTCTGATTCATTTTTAGACTCCTCTGCTCTGGATAATGGCCCCCACAGTGCTCACAGAAACATTTATAATTCTGGCAATGTGCCTATAATCAATGCCATCAGGATGCTTTTCAACAATAGATCACAAAGGTCTTAGGAGAGCTCTTTGCTTTTACCCATCATTAAATCTTTCCTGTATGACCCCTGATTAATGAGAAGCCTTTATAGGCCATCAAGTAGGACTAAACCAGCTGATATTTATTAGCACTGATAAAGGACAGGGTTTCTGTCTCAATGCAGACAGATGCAGTTGATTTCCTGACTTTTTGTAGCTTTTTATCTTTATATCTTCAACACCTTCTCACTGTGTCATTCTCCTTTATTACACATCTCAATTTATGCACTTGAATGTTTAGATATCTTTGTATAAATGGAATACTTGAGTTGATATTGCCATGTTGTGGAAATGTTGTATCAATAGACTTATTACAAATATTGGTAACACTTTTTTATGAAGTGTGTACTCACAAGACTGTAACCACATTCATAAAGGCTTATAATGCATTCGTTTCATATGTTAAATAGCCATACATATTTATACATAGCCTATACTCCTAAAGCATTATAATGCTATTTCATAAGCCCTATTCCATCTTTGAGTGACACAGTGCATTCTTGGTTATAAAGCTTTATCTGCCTACCGGTGCAGTAATGAGAATGTATAAATAGTTATAAGCTTTATGAAGGCATTATAACCCTTTATGAATGTGTTTATAGAGTCTTGAATACAAGCTTCATTGGAAGTGTTGCCAGAATAACTTTACTCCCTGGTGCACCTACATAAATCACATGTTAATTTTATTTAATTTTATTTACACTATACCATGGATGAAAAGGTAGGTAATGCAACCAAGAACACAATCTCTGTCTGTATAAACATAACAGTCTAGCACACTGCCATACTGCCCCTGTTCTCTTCAAGCCTTTCACTGTGCCCAAAAAAAAATGTCAGTGTCTCCTCAACCGAGCACTTTGATTCGTTGTTGATGCTCGAGACCGGGAATTTGCACTGCGGCAGCGGCAGCACCCACCCTGATGCTTCGGTGGGGTTCTTCTGCAGAGGCCTGTGGAGCTGCGCCACTTGTCATACTGATGCTGCCTTTATCTGAGAGCCACGCCATCTGCCAGCAGCCCCAGAAGACCTCTTTCTGTGCGCGCCATGTGTCTCCACATAAAAGGCAGACTTAGGCAGGCAGCACTGTGAAGCACTGTGCCTCTCTGCATCCCAGCTTCATTACAGGAGGAGATTAGGCTTGCGAGGCTAGCAAAAGAAATGCTCAGATGTGACCCTCCGGATCCGCCATCCTCAAGTGATAGCTACATGATGAAGTGAAGAGGGAAAAAAAAAGAAAAAGAAAAAAAATCAAATAGGTACGGCAATTCCAAGGACTCAGTGTGAGGTGAAATTAATAAATATCTTACCTTTCAATGCTACAGAGAAAGGGCAAAAACCATACATGCGTTTCACCAGGCGCAGGCTGGCCATGTTTTAATAATGATGTCTGTGACTGTGCTGTGGGCACTGGGCTCTGTGCTGTGCTGCCTCTCTGGGGTGAGAAGCAGGGCTGTGGTGGAAAGGCCGGAGGCGTGCCCTGGGAGGTTCATGACTCCCAGCAGAAGAGCAAACCTGCGGTAAGGGCGGCGGGATGAGTCTGTTATCTTGTTTAGCGATCCTCGCTAATTAACCTGACATTTCACACACAAGATCAGGGGAGACAATACATTTTTCATTAAATGTTTGTATGAAAAGGATGAATAATGTTTCTCTGCATAAAATCAAGCAAGGATGAGCTAAGGTGTAATAATGAGCTATATTCCACCATATGCCTGCTATATTACACTCACAATGCAGAAAAGCTTGTGCAGAGATGCTTGGTAGTCCTGGGGTGTAGTATGTTCTTGATTAATACCAACTTCAGTTTGTTGTTTTGTTACCAGTATTTTACTGCCGTGCTGAATGAACAGCAAACTATCAATTCCATAGAAGTTCCTGAATATGTCACAAATGGTTAAAAGGTGATGACACATATCCTCTTCAAGAATGCTTGACTATATATAATTGGTAAATTGACAACAAAGGATATCCAGGGATCCAAGATGTGCCATGTCTTTTTTTCAATCATTAAAAGCTATATTGGCGTGACTGTCAGTTGACTGGCATAACAACAGAAAAGAACAATTACACCAGGGTTAGAGGTTGAGACTCTCAGGTTACCAGTTCTGCTGTGGCAAGTCTTATAACATTACGAACTTCGGAGTCTTCACTTTAGCAATTCCATGATAGCCACTTAAAATTAGGATACACATGGGATATGGGTCTAGTCTTTGTTTAAAAGCTATGTTGTGTTACAATTCTCTTTCCACAAATCTGTGATAGATGTGAAGGTAGTTGAATACGAAGAACAGTTGCAGTTAAGCAGTCAGACCATTTTAAATCTTTCATCACCTTCATCGGTATGCCATTTTCTGAGGCCTTGCCTTTGGGCAAGTTAAATTAAAATGTGAGCCCCATATTGCAGTGCTATGTGAAGAACAGCTAATGGCTTATAGTCCTCAAATTACTCTGTCTGGGTCTAAAAAAGTACAGCTTCTCCAGAGAAGTTTATTCATGTCTAATTTTTTGGCTATTGGAAACTAAATGCGCAATCCATAATCAATGGTCAACATCTGGACAGTTATGAATAACATTAGCAATAAGCATGAAAGGGGTTAAAAAAACAGACCAGAAAAGGTGAGCAGTCGACTCTGGGAATTTTAGTGTCTTACAAAACGGCCACTGTGTCAAGTGTTTCAGGTAATCCCAACCTCAGTGCCTCAGAAGCATAGTGTAAATATACTGTTATGTTTCCCAGTCAAGGTAACGTTTCTCTCTCACAATGAGTTTTGGCAATTGATGTTAAAGGCACCTACTTGTTTATCCTCCCTGTCATGTCAGTGTGTCACTCTGTAAATTTCTCTGTGCCTTGTCTTCCTAAACAGCCTGGTAAAATTAAGCCAGTTTGGAGAGTTCTGTTTGTCTTAATGTGGATTAGTCAGTGCTTTATTTCAGTATTTCTCCAGCTCACAAATAACAATATCAAAACCCACAATTCTGTTTGGCAAAGACAAGTTTATTTGTGTAACAGTGTTTACACATCTTACCAGTGCTCAAGCCCTCTGGGCACACAGCTCTATAGGAGAGTAAACAGCTCTGAGGACTAAACTCACAGACTTAATGAGAGGGGACGTAAAGGCTAAATAACGGGATCCAGCAGATGCTCCTATTTATTATTTACAGGCAGCCACTGACATCTTTCAGAGTGAGAATCTCATAACTGTTGGCATCCAAGTCTGAAGAGAACAAGGCAATTGCTCCCACAGGAGCTCTCACCCCCCCCCCCCCCCCCCCCCACCCCCCACCCCCTTTCTCTCTCTCTCTCTCTCTGTCCAGTTAAGAGGTTTTGGATCAGGAAACAATTATAATGAGCACAGATGAATTATGACTTATTCTGGCCACCTGTAAAACAACTTCTTACTTTATAGGATAGATTGGGTAGATTGGCACACAATGGCATAATACATGTACTGTATGTAAAAAGGAATTGAGGTGTGAAACCAGTGACATATTAGGTTAGGCATTATCATAAAGGTCATGGCATGAAATTCTAGTTTGCCCTGTAAAAAGCCTTCCCTCTTCTGAAGAACTTTTCTCAAAAGTGCCAAAAACTAACTCTAGGACCATTAAGAAGATGTGCAAGTTAAGCATCACCCATAAATTTATAATTGTGCCTGCAATGAAATAGATTTAATCAGGAGTGTTTTGAAAAACAAGTGATTAAACACACTGGATCCAGAAGGTAGCCATTAATGCATTTTAAACAAGTAAGTCAATTCACTGGCCAACTTAATCAAAAGAACATTGTCTTGTCTATGCCTATGTATGCAAATTGACAGTCGCAGTTCTAACAACCTCCAAGATGTCCATAAAGAGCCATAAAAATCCACTGCCATAGACAAAATGCAGAACCATCTTTGCCTCTCACAAGCTGTTAATCAGCAGGGGAAGGTGTTGCCCTGACCATGAAACAAATGAGGCATATATGCTTCCCCAGGAAGGCAAAGCCTTGGGTTGTTAGGTGTACTGTGCTGTAGGTCACCAATGGGTGCAGATCAAGTGCATATGTACTACCCAATGAGATGGATCACATCATTTGGGGCATTCACATAGAAATCAGTGTTTTAAGTTGTTTGAAATTACAGGTTCATTCCACTATTCATCTATAAAGCGATTTTATTACTCAACAAGGTGTTTTATGAAGCGGACCCCATGTGAAGCAAAACACTGTAAAGGAGCTTTTCTGCTATGTGACTTTAAAGCATGCAGTATTAGATATGGGGTCAGTGCATTCTTGCTATAGGATGATCACATGGCCAACGAACATAGAATTAGATCTAAATGCTGTGTTGTCAAATTAACTGGCTCATATCATATTCCGGGTTATAACATATTAACTGAGATATTTGTGTGTGTGTGTGTGTGTGTGTGTGTGTGTGTGTGTGTGTGTGTGTGTGTGTGTAATCAGAAATGATCAAGTCTATCATCTTTCATGCAGTTAAGATTTTTTCCTTTCCAAACACACTGCATGATTAATGGGTAAAGTTGTGATGTTTATGACAGTGCTGACCTGGATGCTGGCTTTCACATACAGCCTACTGGACAAAGAACTACTTATACCAAACTGGCTCAATGTAAGCAGGCACTTGAGGCATATAAGACCCTCTCACCTCAAAAACTCCACAGTGGATAATCGTGCTGACATGTTATGAAGTGAACTGCTCAATATAAAATAAGGTTAAAGGTTAGTACTTTATATTGCATGCCTGAATGGTAAATACAGCCTTGCAGTCAACATTTAAATAAAAAAGTGACCACTCACATAAACAAACAGTTGGAACACATTACAACAGCAACACAACAGCATGTAATTCACCTCCGTATAAGAAGGTAAAACTATATAAGGTAAAAGATCCAGTCTATTTGGGAGTGTCATATTGCATCAGGATGTAAACTAGACCTTTACTTCTAATGATCAATAAAACAAAGGTAAGTTGCATTACTGTTTAATGTTCCGTGCAATGTCAGTGGTTCACTCTTTTGGCCATGGAATAAATGATATACATTAAATTAACTGAGTTAGGGAACCAGCCATGTTGGGGGTGCTAATGTGGCTAATATGTGCTAACAAACTAGTACCTAATAACTTTGTGTAATAAAGTTGTAATAATCTCAAGAAATAACTTGTGTCTTAAATGTCTATTATAGCCTGACTGATGCACCAAGCTCGTGGACAGAACTTGGTCTGGAAAAGATCCCTTAGGCAGAAAGTTCTCTCTATCAAATGCCTTTGTACACTACCAGACAGAGCTACAACCAATCAGACTACTGATTCCTTTGACATATGCATAGCCTTCGTTTTTCATTGGTGCCCAATTTCTCAGGCAAAGGAACAGCCAAGAATAGGCAGGTTAGCCAGACTAACTTGAACGCAAAATTCTATACAGTGTCAGAGGCAGTATGGGCTGGCCCAGGTCACGTCGGTTATAACACGTGGCATTTAAGCTATAAGCTGATTTTCATGTCAGAAAAACAAGATCAAAACATTACGTTAGCTAGCATTACTAACTAGTTAGCAACCAACAGAAAGTAGGGAACATTTGTCTGCATGAATGAATAGCTTGAATGGTTGTTTTTCTCCAGCAATCTATCACGTCACATTTCTAGCAATTACTTTACCCTCTTACCTTGCCAAGGTAGGAACAAAAAATTGTCCCTGGCACCAGGGCTAATGGAAAAGCAAAAAAACAGGGGTAAAGTCGAGTTAAGTATGGTATAGTCATAGACAGTAAACCAGGCCTGTGGAAAAGGCACATAATACACTCTGGCCTTAACCCATGTGTTCGCTACCTAATTTCCGTTTAAATGCCACAAGGTCTGAACTAAGTATACTATTAATGACAGCATTAAGGACATAGTATCTGGTAATTAGTTGTATAAATCATTGCATGTGATTTGTTGTCTGCATGTTTATATCAATTCTTCAAAGTTGTTTTAAGCAGTGTGGTGATTTAAATGTGTATGCACTGATGCTTATTCAGTCTGATTAAAGTGTCTGCACGTATAAAAATCTGTATTTAATGGTACTCTGCTACCTTGAAACCTTAGTAAAGTCGCATTTATGATTAATGGCTATGCAGTGCTGTTTCATTAGAAATGTATTAGCTTTGCAGTCTTCCATCCCAATGCTTTATCTTACATGTACATCTGCTAATGGTGCAGCGCATCACACTGGTAGTCCAGCTAACTAAAATCTTTACCGGCCATGGGTGATATTCATGTTACTAAGAATCTCATGAATAATTGTAGACTACTGGCAGTGTTAATTCCCTATTGGATCTTTTCTTAACTTGCTAATGTGTCTTTTCAGAGGAATAGAGATTAACAGTTACATCCCAGGTGTACTTTAAACAAAGGCAGTATTACCATTACTGGAAACTGTGCAAACCCTACTAGCAACCAGCACTGACAACATTTTGACACTGTTGTTTATTGCAAAGCACCTCGAGGGGGTGTGGGTTAGCAAAACAACACTTGCACTTGTGCTCTGAGCCTTCCCTCGGTTTTAATATTCTAGTGCACCATGAATATTAATGGCCAACTACCAACACCCTGCTAGCCACAGCCTGTGGAGCGCTGGTCGCTCTGGTGGGAGATCAGTCAGGTCTTCTGGAGAGGAAACTTCCCCTCTCGCTGAGGAAGGGGCGGGCCCACGTGAGTTTCCAGGCCGCAGGCTGGTTATGGGCCAGTGAGTGCCAGGTGTCAGTGGGTCACAGATTGGGCTTGTGCTCAGTCACCGCCGACCTCCCGGCAGGTGTCCAGCAGAGAGGGCGGACATCAAAGGCCGTCAGCTGAGCCCACAGTTTAGAAATATGGCATCGCTTTCGCTATCTGAGCACTGCAGCGCACTGCGTGTGATGAGGGTGTGTGAGTGTGTGTGGTGTGTGTGTCTGTGTGTGTGTGTGAACTAAGAAATGCACACCATCTTACCTACAGTCATAAATGCTTGTTTACACAGCACATTCAGTTTTGCCCAGACTGATAACACAATCCCTATGGAGAAAACACTGTGCATAAACCTAAAACTTTTTTAAGCATGAAGCAGTTGTAAAGACTCACAGTATCATACCTTGAAAAGACAAACTTGTTTTAGCTTTGATTGACTGTTTGCATTATATGTCACTCCATATCCCAACATCGACTTGTCAGTGTTGCTCTCACTTGTTGGGAAGCTGCTATTTTGAGCACAGTGGATAAGAACACTTTTTCATAGTGATTGATAGCCTAAAAGTTATTTTGGCAACGAATACTTACCCCTATTTTTATTATATTTGACAGAGTGCCACTTGGCTAGAGACAAAAAAATGTTGACTGGACTAAAGGAGAAATAACTATTTTTTCCACAATGGCAGCTAAAGCATTATGGTTGGCTTTGGTGTTTCATCAACATTTTATGCCAAGCTTTGGTTTTATATCACTGTGTCAAAGCAAATGTCAGTATGCATTTTCAAATATGCAAGTAGCATTTTCTGAACTTGGTTAAACTCTCTCAATATTGCAAGTCCAGGAAGTCCTAGAGCAAAAACAAAAAACACTGAAATACAGCAGATCTATTTTAAGTGTCTTCTCTCATTTCTGTTTGTCTTAATAAGCACTGCCTCTTCCTTGTGGGGTACAGCTCTGTTGGAGGCCGTGCTGATTGTGTACTCCTGAATGCCACACTGCAAGGTACAGGTGGAGCACCAGAAAAAGTAAAGATGCCAGTCCCCATATGATGCACTTAGGCAACACTGACAGTCTGTGCTAGATTCATGCTGTAGGTACATTTTAGGTTTTACTGAAATTATGCCACATCAAAGTGGCAGTCTGCAGAAACAGAAAAAAAATACACTGTGTGAAAACAGTCATCTTTCACTTGCATTAGCTCTGTATAGGTACTCGGATCCCAGTACGAATAGTTGATCAATACAACATAACATGCACAGTGTCATTTGGTATGATAATATGTGTGAATGTCATGGGATCCAAGGGACTGCCAGGAGGCATATACTTGCAAGAGAGGTATACCATTCCCTCACAGCGCTATATCAGTTCTATGGAAAAAAAAAGACTAAGGGCTAGATGTGTGAGTAAAATGCTAATGGACCACCTTTTTCCATTGTTCACAATAATTAATTAAGATCCAGCATTAGGAAAAACATTTAAAGATAAAAAAATGTTAAAATGCTTTCTGGACTGATATCTGATTTAGTGAAAATAAGATACTTTAACATTATAAGGCTTCTATAGAAGACAGAAAGTATACCCAGACAGCCCAAACACCATGCCACAGACATGAGGCTTGGGCGTTTTTCTTCCACTCACTGAATAAGAAGAAAAATTGACGTTAAGACCAACAGTTGAGATCTACATTTTCTCTACCCAATTTAAAGTCATGTGAAGTGACCTGGCAGCAACATGTCGGCTTGACTTATGTTTTCAGTTTTAATTATCCCGCTTAAAAAGAAAGGTCAGTAAAGAGATTCAGACAAGCTTTTAGCCTTTGGGCCATCTTTACTTTAACCAGACTGTCAGGAGACACATACTATTTACAGTAGTCAAGTAGCACACATACACTATTGAGTATACGGCTCATAAGGACTAATATGAAAAAAAGCTGGAAAACAGTGGTTAAATACACCAAACAAACGAAAAGACGTAATTAATGCAGACAACAGAGGTGTATGAAAATAAGACTAAGATACAGCTTTAAAGGGTGTGATTGTGTGACAGTCCATAATGTCACAATAGAGGGATGTGTCTAAGTCTTTTGAAGAGCTTCTTTTGCAATGCGCCTCACATAATTTAACACAGAATGCCTATGTCGTTACCTCATCAAATTTGCATTTTACCTCCAAGAGTGCTGTCTATACAGTTTTTAATTGTGCCCACGGTAATAGCTCTACTCGTTTTGTGTCTCATGCTCCTGTGCCAGCAAAAAAATAAATCTCAGTGTATCCTTGGTGTTCAGAGGTGCGTAGACTCATTGATAGTCCTCCTGTCAGAAGATGCTCAGATGCTACTGTGTCACAACACAACCCAAGGCTCATTGTGTGCATCTGCAAATCCCTGGAGGAGGATACCATGCTCAAATGGTGTATGCCTCTTTCCAGACTCAGCTCTCTGCAGGTGGTGAATTATTTCTGTTTTTCCGCTTTATGCTGTAGCTAGTATTGTTGTGGTGCATGTGGGTCTGTGTGAGTGTGAGTGTGTGTGTGCGTGAGAGACAGAGGGTGTGTGTATGGTGGCATTGTGAGTGTGGGTGTGTTTAAACAACTGCTTGAACGACACAGCAGATTCTGTCTGACCTGATTTTAGACTCCATCTGAGGTTTGCTCACAGTTGCTATTCATGATGTTGCTGTGGCTGCACAAGTGACAGAACACTGATTCTTAAAGCTTTTTTAAAGTATTGGTGACAGGTTACTTAAACCCTTGCGTACTTATGTAAGGAAAGATACCAAAGTTTACAACTAACAAGGTAAAATATGATAACAAAAGGTTCTTAAAGAATCGTGTGTAATTCTGCAGTAATATTGGGCTACATTGATTAGCACTGCTGCATGATTGCACAAGTTCAAGCAATGTTTTGACATTTAACAGCTTTTAAAGCCAGTCATCAAAGAATTTAGCATATAGTACTAACATCTTGCAGGATATGTTCTTTCTGTGGCTGAGCTCTGAAGACCATGCTAACTTCCAAGAGTGGCCACCCATTATAATCCATTATACTTTGCCTGAGGTTTGGATTTAAAATGGTAAAAAATGTTACTGATGCACATGAAAGTACAAACCATCTGAACTGTTCAAAGTAAGATGGTTACAGACACCTGTCCTGTCCTTCTCTAAGTATTTTTTGCACAATACTGGACACAGACGGTGGAATACGTTTGAGTTAACTGATTTAAACTATTAAAATATGTTCAATGCTTAGATTGCACTGGGCTGCCTGCACTTCTACGTTATAAGAAACTGTCTTTCCAGCGTGTGGCGTTGTTTGTAACACCGATATTAATATACGAAGAAGCGCCGATGCTTTCAGTACCATGGACAGGGGTTTAGAATAATATGCTTTTTAAACGACTTTACTTTGCCGACACTGTTAATGTAAAATGCCCATATATAATATATGTATCAAGCAATATATCAACTGGTTACATTCCTAATACTACTTTCCATTAACTACATTCATGTTTAAAATGCAGGTCGTTTGAATGATCCTGAAACATTAAGTAAAACTTAAATCCAACCGAGATTTTAAACTTGGTTAAAATGCAATGTTTTCATTGCAAAAATCTAAATAAAGAATCGTGCATTTTAAAAGGAAACTCCAAAAACAGTACATGGTCTGATGACTCACTTCCAGATCATCTTACTAGCATGACTTCAGCATTGCATACACTTTCACTGTGTTTCGATATTTTGGTGTCTCAGGTGATGTCCTGTGAAAGTGCAGAGTAAGTAAATAAAATCCTTGGACGTTATCCGAATTCAAACCGAGGGCTGCATGACATAGATGTTCGACAATTGTTGAAATTAAAGTGGAAATACAAGGAAGCCAGAGAATGTGGAGTACTTCCATCCGCCCATCAGATTCCCGCGTTCCAGTTTAAGGTAGAGCTTGTCCTCGCGCTCCAAGTGAAGGAGAACTCCGTTGCTGGCTGCTTCTCGAGTCACGTCCTGGTCGCCAGCGAAAGCTGATATAATTGGGTACTCGTTGTGCATCAGGTTTACCTGGATATTTTTGGAGGAAAAGTGTGTATGTTAACTTTCTGTTACAGCTTTCAGGTTACATGTTATAGGCCTATGTGCTCGCTGTAGTAAGTCTTATTGCCCTCTCCTGCACCCACCTGTATAGTTTGCCGATTGTAAACCTTTACAACATGGAAACTAAAACTGTATATCCCTCTTCTTGGTGCCAGGAATACGCTGGATCGGAGGTCGAAATGGTTACCAATGTTGACAAGTACCTGTAATTATGTGTGAGAAGAAGCATTGCCGTGTTTATTGCACTTGACATCGCCGGTTTTATGTCATAATTTTTAACAAGCAACGTTCAGGAATTATTCATCAAACCACTTGATGCAATGTCATCACTTAAAAAGTAACGGAAGATAATGAAGACTCAATGAAACGCGTAGCCGATAACATCACTGATTTAAAAAAAAAGTTTAAATGATTGACAACTTGCAGACTATACACAAAATTATTCAGTGTGCTATTAGTACTAACCTGATCGAAGTAGATGGTCATAGATTGGTTGCTCATATCAGAGGGCTCATGGTTGGTTCCTCTAACTGCAGAAAACGCCACTTTAGCTCCGGCAGCTCTCACAGATATTCCGAAAGATGATGTTACCCCTCCTTCTGCGGATGGGTTCGAATCACATACCACCAAACATTTTCCCTCCAAAACCACTGGTTCTGTATCATTCTGTCCCATAGAAAGACCAACACCGCACCCCAAAAGAAGGCAGGACGCGAACCACAAATAAAACAATCCAGTATTGTGGCCTCTCATTATGAAGGAACAGCTTTCTGCTGAATGTGTAACGACCAGTCTTCGGAGACAATACACAACGCAAGCACCTGCTGCAACCAACTACTCTCTCTCTCTCTCTCTCTCTCTCTCTCTCTCTCTCTCTCTCTCTCTCTCTCTCTCTCTCTCTCTCCCCCTCTCTCTCTCCACTCTCTAACTCTGTTGTTCCACCTCTGGCAACCTTGATTACATTCACTGACAAGGTGGCAATAATAAATTTAAAATACAGCTATAAATGTATATTTCTAGATTTAAAAACATTCTTTTTGAATTTGCACTCTGGCGTTGTTAGATATGCCTTCACAGATTAGCCTGTTACTCAAATTGACTCTCGTCATGTGATCACGCACCCTACAATGCATGCGTCATGCATGCATACCCCTTCGTCTGTAATTGACCGACAATTCTTTTTTAGTTGGCGTTTACTCTGATTTGAACACATTATTATGTGCAAATGAAGTATTGGATGTAGTCTAAAATTGAAAGCAATCTTGGGAAGCATAGAGAGAATTTACTCTTGGCTCTTGATTATGTCCAATTATTTTACCTCAGTGAGTTTGCATTAATTGAAAACATTGCAATAACATCAAATTCAACGCCGTTTGCTCCACCTAGTGGTAATAGTTAACTCTGCACAATGCCAATAGGGCAGTAGAGGTCCCTCAACAATGCACTAACTAAATCATTGAAAACACTGTTCTGAAAAGACAAGTATGTGCAATACGCGCACTAAGTGTGCTTTACAAAAAAGATGCTGCATAAATCAAATGCAGGCAAAAACAAATGTTTGCGTTACAGTGGACATGTCCTTATATTACTCCCTAACCTTATGTGTGAACAACATGTGAGTGTGGAATTTAGTCCGGACAGGGAATCCTGAATGAACTTTGGAATAGAACTGACACTTTTCTGTTCCTGGTTTGTTTCATGGCTGGATCACTGTGCTAAAAACTATAGCAGAAGTCTTCAATTAAATTAAAAATTTAAATAGCCTATACACAATAGTACAGAATAGGATTTTATATAGGTTAATTTTGTGGCTGCACATTTTTAAATCTTTAATTTCTCAGACCTAAGCTTTGATATTGAACTGTAAATTTAGAGTCACCAGATTCTAATAATCACAAACATGTGACCTAAGTTAAAAGTTGGCTATGTTGGAAATAAGTTGGCTATGTCGTGATATGTCATGTCATATTCATTGACTTCAGCCAGAATGCCAGTTCAGCATAGCTACACCAAATTTCCAACATGTCATAGTGAAACCACGTAACCATGGAGATTACCCTGTCCCTGGCTGCAATCCATCCCTCAGTGACAACACAGCATGTTGACTTCCCCTTTGCGGGAATATGAATTATTCCACCTCTGGAACTATAGCCTATCCACTAGACCTATCTTTTGATACTGTTGTTTCGACAATTAATTACTTGAATGACTGTCCTGTGTTACTTTGCCACTGGTTTCATTTAATTGTTGATAGCTGTAACTCGTGAAATCTTGTCACTGATGGAAATGGCCTGATTTCTGATGGAGGGTAGCTTAAGTTCATTATTTATTTTTTATTTTATTAAGTGACAGCAGCTCATAAGCATTCATGTAAGTCAGCATACACAATGGTCACCTTTCAGATTTGCCATAGCCTATTACTGTATGAGACAACATAGGGTGGTCCATGTCCAATCTCAGTCTCGCAAATTACAACAAAAGTCTGTACCGCAGAGGACATCTGGGACCAGATTAGCTATCTCTATCTCTCTCCCTCTCTCTCTCTCCCCCCTCTAAATCTCCTCCCTCTTTCAGCTGTTCGCACATGGCCTGATTGTTTGCCCATCTCTAATCTGAAATGTCGCCAAAGGAGGAAGAGACTGCAAAGCCAAGGTATGGCTTTATGACGAACAAACTCAGCATCACACACTTCACTGACTGAAATGTGGTCAAAATAAATGGGTAGCTCTTTGACTCACCATACCCCACATATCTGCTCTTGCTGGTGAGGTTTACTGAACCTGAATAACCTAATAAATACACAAGTCAGAGCATCATTCAGCTAAATACATTTTGCTGATCTTGTAGGAAACTTAATTTAGATGATAATAACGGTTTACTAGCCTACAGGAAACAAGAGAACGCTGCATATTTGCAGTGTGAAGTCAGAGGGAAGCTATTACATGCACATTATTAACTACCTAATATGCTGGGGAAATGGTAGATTGTTATTTCGATACCAGCATCAGATACGTAATTTTCAGCAGTGTAAATGGTGCGCCCTTTGTGCATTCAATTGTCTGCACCCAGAGGAGGGTCATGCATGCCTTGGAAAGCAAAGCCACTCGCGGTCTGCCCGCAGAATTGCCAATTGACCCCCCTTCGGGTTCTTCCCGTTGTCCTGAACAGGCACACAAGGAGATACAGATGACGGACCTGTTAATCCGCTCCTCACCACCACGAAAGGTTTCCAGAGGCATGGAGATCAGACAACCACACCGACACATCCCGTCAGTTGACATTTTTGAGTGGTACCTTTCGCTTCGTTGATTTATTACGTCTTTGAATACTCAAACTGTTACATAAAAATAAATGTCTGGATTCCTTGGTGAGATTCGTCAAAGTTTCATGGAAATAACTAAGGCTGAAACATTTGCCGAGAGAGATCATGTACGAGCTCAAACTGCTAATTGGTAAGTAGATTTTTCAGCATGCTAATAGACTACATTATTTATTCTGATGAGAACATTAAAAAACAATAGTAGTAGACTATGAACATTTAGGAGTTAAAAATGCACGCTGTACTTAAAATATTCTTAAAAATATTTACAATATTCTAGTGTAATAAGTAATGTCCATAATACGATGTGATTCTTAATGAAAACCTACTGCAACTTTTCAGGTACTCCACTTTGACAATTTGAGTTTCCATACTGATTGTATACAGCGTAGCCTACACATCCGGTATACAATTCCCTTGTGACAAGATTGAAAATATGTCCAGCATAATCCGAACAATAATAATGCTTTGACCGAAACGCAGATGGATTGCATTTGATGGAGGCTGAGGTTAACAGAATATTTTTGGATTTGCATCCAGATTTAAATCTGGACGTGCAGCAATCTGGGACTTCATCTGAAAACCTCTTTCAGTATTCAATGTAGTAAACAAACGGCAGTTTTATGTTAGAATGCATTGTTTAGGTTATATGCTGCATTATCGCCTAACTTTTTTGAGAAACATACATTTATCTCCTTGTACAGTGTTAGTGACTGTCATTCTGATCAATCTGAGCTGTGCTGCGAAGACAAAAAGGGCTGCAGGTAATGTTTCTTTTTTTTTGCACCTTCACAAGTCACAAACATGATGTTAAATGCCGTCCTCTACAAATTACTATTGCTGCCATGAAATGGTCCTGGAAGGCATCCAGTAAAAAGGATTCTCTGGTGCCATTGTCCACATTAAGCAATCTAAGTAAATCACACATCTGACAACCCAAAGATTAACCAACACTGAGACCAGAAAGAAAGTGTGACTTTATGTCAAACTAACACGAGTGCATATTTTGTGGAACAAGGTTATGACTGCTGTAAATTTGTGATGTCTGTTTCAGTCAAAAACAATTCTGGAGTTACTCCAGCGGGTCTGTGTGGCACCTGGATCAAAGAACCCGATGGAGGGCAGTTTACATCCCCAAACTACCCAGAGAAATACCCAGCAGACAGAGAATGTGTCTACATCATTGAAGGTACTATTCTGGAGACTCACTGCCCTTGTTGAATTGAGACATTTCATTGAGATGTCTTAATAGTATCTGTTTTTACACTTCACAGCTGTGAGGAATGTGTGTTCTTTGTGCTGATTTTTTCTCTCTGGCTTTTGTGCTCAGCTTCGCCAAGGCAATGCATTGACCTATTCTTTGATGAGAAGTATTCAATAGAGCCGTCTTGGGAATGTAAATTTGATCACATTGAAATACGGGATGGACCATTCAGTTTCTCTCCTATAATTGGCCGTTACTGTGGACAAGAGAGTCCCCTGTATGTCAGATCCACTGGACGCTACCTTTGGATAAAATTTGTTGCTGACAGCGAACTGGAGGCAATTGGATTTTCTGCAAGATACAACTTCACCCAAGGTAAGTCCGCACAGGGAATAGTTTACCTCACGCCTGTCAGCAGGAAACAGTGTTCCATTTATTCCAAAATGTAAAAGCTCCACATTGTACCAATGAAAGTCACCATCAGGCATGATTTAGCAGTGTTTTGCAGCCTACACTGTGTAGATGCATTTTCGACTGTGCTCTGGTCTACTGGGTCTAAATTTGTAGTGCAGGCACACGTGCACCAGCTGAGGGAAGGGGGGAGGTCAGCGTCATCTCTCTTCATCCCACTTAATGAAAGCTTGTCTTTGGGAAAGAACGCTCTGTCTACACAGGGCGCTAGCATTTGCACTTACATTTCTCTTATTGCCCATTGCGGTTTCATGTTATCTACTAGCAGTTTGTACTGATGCACGTTAATACTAACCTGGTTGACTGATGCCATGACTGTTTAGGGCCCTGGGGAAAGTAAAGGCTTTCAATGTCAGTATTTACAAGATATATGAAATTAATTCAGATCTGAAAATGCTTATCTCTGACATCTATCAATATAAATTCAACTCTGCTCCTTCTGTTGTTATAGAAGCTCATCCTTGATACTAACAGAAAAGGAAAATATTTCTTTGTACATAGTCATCCCAGTATTTCATTAAAAACTGAACACACATCTCGGACATCCATTTCACAATGGATGTTTACAAAAATAATAGTAACAACAACAACAGCAACAACAACAACAACAACAATAATAACAATAACAATAATATACAGTGATACATGTTTGAATGTTTGGAGTGCTGCATATTATGATCTACCTAAACTCAAAAGTCCACAACCATGCACACTCCTGTCATGATCCCTGCAGCTCTGAGAATAATCCACTTTGAGCTGAACCAGAGGTAAGAAAACATGAGAGGATTAGAAAGGATTCGGGAATGGTTTTGAGATTGAAACCTCAAAGTATTTAAGCACATTCTTTTGGAAATATTTTTATTGCACTTATTTTTTTCACAAACCCATTGTTATCAATGACAATCCAGTGTATAAAACACTAATGAGTGAATTTTGCTATATCGTGAAAATACATTTAAGTCAACAATCTTCCATGTCCAGTCTTGCATGTCTAGGATGAGGCAGTTTAATCCGTATGAAGCTGGTACTCGGATTATTAATCTATATACAATCTCAATTGTCAGACTTCAGGAGAATCACTAATCCCACATGTTGCAGTTATTACGAGAAAGTGGATGAGCGCACCGATGTTGGGAACAGTGATAAGGTCAAAGGCAGTTACAAAATAACTCACAAACTGCCCTTAGTTTTGTGAAATAACCTCAGAATAGGTAGGATAATTAAAAATATATATGTTTCACATTGCAGAACAAAACATGAAGGCAGTTGGTTTCCCTATACTGTACATGTATTCATAATACATGTTCTGTATTACATAGCATAGACCTGATATAGCTGAACACATCATGAAACTTTCCAATATGAAATGTGTTCTCTTTTTTTTACAGATCCTGAATTCAAAGAATTGGGAACTTTGCCACCACTACCTAGTAGGTTTGATTTGTAAAAAACAGTATCACCAGAGGAATCACATGCATTCACCACTAACAGCATGTGTCTTTGCAGATTGTGAATTTGAGATGGGTGGGGCAGAAGGCATAGTGGAGTCTATTCAGGTATCGAAGGAGTCAAAGGCCTTAGACACGCAAGCTGTGGACTGCAGGTGGTTTATTCGAGCCCCCACTAACTCTAAGGTCAGTTCCTCTTAATACAGAGACAACTTGTGGACTGTTTTGTTACTACATTGTCATAATGCCTCTCAAAATAAGCTTTGTACACTGAGAAAAAGTGTTTTAAAAAGCATATTTTTACAGTCGGTGCCAACCGCATTATGCATTAGCTTGACAAAATGTAATGACATTTTACTTCATTATGACATGCATAACATAATGTGCATGCAAAACTTGCAAGCTTTATTCGCGCCTAGCAAGGTGCTTTCCAAAATAATAATCAATAAAAAAACAAATAAATACCATCAAACAGTACACAACAATAAGAAAAGACCTAGCAGGAGCATGTGTCGCAAAATGGAGACCATATAGCATGAAGGTGCAAATACACTGACAGATTTTAAACCCAATCATTGGGTTTTAAAATGCTTTTAAAAGTTCTAAAATGCATCAGGCAAATAGTGAGCAGACTTGAGAATGGGTGTAATGTAGGTCTAGTCTTTCTGGTCGTAGTTCAAATATATGCTTTTGTGTGCTTGAAGACCAGCAAAGGTCAGATTATAGTGAGTAAGCCTGCTAAAAAACATGAACCAACCTCTCCATCTTGAAAAGAAGGGGCTGTGCCTATGCAGTAGTTTGGATGATATATATAGAAATGATGTTAAATCTGATGTGAAGGCCAAAGTTTAGTTCAGAATTACACCAAGATTTGTTTTGTTACATTGCACTTAAAGGTTTGCAATATTTCATGTTGTGTTTAATATTTTTTCCAATGTGTAGTAACTTTTTTTAGCTGATGATATTATTGAAACTAAGCTAAATGGATGGCACATAAGTCCAATTTTGAATTATACTAGCACTGCCTACAACTATCAACGAAAAACAGCTCAAATGAAGTTGATATTGTGACAGTCTCAAGCAAGAGACATCTTCACAAAACAACTCCGTTCACATGATGAATGGTTAGAAAATCATAACCATTAAAGGCCAGCTGCAGTGCTCAGTCGATGTTCCTTTTAGTCAATATCCATTACATTACACTTAGCTGACGCTCTTACCCAGAGCGACATACAGATATTTACAGGGTTTCAGTTACAGTCCCTGGAGCAGTGTGGGGTTAAATGCCTTGCTCAAGGGCATCTCAACCATGGGTGGGATTCGAACCCCGGCAACCTTCTGATTTCAAGACCAACTCCTTCACCACTAGGCCACAGCTGCCCAACTTACAATGTGTCACACCTCGTTGAACTTAAAAACACAGAAAAGAGAATTTACTAGTAGACTCCAAAAACAAGTTTAATGAATTTAACAGAATGTATTATTTGTTGTTTATGATTAGTTTCATATTGGTCTTTTGTTGTGTGAACATTTTGTATAAAATTGGCATAATCCAGATTTCTTATGTGCATGCATTTCCATGTGTGTATTTGTCTCTTTACTTTGTTATGTATTACAATGAAGATGTTCTTATCAACATGACAGCCCTGCATGTTCTGTGCTGGTGAACCTCTAAATAGTTTTTGTTAAGAAATTCAGTGTAACTGAATGTCATTTAAGGTGTGACTGATATGCTGAACGAATTACCCTTACAAACTATACAGGGAAAAGCAAAACACATTGCAAAGTAGTTTGTTTATAAATCAGCACCTGCCTTTTCCCGTACCCACAGATATACTTGCGCTTCCTGGAGTATGAGATGCAGAACTCAAATGAGTGCAAGCAGAATTTTGTGGCTGTGTATGACGGAAGCAGTTCAGTGGAGCACCTGAAGAACAAGTTCTGCAGTACTGTGGCCGTGGATGTGATGCTGGACACTGAGCTGGGCGTTGTGCGTTTGTGGGCTGATGAGAGGAGTCGAAAGAGCCGCTTTCGGATTCTCTTTACCACGTTTCATGCACGTGAGCTCGAGTTCCTACCTCTTCTTGCATGTGTGGAGTGCTTCACATGTAACGCATCATTGTTTGCACAGTATATCACCAACATCCATATGTATTCATTTCGCAAACAGTCTCATCCAAAGTTGGTAGTTAGGCCACAGTTTTACAGATTTTTCTATTGCATTTTGAAAAAAGCAGCTGTGGCCTAGTGGTTAGGGAGTTGGGCTTGCAATCGGAAGGTTGTCGGTTCAAATCCCACCCTACCCATGGTTGGGATGCCCTTGAGCAAGGCATCTAACCCCACGCTGCTCCAGGGACTGTAACTGACACCCTGTAAATATCTGTAAGTCGCTCTGGATAAGAGCACATTACAAGTGTAATGTAATGTGAATGCAAAATGCTTACAAATTTATGGCTCAGGTTATAAAAGGTTAAGCAGGTGAGACTTTTAGGTTACATAGCTTTTCTTTTGCAAAGTGCTAAAGCTGTAGACAGCTGGCACGTAAAAGTAATAATGCAACAAAAATAATTATTCCCTCAATCGCAAAATAGATAGTGCTAAATGACCCATGCCCAATTTTAAAACAAAAGCACGAGAAAGTCGTAAGGATGTTGGTGATATTATGGTGCAGCCTGAAATGAGCGTGAAGAAGAAAAAAGTGATGTCATATTTTAGGATAGAGAGTGGTACACTCTGTTATTAGAGATTATGGTTTGGGAGCTTGGAATTATAAAGACTGAAGTTATTTATGGTGTCCGTTACATAACTGTAGTCATTTGGTAAGATTCCTCAGATTGAATGACTCTTCTTATCTCATCAATGAATCACAGACATTATCACAGAAAGTCTGATAAGCAGGAAAAAAACAGATTATGACAATTCTGTATGTTTTTACATTACAAAAAAACATCAAGCCAGTGTAGTGAGTGGGGTGAAAGTAAAATGTGCTCACATATGTGTGCTAGTGATCTGTGTTACTCCAGTCCTGTGCTACTGCATTTTGAAAGGAATTGATTTAGACGTTTTACCCTGCTGACAAGCTATTACAAAATTGCAGGAGTCCATTTTAGGAAATGGCCTGGTGCCTTGAATAGTACCAGCAGTATAAACTTCATAAAATTACGACTTCCTGCTTATTGTGTCAGAAAGCTAGCTGCATAAAATATGTTACTCAACTACTCTTTCCATATCTTTGATTATGGAATGGCAAAGGTGGTAAATGTTTATGTTCTGTGCATACACTTTGAACCATACGCCTTGAGATTTTATGGCATGGGCTTCACTATTTGACAGGAAACACTGCATTAAAACATGTTCTGTGTGAATCAATCATCAAATCATTATCAGTATTTGATAGGTGAAATACAGGTGAAACTATTGTCCTGTATATTTGTGCATGCTTACTTTTCTTTATCTTTCCTTGTCAGTGAAGCTGCATGAACAGTATAGATAGAGATGTGATACACCACACAACCCAAGCTTTTCAAGTAATTTATTTTTACAATTATGTGCCAAGTTTAAGTTCCTAAAATTACAGTTTATTAACCACCAGATTATTTTATTTTTTTCCCAGCTCCATGTGAAGGAGACATGTTTTTCTGCCACAGCAACATGTGTATCAATAACACCCTTGTCTGCAATGGAATACAGAACTGTGTCTATCCCTGGGATGAAAATGGTTGCAAAGGTATTCTTCCTGATCTTTGGATAACCCATTCTTACCTGTTATGCCAATGTTGGACCAAGCAATTTTTAGACAAATGCAATATCATACAAGGCTGCAAAGTATTTAAAATGATTAGGTGGATACTTATTTCAAAAAGAATATAAATGTATGATTATTTGGTTATCTGTGTGCAGAAGATATCTACTATTACTAATATGTTCTTTACCTTTGTCTCTTCCAGAAAAGAAGAACCCAAGTGTCTTGGACCAACTGGATCATGTTAACATCACCATCATTGGAGTGACCTGTGGTGTAGTTCTCATCCTTCTCATAGTGTCTGGTATTATCCAATGTAAGCAGCCACGCAAAAAGTATATTGTGCGACGGGATGATTTTGATCCCAACCTGTTCCACGAGGCCTTCGAGCCGCCACACTACGAGCTGTGCACTCTGCGCCGTGACACCTCGGGAGACATCGATGAAATGGCCCCTGATTTCAACAAGCTGCGTCGCTCTTCCTCAAAGTGTATCCGCGACCACCACTGTGGCTCTCAGGCCTCCAGCATCCGTGGCAGCCGCACGGACCTCAGTCTGCGTGACGCCGCTGCCGCTGCCCTGGCCGACCCCCAATCAGTACTCCCCCACATCCCCCTCCACCACCCCATGCACCACCCCACTGCAGCCACCGTCACCACTCCCAGTGGCCGAAGGAGCATCCTGGTCATGAAGCACAGCTACTCCCACGACCGAGCGGAGGACTGTGACCCAGAGGACGATGAGCTGGATGAAGGGCCCAGCCACGGCAGGGCGAGACTGGAGAGAGCTGTGCACCGGTCAGTATCCAATGATTTCTAAAGCCCTTGTGGCAGCACGCCATGCTTGAGAGGTGTTACAAGGGGACTTGCATGGAAGCCCCAGTCATGAATGTGGTACTTTTCTGTCTCTCTTTTCTTTGTGTTATGTGAGCATTTGCTTGTTGACTTTGTTTTGTCATCTCCTTTGCTTAAATCATCTGTCATGTTATTTGCAGAGAACATGCATATCAATGAAAAGCTAATCTTATGCATATATGGATTTAAGTCTGCATGTGTAAATTCATGATACCAAGTTATTTTTTGCAAGTCATAGCATAAGGTTCAGTAAAATATGTGTATTACATGCATTTATCAACTTTTGCTTTTACTTTTATTTTACTGTTGTTGTAGCCTATACTTTTAGTCTGCCAGACATAGGGTGTTCTTTCAGCATGCTACTGTAAGTGGCAAAACTAAATCAATGATAGAGAAAATCCCACATTATTATTATTATTATTATTATTATTATTATTATTATTATTATTATTATTATTATTATTATTATTATTATTATTATTGAATGAATTTCCATTGAGCTTGGAAATTGTCCAGAGACTGACTTGTCTCTTTTTGTCTTTTTCATTTGGTGTGAATCATGTATGTATGTTCACTGTATGTGTATTGTTATTGTTGTTTTTGTTGTTTTCTTCCACTGTGTTTTCTTTTCTTTTTTCTTTTTTTTTTTTTTAAATATATGAACATCTGGGGGAACTTATTCTTGTCTTGAATTTATTATTGGCTGACCCAATGGTCTAAACCTTTAGTAACTCTTTGTCGTTTGACAAAACACAACTCTCATTATGCATAATACTACCCAGAACATTCTCCCACATGATGCCTGGGTTTCTAAATCACAAAGATTTTACAAACTGTAACATTTTACATGTGTCAATAAATACTTATCACCGCAGTTTGAATTGAACCACCAATTATAGAGGGGGTAATTCACACTGCCTATTACAGTATCAGCGAGCGTTCTATTGACTGTTTTGCCATGGTGCAGTTGTGCCCTCTTGTGGAGGCTTAGAGATTTTAAGGCTAATTGAATTTACTTTAGTTTTTGCCCAGGGGGGCTATGGTTTGTTATTTATCAAACATTAACATCTAAATGAATACAATTGGGATTTTAATAATTGGAGTAAAATGAACAATTTTATACAGCATACCTACCATCGAACTGTTATTCTTGAAACCAGGAAGGATAATAAAAAGCTTAGCTATTACCTAAGCTATGTCATGAAACCACCCTGTAAAATCTGCTGCACTTTCTAGTTGTGTTTCATGAATGAATCCATTGATTTAAGGTTTTCCTAAGGCACGTTTGTCAGTAAATAATTCATAGCATATGTCCTGTGCCCTACCATACCTTTAATAAATGAATAAATAAACAGTTTTATAGAATATTTTATTTTTATAAGAATGTTAAGGGACTTAAACATTAGCTTTGAATGATGCCGTGTTTCATGGGAAAAAAGCTGAGCGCCCTAGAACATTCAGATGTGTTGCGGAACTAATAGTAGGAATCGTTATGTAGGGTCGGAGGAGTTTTTCTAACGGACAGAGCCAGTTTGACATCGGCTGATCATCATGCTTGATTAATCAACCTCTCCTTTCGTGTTGTCAATATTTAGTCAGATACATGTTATTGTAAATTGGATGAAGTGCCATTTGGAATGAAAACGGTATCAAACCATAGGAGAGTACGGCATAATGCATTAAACTAGGGTAAAAGTCCTGCTGCCATGCCTTTTATTACATCTTTTCCATCTAGCTAGGTTTAGCTGACCCAGGGAAGTTTTACCCATTCTGGCCATTGACTGTAAAGGTGCTCCGTATTATGTCAGAATACAGCGCGCAGGCGAGTTCAGAAGACAAAATTAACGGTACTGTAACAGGTGATAACGTAAGGAAGCGTTTAGGCATAATTGCTACTTGCGTCGTCGGAGGGTCATTGGTTGCCCTCTATGCAGTGGCAGGGCCATTTGTTGCTCCTGCTTTAAGAAAAATATGTCTCCCATATGTTCCCGCAACATCTGTGCAAGTTGAAAATGTGCTCAAAGTACTCCAGCAAAGATCAGGGTCACTCGTGGATATCGGGAGTGGAGATGGAAGAATAGTAAGTACAGCATGCCTCAGTGTTTTAAGTACTTCTTTGTATGCCTACATTCTCACCAACATGTCAGACTGCCTTTAATCACCTAAAAACATGCACATTGGTATAATCAATAGGATGAGTAGAAACTTAATTAGATTTTTTTAATCACACATGTTGATATGTGTGTGGATGATTTTCTCAAAATAGTAGCATTCAGTCATAAACAAACATGAATGAAGCAATTAAAAAAGTTAAATAACAAACATTTTGATCTTTGTAGGTGATAGCAGCTGCCAAGAGAGGCTTCAGAGCTGTAGGTTTTGAGCTCAATCCTTGGCTGGTTTGGTATTCGCGCTACAGAGCCTGGAGGGAAGGGGTTCATCATTCTACCTCATTCTATATATCAGACCTCTGGAAGGTAAACAGACCAATCAAGAAAATATTTCAGCAGGGTGTATATCAAACAAGTTGTCAGGAATATAGACATATATATATATAGCTCTATATACATGTCGAATACAAAAAAATGCTCTTGACTGATTTTGCACGTTCCTTTACAGGTTAGTTTTGCACAGTATTCCAATGTTGTGATATTTGGAGTTCCACAGATGGTAAGTGCTCTTGCTCCTGGAGGTCAATACTTAAAGGGTCAATACCAGCTTGAAAAAGTAAAACCCCTGCCACATCATTTATTTGATCCAACCCTTTTCTGAACCAGCTGGTCGAAAAAGGGAAGTCAGCGTCTGCGCCTTGAATCTATATTTACGCCTGCTGTGTAAATCCCCCCAAAACCATAAAGATAATTAAAGGGAAAAATGAAAGGTGCACTTAGAGGCTGATGTTTGTACTTATGTATTAAAAGCTTAAAATAACCAACAAGTCTTAGGACAGAGCTGGATGACAAACATACCAGCTGAACCTAATGAACACACTAGTAGTGAATTGGCTAGTGAAATCACCTGTGTCAAGTGCAGATAGAAGAAATTCATAGCAGGGTTATTGCTTTCTGAAGCTGAGATTGACAGACTTTGTTTTTCCTATCCAACCCATGAAGATGACATTACATGAAGATGATTGTAAAATATTAAATGCACCATAATTTGATTCAAAAGCTTGTTTCCTTTTTTTCAGATGGAGCAGCTTGAAGACAAACTGGGAAAGGAACTGCAAAGCTCAGCAAGAGTGGTTGCGTGCCGCTTTCCTTTTCCTTCATGGGTTCCTGATGACATGGCTGGAGAGGGGATAGATACTGTGTGGGTGTATGACGCTAAAACATTTCAGTCTAAAGTGCAGATAAACCAGACAGAAAAGTAAACTGAACTGAGGTTACTTCTACTTGTTGGGTACATTTTCCTGATGAAATGCATTGCATTGTGTCATTGCAAATGAACAAATGTTTCAAGAAAATAAATGTATATAATGTATGTCTGCCCACAGCACTTTTCTGTTCATGTAAGACAAAGCATCTGCATGCGTACAGCCCAGTTATAGTTCAGTGTTTTCATAAAACTATCTGACATAGATTACCAACATACCGTATACTGCACAATGTTTCAGAAATTATGACCAGATTTTTCTAGAAAATTGTTGAGTTTGGCTCAGAAAAGTAGTGCGACTCAATGCGCTTGCGCAGACACATGACGCCGACGTAGGTGTATCGCAAGCAGGCGCAAGCAAGTGCACTCAAACAGCACGGCTGTGGTGGTTAAACATACGCGCTACGCTGAAAACCTCGATAACGTTACACTAGTTTATAAACTATGATTATTGTACTTGGTTCATTTTATTCTTACTTATGAGAAACTGAAATGAGTTAAAGACATATTGAAAGGTGCGAGGCGTTGCGCTGAAACACCTGCTCCGACATGCATAGATATTTTATGTTCTTTACGAGCGCATTATTTTCTTGATTAGACTGAGAGACGTCGTTAGCTAGCTAGCTATGTGTTGACTGGAAGGACAGTGCGTCACCGTTCAAGATGGACACTGCCGAAGAAGGTAATTTACCCCTACAAAACCTAACCACTTCAACAACACTACAGGCCGCTATGTTGTTTTCGTACTGCACATCGTTATGTTTTGCACCAAACACCGTCGTCGGAAGTAGCTGCTATTCTGGTTGCTATTGACTGTTAGCGAGCTACTAACAGCGAACTTACCGTAGCCAGATTGATGTAAGTGGGCTGGCTGGATGGCGTGCTAACTAGCATGCCTAGTATGTGATGTACCTTAGCTGACAACAGACATCATTAGCGTTTACTATCTATAGCACATCCTCATTAGCTAGGTAAGGCTGCCTAACTCTCAAGCACCTTTGTATTTTAACTGGAGGAAACCCCCAAATTATCTGTAAACGTTAGCAAACTTTCATTCTTTCAGCCAGGACAGTTTGGATAAGTCATAGCTGCCTAGCCAGGATATGTGTTAGTTTGCTTTTGCGTTACCTTTCGAAATGATGTCAGTACTAGCTTGTATTGTTGCACCTTTCATTAAACTCGCAGATATGGTTTTGGCGTTTATCAGTCATATCATTCAAATGTGTGAACTAATCTCTGTAGCAGTAAGCAAAATGATTCACGATGTTCTTCGTTGTAGACGTAAGCCACGTTGATACTGATGAGTAATTACTTTTAAGTAAACGTAATTATTCCAATGTTTTATGTTACGGCTTGTGGGCCGTTTAAATGACCGACATTTAGAACAAGACATTCAGGTGTTGGACCATTGTTGTGTACCCTTTGTAGTAGTTTGTTTACCTATCCAGAAATCAGTAGTGCTGACATCACCAACTCAGAGTTCTGTGGTAATGAAAAGACTGAGTACCCCCCTCCCCAGCCCACCACACCACTGTACTGCCTTTCCTACAGTTTTTAACACCCTTGTTTTACTGGCATGTTTTTGTAGTCACTGTTAAGGTCTGACTTTGTTTTTTTTTATGAACTGGTAGCTGATATATGCAGGGTATGTCGGTCAGAGGGGACCCCTGACAAGCCCCTTTATCACCCCTGTGTCTGTACTGGAAGCATTAAGTTCATCCATCAAGAATGGTAAGGACTTCTTGTGTTATTTTCCTGAATGTCCTAGCATTCAATAAAAACTTTAGGACAGTTACAGGCTCTAGTTGCTTTATTTATTGACAGTGACAAATGCGGATGCAACAGGATGTGTTTTTCTGTGATTTTAAACTATTAATCTCATATCCCATTTCTCTCTCTTTTTCTTTCTCTCACTCCTTAGCCTTGTTCAGTGGCTGAAACACAGCAGAAAAGAATACTGTGAATTATGCAAACACAGGTTTGCATTCACACCAAGTAAGTGTCCCTAGCTTTTGGTGCTTTTTGACAGTTGAAGTTTGTCAAGGTGTCTGCACCAGTACAGCTTCAAAAAATAATTTAACTACCGCTCCTGTGTGGTTCAGAACTGAATGTTGCACATTTTTCTGGGGATCACCACAACCCGGTTGATGCATTTCCCACAAGATTGATATCTGCTCCTTGTGGAGTTGCTGGCTGATGCTGATTTTTGTCTCCATGTGTGTGTGTGTTTGTGTGTTTGTTTCTTTCTCTGGTATAATTGTTGATGACAAATGTGCTAGTACCCAGGGTAGATGTGTTGGCAGAGCTAGAGTACCAGATAAGCATTCATGCTGACCTGAGCACTTGCAGCAGGAACTTTGGAATCACATTGCATTTGCCCGCTTAGGCTTACAACCAAGTGATTTCAGTTCAGTGCATTCATGTTTTGGGCCTAAGCCAGTCTCTTAAATGTTTAATTTTTGTATAGATATGTAGCTGGAATTCTGTAGGAAAATGATCAGCCCATTGAAAGACAATTTCCTGTCAATGTCCATTCTTTTGTTAATTTCCACTCTTTGAAGCATGATATGGTACTATGACTAAATGCAGTGACTATAGTTTGTTACAATCTAGCAGTATGAATTGGACACTGAGACACCTGTGGTGTGAGCAGTTGAGCTTGTGAGCTAAGCGGAGCAGTGAGAATTTCTGTTCCCTACTCAGGTGGTGGTGTTTGATTTGCTCACACCAGACTGCTTCATTTATTTCAGCTCTGTGCTCAACTAAGTCCACATTCATTCCATTCCAGTATGATTGGCTCCCTGCTCACCTTGAAAAAGGGGAAAATCTGCATGTATTTAACATTTAGCCTACGTCTAAGCCTTAAACCTCCCATTTACCCACAAGATTTTAAACCTCTTTAAGGCATTTATAACAAGGAACACAAAAATGGGTAAATCAGTATTTCTAATGAACTAAAACAAGCAGAATATAAATCCTGTTAGGCCAAAATTATGATCAAATTATGACTGATGATGTGAATCAAGCTGACATCATTGCACAGTGCACAGATCTGCATCAGCTTTCTCCCTGAGTTTATTTCATACAGACTCATCTTGAATTATTTATTTTATCTTGAAACAGGGAGCCAACGCTGATGCTAAAATTCATTTACCTTCCATAGTGAGTTGACAAATTCCAGCAATGCCCCATGAAAGGAAGAGAAAAGTGTGTTGGGGATCGTGCATTTGCATGCTTCAAACTTGTGTGAGCAACATCAAAGCAGAAATGAACTAGGACTGCTTCCTCTTTAGAAAAAACAAAACACTAAAAACAAAAACATTCCATGCTCTGTTCAAAATCTGTCTGCTCCCACTCCTTGCTAGCTCATGCTTCCTCAGCTCACAAGCTCTCATAGGCAGTATGTTATTTTAAATGAAATGGTAGGTGTTTAAACTTTTTTCCCTTTTTCTTGTAGTCTACTCTCCAGACATGCCCTCCCGGCTGCCAGTGCAGGATATTTTTGCTGGCCTGGTGACCAGTATAGGCACAGCAATCCGTTACTGGTTTCACTATACACTGGTGGCATTCGCCTGGCTCGGTGTTGTCCCTTTGACAGCATGTAAGTGGTCTCCTTGAAATCATTCAAATAACTGTGAATACGATCCTGGTGGCCTGCGTTGGTGCATTTTACTACAGTTACATAATTTCCATCAAATTTTGTTGGGCATCAGCTTTTCATACCAAATGTGTCCAGTTTCATTCGCACTGGAAGTCTGGTGGTTGTGGTAAATTTGTAATATGAGAAAACCTTTGTCTGAACATGGTACTCCCTTCTAACAGCCTCCTCTCTTTTTGCTATAGGTCGCATCTACAAATGTCTGTTTACAGGCTCTGTAAGTTCACTGCTGACGCTGCCGCTCGACATGCTCTCCACGTAAGTTCCCTGCAAAAACAAAAACAAAAAATGTGGCTTAAACCGCAGCTCATTCAGATTCAGACGCTCAGGGAGTTAATGTAAGGGTGTTAAATTCAGACACACACCTTGTGAGCGCCTCAAGCTGTGAACGTAGCTCATGCTGACCTGCATGGAAAGAATGTGTGTATGTCCAGAGGGTGGTCTCTAAGCTGGTCCTGCTCTCGCTGTGCACCCCACCCCCCTCCCCGCCCCCCCTGCCCCCTCCTCGTCATGTACAGGGAGAACCTGCTGGCAGACTGCCTGCAGGGCTGCTTCGTGGTGACGTGCACGTTGTGCGCCTTCATCAGCCTGGTGTGGCTCAGGGAACAGATCGTTCACGGCGGAGCCCCACTGTGGCTCGAGCAGAACCAGCAGCAGCCTGCCAACGTAGCCGCACGGGCAAATGAGGTAGGGCCGTCGCCCGTTTGCAGTCACATGAGCTCAACATTAGTCCAGTCTTCATTTCAAAGCCCCCACATATATAAACATTTGGTGTGTCTCACTGATCAAGCACTTGTTCTTTTTTTGTTTTTGTTTTTGAAAGGTAATAATGGTGCCAAAACTGTACATTTTGGTCCGGACCATTAGGGCATACAGATACTACTGTCATCACAGTTTAGCAGATATGTATGTATGATATTAGTACAATGAGATGCTAAGGGGGTCAATAGGAGATATGGTATTGCATTACCACTTAGTTATTGTATACACTCTGAAACATCAGACAAAGTATCCCGTCTGCAGAGACAGCTCAAGGTATTGTTTTCATATGAAAAGCACTGGATACATAATCCTGATGCCAGTGTTCTAATGTAGTCTTTTTTTCCCTACTGACTACATCTCGTAGCAGTTGTGCAGGAATCAATAGAGAATATTCCTGAAAGGCCTCTTTAGGGACCAATTAGAGACACGGTGCCCTCGTTACTTTATTTTCACTTTGCACCTCATTTCCAATTAGCACGGCCTGGTACCAGCCATTACAGAGGAGCTCCCAGGAGACAGGAGACTGATGGCAAAGCCTTCATGTGTCACTCTCTGCTCTCTCATCTGCTCCTTCTATTAATTCCACTTCTGGCTTTCTAATTTTTACCCCCATTTATACCTTATTTATCGTAATTTATTGTCCCACCTTTCTGTTGTTGGTTTTCCTACTTTTTTTGCTGGTTCATATGTCTGCCTTTTCATGTCATCCCCATGTTTACTCCCTTCCTTCTTCCTCCTGCTTCTTCCACACATCCTTCTCTCTCTCTCTCTCTCTCTGTCTCTCTCTCTCTGTCTCTCTCTCTCTCTCTCTCTCTCTCTCTCTCTCTCTCTCTCTCTCTCTCTCTCTCTCTCTCTCTCTCTCTCGTGCTCTCTCTCTCTCTCCCTTTCTGTCTCTCTCTTTCTGTCTCTGTCTCTCTCTCTCTCTTTCACTCTCTTGTTCTCTCTCTCTTTCTCTCTGCCCATCTATTCCTCCTTTCTTCGCTCTAGGCCCCCGCCCCAGGCAATGAAGCAGGTGTGGCGGAGCAGCCGGCCGCTCCTGGCCCTGCTGCGGCCCCGGAGGAGAACGCTGTGCTGGCTGAGGCCCTGGAGGTGCAGGCTGAGCCAGAGGAGATGGATTTGGACAACGAGGACGAGGAGGAGGCCGGGGCAGAGGACGCCGCTGACGCCAACAATGCAGCACAGGGTAATAATGCACTCCGCCATACTGGAGTAGACGCTGCTTGCTTTAGTGGTTTTGGTTGCCAAGTGAGCAAGTCCAACTCAAGGTACAGTAGATAGTGGTGTTCTGTTAGCCTGGTATGTGCAGACTGAAATCCAGTCAGTGGACAGGGTTAGGCCATGCCTCACACTTGTTAACAGTTGTTCCATCTTAAAGCGAGGCACCAGATGGCCACTGGAATGGTCATCAATGCCCCTAAGCTTTCAATTTTATGACCATTTCTGTCCATGCTAGTTCCAGCATAACATACTGTGTATATATTAAAGTCGTACAGTCGTATATATGGAAGGCATCATGCAGTAGTCCTATGTATTTTGCTAGTGCTTTGGCACTCTTAGATGTGTGGGTATAGGACAAACTGAAGGTGTGTTTTGGTCTTAGATGACATGAATTGGAACGCGCTGGAGTGGGACCGAGCAGCAGAGGAGCTCACGTGGGAGAGGGTAAGATCCCTGACATGTCTTACCATCTGGTAAAACTTAGAGCTCTCTCTTTTTATAACATATAAATATATTTTGTATTGGCCAAGTGAAAGCAGGTATAGTTATAATGTACTCAGTCTTCAGATTTTGTCATAATATTTGTTCCCATATTTATTATTTGTGTTTAGTTATAAATTATTTGATTATATATACTATGTGTAGTACACTTTACATTGTTAGTGGTCATTTATATTATCATAAAAAAACTAATCACAACGTCTCTTGTCAAACAGATGCTAGGATTGGATGGCTCCTTAGTGTTCCTGGTACGTATGTGAATGCATCTGAGATCTGCATAGTCATTGCTGTTGGCATATTAGAGGAACTACTGTGTGAGATTCATTGTTGAATGCTGCTTCTTTTTTAATTTTCTTAGGAACATGTGTTTTGGGTGGTCTCACTGAATACACTCTTCATTCTGGTGTTTGGTAAGTATAGTTGAGGTTAATGTGAAGTATTTATCTCAGCCGTATATGGAGACATTGCATAATTATTTGTTTTCGTCCTTTCAGCGTTTTGTCCCTATCATATTGGACATTTTTCGGTGGTAGGGCTCGGCTTTGAGGAATATGTGAGTAACATTATTATTGTTGTTGTTGTTGTTATTGTTATTATTATTGTTATTATTATTATTATTATTTAAGTAATTAACAAGTGGTAGTACTAGGCAGTGGTGTAATGTGATTGACATGTGAATTTTTCCTACTGGAGATATTTGTTAACAGTGCACTATTTCAGTATTATGAGGCTAGCTAGACTACTGTACATTATCTAGATGTAGAGAGTTCACTGAACACTAAATCAGTTATTGAAGTTCTCTAAGAAAATGTTCAAGTATGTGTAGCTGGCTAGTGGCACTCACATGAGCTGCAGCTATGTAACAGCTCAAAGCTTTAGTGAACACTATTTAACATAATCTGTCAACAAAAGCCCTAAAATATTTTGTAATTAGGTCTAAGAGCTGAGAAAAAATCTTTGATAACTGTTATTACACCTGCTTTTGTCCACTCGTGCCTTATGAACTCTTATAATAAGTATAATAGCACCCCTTGTTTCCACTGTGCTATGGAATTGACATTAGGCATTTTGTCATACAAGGCCAGATTAACCTCTTGCATAGCCTATTATATTTGCACATATACCCAGCATTCAGTACGTATGCAATAGTGCAGAGTTTACACCACATCTCTAATCTTAAAGGAGAACTTCGGTGTAAAATGAAAATTGACGAATGAATCATGACGACTACACTATTTTTAAACCATTAAAACAGCTCGAAGAAACTCCACATTCCATTGGTAGTACAACAAAGGCTCTGGCATTCAAAACAAACCACTGAGAATATTGTAAATGTACACAACGTTTATTTAAAAAGCTGTTCTTACATGCAGTCGTTTGCAGTTGTTTCTCGTTGCCGCCATGATTAAAGTCCAAACAAGTTGATTGTACTACCTCTCCTCCTATTCTTCCTGCTGGTTTGTGTTCATCAATCG
Organism: Coilia nasus; assembly: GCA_027475355.1. Classification (NCBI taxonomy): domain Eukaryota; kingdom Metazoa; phylum Chordata; class Actinopteri; order Clupeiformes; family Engraulidae; genus Coilia; species Coilia nasus. Next base: position 23,849,029 of record CM050221.1, read on the forward strand.
ACCTGTGCAGACTTTCATCATGGCGGCGACGAGAAACTACAGCAAGGTACTGCTTGTCAAAACTGTTTTATTAATAAATGTTGTGTACACTTACAAAGTTCTCAGTGCCTCGTTTTTAATGTCAGGGCCTTTGTTGTACTACCGATGAAGTGTGGAGTTTCTTCGAGCTGTTTGGTAATGGTTTAAAAATAGCGTAGGCGTCATGCTTCGTCTAAGGGCACCTACCACTTCCATTGTTAGCCTTCTGGGACAAACGATAAAAAATAGTTAAACTCTGAATGCAACAGGCTGAAACAATTTTGCTCCTCTGTACACATACCAACTCGGTATGATGTTTTAACATGCCAATTTTTATTTTACACCGAAGTTCTCCTTTAACGGCATCTACACATATCCTTTGGTTTGCCTTTTTTTTTTTGTTTATGCAGGTCAAAGCATCGCATTTCGAGGGACTCATCACCACTATTGTCGGATATGTGCTCCTTGCCATCACCCTGATTGTGTGTCATGTATCCTTTCACAGTGAATAAAACTGCTAAAACAATGGAAACAGTGTAAATCAAACCCAAACTCTCTTACACACACACACATACACACACACACACAGTGGCTCTTAATAGTCAGATTTAGTTGATTCCCAAAGCAGGTGCATGCCAGCCTGTTTACAAAATCTACTGGTTATACCCGATTGGAAAAATGCAACAGGTCTCCAGAGATTAGAAATTGCTGAGATTACAAACTATTGATTTACATTGCAGGTACGTTAAAATCTCTGAATATTGTGGAGATATGATTATGAATGTAGAATATTTGTTGGCCCTTTTAAAAGCAGATTAGAAGTCCTGTCTCAAAATGGTTATGTGGATATTACTTTCCTTATACAAAATCCCAGGGATTAGCCGCATTGGTGAGATTCCAGAGATCGCGGCGGTTATTAGGAGTGTGCTACATCGTTGTAAAGGTAAATTAACATCCCATTTCCCTGCACATGTGACACAGGAAAACCCAATGTGCCGATACACTACCAAGGCCTGTTGAAAGATATATGTTCTGTCTAACCCTAGGTGTCGCTGCTGGTAGTGGTCGAGATTGGTGTCTTCCCCCTTATCTGTGGGTGGTGGCTGGATATCTGCTCCCTGGTAGGTTAAAGCCCACAAATATATTCCCAGAGGGTGTATTGTCTCATAAAATGTCATTGCGAATGTTAAGAATTGTGAATGGAACTAACCTTCCTGTGTGTGTGTGTGTGTGTTTGTTTGTGGCAGGAAATGTTTGATGCCTCTTTGAAGGACAGAGAGCTGAGTTTTGAGTCTGCCCCTGGCACCACTATGTTCCTCCACTGGCTTGTCGGGATGGTCTATGTCTTTTACTTTGCCTCTTTCATCCTCTTACTGCGTGAGGTGAGAACCGTTGCACACTGTGAAATGCCCTATAGTGCTGTACACACACCACAGGCAGGTTGTTGTCCACCTGCATTGAAACTGTGTTTTCCTCTCCTTTATTTTTTAAACATTTAGGTGCTCAGGCCTGGTGTGTTGTGGTTTCTCCGAAATTTAAATGACCCTGATTTCAATCCAGTACAAGAGATGATCCACCTGCCAATATACAGACACCTGAGAAGGTTCATTTTGTCAGTGGTGAGTTAAGACTTTGCCCTGTCTACTACATCTTAGCCTAGTCTCCTCAGTAATCATAAAGGCAGTGGGAATAAAAAACAAACGACAACAACAAAAAACATCTAGTTGTCTGTGTGTTTTTGCAGGTGGTGTTTGGATCCATTGTTCTCCTGATGCTGTGGCTTCCCATTCGCATAATCAAGCACCTGCTTCCTTCTTTTCTGCCCTACAATGTGATGCTGTACAGGTGTGTATTCCTCTAGCATAACCCTAACAAAGCACGTTGGCCTTGTTTGTTGTTTGTGGCTAGAGGGTGGGGTTTTGGGGGGGGGGGGGGGGGGGGGGTGGTTTAGTGGTTCTTTGTTGGGTCTGCTCTCGCACACCTGCCTGCAGCAGTTGGGCACCTGAGGATAAGCGTGGCGATGAGTGGTGGGTTACATCACCTCGGTCAGGTATTGCAGGCGATGACAGCATTCCCCCGGGGCCTCTCCCAGGAGGCGCCTTGCATGCTAATGTAGTGTCACTGGCACAAAGGGGGGTTCCTGCACTTGCTGATGAAGTTCATCATTTTCTCTTAATTTGCTCAGTTTGATTCTGTTCAGTGTCTGCTTCAGGGTTGTGATCCAATTTCTCACTCCTTGCAGGGGCATTAGTGTGTGTGGTGATTGGGGACATGGGGAAAGCAGACCTCACTTAACGAGATGATATGATGTTGTTGTTGTGTAGACTAGCCTCTGCTTAAATGCCAGGTTAAATCTTATTTGGAGTTTTGTTCTGCTTACCTGGTGGCAACTATAAAATATTTATTCCCGCTGTATGTGTGTGCTCACTCACACTATTCTTTCCTCTCCAACTCTTCCTGTCTCCTCCTATACACTTGTCCCCCCCCTCATCTGTCATTTTCTCCAGAGTGTCTCGCCAGAGAGCATTCTCTAATGGTAATGTGTTGTTTCCCTTTGCTCTCAGTGACGCGCCAGTAAGCGAGCTGTCCTTGGAGCTGCTGCTGTTGCAGGTGGTGCTGCCTGCACTCCTGGAACAGGGACACACACGCCAGTGGCTCAAGGGCCTTGTACGGGCCTGGACAGTCACCGCTGGATACCTTCTGTACGTATCAGGTTTAACATGTTACCTGTGCATAGTCAATAACAAAGCCTGTATGATAAGGTTGCATCATTTGGCCAGAACTTGCGTTGTATTGCATTATATGTAGGTCAGGTTTTTGGTGTGGTTTGTTAACAAAACGTTCACCTTGTTCCGTAATGTCATTACAGTAGGGTTTTATTTGTCACCTGTTTGTTGTGAGAACACTCTTTGGCAAAGCAGAGACCCCTAACTTCAGAGTTAAAGTGTAATGTGTAGAGAAATGTTTGATTGGAGCTGGAGCCTGGCAGTGTACACCTCAGCGCAGCCACAGGTGTGTGGTGGGCCGTGATATGTATGGATCTGTGTCAGCTGGACAAAAATGGACCTCTCGTCTTGTGGCTTGATGAGCCCAGACAGTGATTTCCCATGTTCAGGTTTATGTTCAGCTGCAGAGTTGAGCCCCCAAATTTAATCCAGTACATTCTAAACAAGAGGGGGAACAGCTGGTTCCTTAAATTCCTGCCAAACTAAGGCTATGTCCACATTAATGCGGATAAGTATAAATTCGCTTATCCGTAGTAAAAACAATCTCCGTCCACACTGTCGTTTTTAGAAATGTCTGCTATCAAAAATTCGGAAATGTTGTGATTGTTACGTCACTCCAGTCACGCCAAACTCCAGTGCACCTTAAAGTTCTATCGCTCGCTGAAGTAAAAAAGAGCAGCTACAGTAGCAGTTCTGTTAGCAAGAGATTGTTGCAGGTTTTAGTACGATTTAACAAGTACAACATTCGCCTCCTCCATTGTAGTAATGCTCGGCGTGCAGTATACAACATAATAACGTTCATCTGCAGTTGAAGGAGTACACTGTACACATCGAAAGCATCTGCATCACAATCATCATCATCATCGTCGTCGCCATTTCACCTGCCATGTTTGTTTTGGTTTTTGGGGTCTCGAGCATAAACTTTCCTCGCTGCCATAGCAATGGAACGCCTATCCTCCATTCCAAGCAGGCGTATTCGCATCTCTCCACTTCAGCGGTCGTTTTCCAAAAGCTCCGTTTGCCGTGTTCAAATTCGCCGTGTTAATGTGGACGGGCGGCGCAAACGAATACATTATTATGCGTTTGCATATGTATCCGCATTAATGTGGACAGGGCCTAATTCAGTATGTATCCAAAAACAGATAGGTTTTTGCCCTTCTTAAGTGCTTTCCAAGCTGTATGACCTAACCTATCCCAGCAAAGTTACAGCAAGGTATCGCTTTGTGATTGTCACAATGTAATATAAAGAGCTGGGAATATGCAGCAGTAGCTGCCACCTCCTCCAAACTCACATTCTCACAGCAAGCTGAGAATAAAAGGAATGGATGGGGCTGTTAAACCTTGGCTGGTGAACAGTAGATATTCTTAATAGGGTCAGCAATGTATTCAGTCAGAACATCTATAATTCCTCTTCATGCTTGCCAGAACACAGCCTGAGTACAGAAGCAGTTTTTTGCAGAATGGACTTTTAGTGAATGTGCGAAGAGAGTTGCGTGACAGCCCTGCTGATGTGCTAACCTGAAAGCAGGATGAATGGTTAGCATTGCCCCACCAGCATGTTTCTGCCAGGCCAGTCATTCGTGTAAGGGCTTCGCTACCTGTCATGCTGAATTATAAGTGTGTGTTGGGGGGTGGGCCTTTTGAGGCCTAGGGATAAAAGGCAGCAGCAGAGCATTCACAAAGCGTTCACTCAGCAAGGTGATGAAGGCAATCGACCATGTGCAAAGTGTCTGCCCTCTGGAAATCTATAATTCCACAGGTGTGCTGTGTTTGACCTTTTCAGTACCTGCTGCGGATGAAATCAGACTGTTACACGAGTGAGAAGGGAGTTGTTATACCCTGTCCAAGATTGCCAGTGCCAGCTGATTACTCTATTAATTGACCTGCCCCTGCCTCTCAGTTTACCCCTGCCCCTCTCCCCCCATGCACAGGGACCTGCACTCCTACCTGCTGGGAGACCAGGAGGAGAATGACAACAATGCCAACAACAACCAGCAGGCACGCAATAACAACAACAACAATGCCATCCCTGTGGTGGGCGAGGGCTTGCACGCTGCCCACCAGGCCATCCTGCAGCAGGGCGGGCCCGTTGGCTTCCAGCCATACCACCGACCAATGAAATTTCCCCTCCGGGTAAGGTTTTCTTTGCTAACCAATCAATGTTCGTCTTTATTGTAAATGAAAAATATTTGTTGTTCTCCTAACACCAGCTGAGGCCACAAACAATTGCACAGCTTCAGACAGTGTTTGTAATGTTTGGCCAGGTGGACTTATGACCTCGTTTGTTGGTTTGTCTAGATTGTCCTGCTGATCGTCTTTATGTGCGTGACTCTGCTGTTGGCCAGCCTGGTCTGTCTCACTCTACCAGGTGAGTAGGAAGGGAAGCACTGTAAGCCTGTCTTGCCACCATGAATGGTTCATTGCCCTTTCCTTTTAGCAAATGCTTTGCACACAGTGAATTTTGCATTAGTTTTCAAATGAGTAGCATTCATGTCTATGACCTTTATACTGTTATTCCTCAATGGACTAAATACACCTATAATTTATAATATGTCTGTCATCAAAGCAATTACACGTTTATGTAGTTTTGTTTAAGTTCGTTTAAACTTTGAATGTGCAATAACATGACCCCCATATTTTGACCAAGTGGACTGACTGTTGACACAGTGATGTGTAGCTCCGTCATCCCTAACTTCTCCTCCTCTCTTCTCCCCTCTCGCCTCTGCTCCAGTGTGTGCGGGCCGCTGGCTGATGTCTTTCTGGACGGGTAGCGCCAAGATCCACGAGCTGTACACGGCGGCGTGTGGCTTGTACGTGTGCTGGCTGTCCATCCGCGCCATCACCGTGCTGCTGGCCTGGATGCCTCAGGGCAGACGCGTCATCCTGCTCAAGGTCCAGGAGTGGACGCTCATGGTACATCTGCAAAGCTCTTCACCTTTGCCTGTACTCCTCACCCCTCATACACCCCCTCATATCATCCTGTCTTTCTCCCTCCCTCTGTCTAGTCTGTCCGTCTGTCCCTTTACTGACATTTCTTCAGCCAGACTTTTTTTCGCTCTCACTCTCGCCTGCTTTACTCCTCCGCTTTTCTTCGTCATGTCTTCTTCTCCCATGACCTCGCTCGCCTTGTTGCTACAGCCGTAGGTTGTTCAGCATAGTTCCCAGGATAATGAACAGTGGTGTTTACTGCAGCTTTGGTCAGCTGTATCTGCTTTCAGCTCTTGTGTTGAAGTACAATACTCTAAGGGAGCTCGTGTGTTTTCAGTTATTATAAAAACATCTGTTTGATTAATGATTTATTACTGTTTGGCGACCCGGTTGAAAAAATCTGTGGTTGTGTCTCTGTTAAATATGTGAAAGAATAATGACCTCAGGCTGTGCTTTGGTCTGTTTTTATGGCTCCTTCCTACGTTGTTACATTTGAATCAGAGTGGCTGAACAAAAACACATTACGTAACACTGCAAGGATGTGGAGCAATTTTAATAAATAGCAGCTGTTGTAAGGGCAGTCCTAGTTGTTAGGCTAATTGCTCAATTAAGTGCCCTTGATGATGCACACTGCATTTCCACACAGATCACTCAACAAGAAACAGATCAGTTGGGTCATGCTGAGTGTTGGTAACGAGCACACTTCTCCCCTGTAGATCCTGAAGACCCTGATCGTGGCAGTGCTGCTGGCAGGGGTGATTCCCTTGCTGCTGGGGCTGCTGTTTGAGCTGGTCATCGTTGCACCCCTCAGAGTACCCCTGGACCAGACACCCCTCTTCTACCCTTGGCAGGTAGGGTCCCCCAACTTGTACATCACCAGAACGGTGATCGTTGGTGTATAGTTGGCACCTGTTGTCTCTGGATCTGCCATTGCTTTTTTTTTTGCTTTTTTGTATTGACTGAGAAGCACATTTGTTGCTTGGAATTTTGATGCACTTGCAGAATGGAATGCACTTCCAGAATGACTGTGTTATCTGTGACTGAATTGCTGAATTACCTCTGCAGGACTGGGCCTTGGGTGTTCTGCATGCCAAAATCATTGCTGCCATCACCCTCATGGGCCCGCAGTGGTGGCTGAAGACTGTGATTGAGCAGGTGGGTGGGGTTTGTGCACATCACTGCTTCTCGTCTTCCTTCTTGTTTGAAACGAGCTCAGGTAGATGTTGGAGACCTTGCATGGGTTAATCCCGTTTGCTCATAGAGAACACAGCCACTGGCAGAGTTGCCAGGCACTGTGTCAGCATCGTCACACATTATCATTTTGTACTGTGATTTGTCAAGGAGCATTGTGACATTACCAGTTGGAGTATCTGTAGTCTTATCACCACCTTTGCCTATGACTTACCAAAAAAGTAAACTTTGTTCTGATATTCTTTAAGTGTTATGGGCCAACAAGGGTCACGTTATTGAGTCGCCTCATTAGAAGCTGCGTAGGCAGCATGGACCTGCGTGCCAAAGTTTCACCGTAACCAGCCATGCATGTCGGAGTGAGCAGATGCGCAGGTTGAACAGCTAAACAAGGACTTTGATGTTATCATCTCCTAGGTGTACGCAAATGGGATCCGCAACATTGACCTCCACTTCATCATCCGCAAGCTGGCCGCTCCTGTCATTGCTGTTTTGCTACTGTCCCTCTGTGTGCCCTATGTCATCGCTGCAGGAATCGTGCCCCTCATAGGTATGTCCGAGACTCCGGAACTCTATTTTTACTTTCGTGGGGAAAAATACCAAGACCGTTTCTGTACATTGGTGCCTGTGATGATAAACCTGTGCTGGAGAACACATGATCTCTGTGTCAGTGCTAAAGTCTCTGGTCTTGCCTGTGATTAGGAGTGACCCGGGAGATGGAGAACCTGGTGCAGAGGCGCATCTACCCCTTCTTGCTGATGGTGGTGATGCTCATGGGCATCCTGTCCTTCCAGGTCCGCCAGTTCAAGCGCCTTTACGAACACATCAAGAACGACAAGTAAGTGCCCTACAGTAATCTCTGTATAGTCATTACAGGCTACTGATACTCTCTTTAACTCATAACAAGCTTTGCACACTGGCTGGTATTGTCAGAAATTACAAAAACACACTGCAAAAACATTTATAAATTAGAATGGAAAAGACCGGTACAAAGTAAGCTATTTTTGATCTTACCCCAAAAAAAAATATATATCGCCGTATTGATATTGTTTGAAATCTTAACCCACTATAATAATGTCTACTTTCATGTCGGCCAACTTTATTTGCTCATCATACATTTCTCATAAGTAGTCATACTTAAAACCATTGCTCTTTTCCTCCGCAGGTATCTTGTTGGCCAGAGACTTGTGAATTATGAACGAAAATCTGGAAAGTCCAGCACTGCTACCCACAGTAGCTCCTCGCAGGAGTAACAGCCTCAGCAAAGGGGGCTTGTTCCGAGTCAGCTTGGAGGAGTGTGATGTTGTGCGCATGTCTGTGTTTGTGTGAGGGAGAGGAGCAGGGACAAGAGACCAGTTGAACTTGTGAGCGAGAGGTCTCCAGTGCCCCATTCCCTCCCCTCCTTCGACTGTTCAACTCTCCAACTGGCGCATGACCCGCTTCACCTTTTGTGCACTATAGCTCTGGAACTCTTCTCGCCTCCTGCTGCCAGTCTGGCGGTGCCTGCAGAGGGGAGGGGCATGAGGGGCAGACTGCCATAGGAAACGGGCAGTAACAAAAACAACAGCCACAACATGAGGAATGCTAAATGACACGTCCAACACAATTCTGGAAGAATTTCCCTTCGAACACCTGAAAAAGAATAGGAAGATATATGTATGCTAATTTTATTTTTTCAAGCATAGCTGTCATTTGATTTTATTTGAACTCATGTGGCTCTGGATGGACTTGTATTTTTTGTGCTTGAAGACTTCTGTCAAAGTTGTTTTGATTTTTTTTTTCCTTTTCTCCTGCAAAAAGGACAATGTGTTATTGATAAAGAACTTGGAGAGGTCAAATTCATAGTTTTTATTTATTAGTGTTTTTGGTTCTGGAGGTGTTCGGGGGGTGGGGTGGGGTGGGGGGGGGGTTCTGCTAATAACAGTTTTTAATTCCATCATCATGTTGCATGTAGCATTGTCACAAATGACGACTGTGCTTCCCCCTCATGCAGTCTGCTGAAGAGAGCTGTACTCTAAGGGTCTTCTGTTTCTAGTGACGTCGTGGCAACAGTTGCAGATGGATGTGGGTGGCCTTGGACAGATTTTCTTCAGAATGCTGACGTACTTTTTGCTAAGCACAGGTCTTAGCACTGTTGGACCTAGAGCCTCACATAATGCCACCAAAGAGCTATTTGATATGGCTCTGCAACTCTGCTTGTTGCTTGTGTGTGAGTAAGAACGGTGAGGGTCCAAGAGACCTCAGTGATTGAGCATATTTATTTTGCTAGCTGTGTTACAAAATGTCAACTGTGCATCTGTCCAGTTTAAAGTGTGTCCTGTAAAATCCATTTTCTTGCCACACTTTATGTGCACAACATCAATTCCTTGGTGAAGGCATTGTTGCACGTATACCAGTTGGTTGCACTTTGATTCTTTTGTTTTAATGTTTTTGTTTGAAAGAGTAGCAATAGTTGGATACTTCCAATTTAATTCATTCAATCAGTATTGATATACATTGACAGTGATTAAAACTACACTTAACAAAAAAAGGAAAGCAAAATTCACAATTAACAATTTCATGATCCAGTGTTGAAGAAGTATACATTGTCTTTCATTGTCTAAATACGGTTTTCACAAGATGTTTGTAAATATTGTAAACATAACAGCACTTTTGGATTGTTTTTTTTAAATAACTTTCATTTTGACATTTCAAGCAACTGCTGCAAGTTGGAGGCTCTGATTGAAGGGTCTGTTAAATTTGTATCAGAATGCCACAGATGTAGTGTTAAAAAAGTAGAGATTCTATAAGTGACCTTATAGTTTCTTACAACACAAAACTGGAAATTGTGCTTCATGACCTTGTTTTGGCTTCATCTAAAGGCAAAAGCTCTATTTTTATATGTGCATATTAGATGAGCTTCAGATTGTGTTTGACACTCGCTCTTTCTTTCTCTCTCCCTCCCCTCCCACTTTCCTGTGGTTTTCCTTTGTAACGAGACGGTGGCAAGCAGCACTGCTGTTGATTGAAGTCAGCATGCTGCCAAAAGTCAGTGGCACAGTTCTGATTGCTTCCACTCACCTGGATAAATAAAACCTTTGTCCTACATCCCTCTCTGTCCTAGCGTGTTTTATACGGACTACTCAGCAGGTTTCGGTGTGCTGGGGATGAGGAGGAAGGAGAAAGGCACTGTGCTTTTTTTTTTTGGTTATTCACTCAGACAAGGGTTTCCTTTCCTTTGTTTCAAGAAATTACACAAGATTAAATCAAGTGTTCAGTGCTGCCCTCAGGGTTTAATAACATACATTTAATATCCGTTTATTGTGTAGCAAGACTAAAGTTTCTCCACACTCCTTCCATCACCTATATGTGCCCGTAGTGTTTAGACACTCATTTTTGGTGTACTGTATTGTACGTCTAAAGTGCATTTTTTCTTTTTGTCTGGGACCATCCTATTCACTGTCCCTATGCACTTCATCTAAACTAAGATCCACCCCAATACTTTGTGATGTGCATCCAGTGTGTTTTTTGTATCAGACAGCATTCCTATTTTTTTAATCTGCCTTTCCCAGTCTACGCTGTACCATAAATCTTGACGCTAATAGCTATATAGCTATCGTCCATTGCGATGTCAATGTCAATGAGTGGTGTCAGTTGAGTGGATTTGCAGCAGCAAGTTAACAGTGCTGTGGGTAGCACTTCAGATCTCGAAACCCGCATCCAAAAAAGTGTTAGGCTACTAAAGGACCATGATAATTATTTCTAAATTAGATAGAAGTAAATTTATCAAATGCACCTGCAATTGCTGGCTTATAATAGCGTTGTTCCTGAAAAAAACTTGAGATGTGTCAGTGCAAACGCAGGGAGCGTTTCACATTTTCATCACTTCATTTAGCAAGGTGTTTACGAATGACATCATCAATAACTTAAAGCGCCTCTCCCTCTGCCGCTTGCTTTGTGTAGTTCACTTAACTCTCCTTATGATGGCACTGTAGGTGCACATCCACATTGAAAACATGACCTCATTAGTTCTGTATCTCATCAAAAGTTCTAGTTAGTAAGTTGAGGATAAATTGTCTGTTGTAAGCTGCAAACCTTGCATTTGCCCATGTAGGACTCTCTTCAGCACAGAATTCACTGACCCGAGTGACGGTGACCTTAAATGGCTTCGCTGCTGTCCTCCCAATATTGTGCAGCTGAATCAGTGCACATCTTAGAGAATGTGTTTTTGTAATAACAGGAATAATTATAATCACAGCAAGGCTTTACACCACAGCAAGGCTTTGCTGATTATTTTTATTATAGTTTTCTACAAAAAGGGCTGTGAACATATAGGTCCTGTAGACGTGATCTTAAAAGGGCAGGTGTCAAGCAAGGTCTTGGTTAAACTGCTGCCTTAAGCTCTTAAGCCAGCTATCCATGCTGAAAATAAACCCGAAGTCAATAGTTTGATGGGTCGTCCCCATTTCCTGAAACAGGAAAGCTCATTTTTGCCAGCACTCTCTTTGGCAAACTGAGCGCTATAATGCAGGTGCGGCAGGCCTAGTATTACATACAAGAATTGCCTGTTTTTTCGTCATGCAGTCCTGCTTGGAATCGAGGCAGCCACACGGTCAGAGTTCCACACAGAGGGCGCTGACAGCTTTAAAAGCATCTTAACTTCCCGTCAGCCTAGCTAATTTGGCTAATTGTCCGCAAGGACAACTCTAGTCTGACATATTGACAGATATAGCTCACTATCTACTATCAAACCGTGAGAACCTTGAGATTATCTGCCCATGTGCGAAGGGTGCCACCTCCGCTCGCTGGCATGGTTGGCGTTGCCAACAAGCACATGCGTCCTGGCAAAGATCAGGTCATGCTACTGAGAGACGAGGGGTGACTGGGTTTATTAAGTGACTCGCGTCAGTCACTAGGCGATGGGGAACCTTGGCACCTTCATTCATACGACAACACAGACGGACTGGAGTCTGGACGTGGGCCACGAGTTCCATTTACAGAATTGAAGGAGCGTTGGTTTTGCTGCGCCACTGATGCAAATAATGTAGTTTGCTGACATTCTTCAAGAGCAGTTCTACAGTATGATGTGTGCTGTCTCTCATCTGATCTAGTCTTTACACTTACATAATATCATTAGTGACGGTGAAGTGAAGTGACAACGTGGTGATCAGGACTATCAAACAGAACACCAGTTAGCTGCAAGGCGCTTCACCTTGCTTTAGGTACTAACTAAACTGACTCGCTTCAAGTTGCTCTAACCCTGCAAATAGTTAACTATACGTTTTTATGCTATCCTGGAGGTAGTCTAAATGTGGCCAAAAGAGGATTGGCCGTATTTAGATGAGCCCCAATTACAATGCTATGCAATATTAGTTATCCAACGTTTATCCAAGCACTTGGCTTGTTTTTGGCTTTGGAGTGCATTGTGCAAACTTTATGCGCTTTGCTGTTCTGCAGCAGAAAATAACAAGTTTCATGAGTGTAACTTGTACATTTAGAAATATTATTGTCTGATTTAGATCCTTTTGTTTATCATGTTTTCGGTGATAAGGGAACCCCTCCGTAAGCTGATTATGACTATAGCTATGTGATATATATGCAGTCAAGAGGAAGTTAATTAGGAACATGTTATTTATGTCGTATCCAATTAACCTTTTACTTAAACAGCAGTGAAAGCTGGGCCAGGAAGATTACGGTTACGTATAGGCTTAATGGTGAAGAAGTTTCAAAGGTGGAAACAACAGGTTGTCTTGGAGAGCTATAGGGTGAAGTTAACAAAACTGCATGGGTTGCCCTTCGATTGTGCTTGAAATTCCTGTGATTAAAAATAATAATAATAATAATTGAAGGTATGCACTTAGAGAGAGCCATACAAAATACCGATAAGTACAGAGATTGCGCGAGCGAAAGAGAACAATTGTGTGTTTGTGGATGTAAAGGGATTAAGTCTCCTTTCCGACAACTCATTTTCCGGAGGCAGCTGCGCGGTGTGGACATGGACGAATTCCTCTTCACTTGAGGTGAAGTTGTAACGCCTGGAGTTCGGTAGTGGTACAAAGACCAACGAAGATGATTACATATAGCCTAACAGCATTTACGCACGTGAGATTTATGCGTTTTATGACGAACTAAAGATATATATTTTGGAAGCTTTAACTGTTTACGTTTTAACAGGATTTTTGGCGTGCGTCTCTGGGAGCACTGGGAAACGCGCTGTCAAGTATAGTAGGCTATGGTACGTCTTAAACACATTTCAATTATATGTTCTTCTGCACCTTGAGGACGTCCCTTGGTTAAATGGTGGTGATCACTGAGGATGGTCCTGGAGGATGTCCACCTGTACTTAAAACTGACCAAAATGGAACTGTCGATTCTGGTGGCAGCGCTCTACAGGCGAAGGTGTCACTTTGTAAAATTGTGGAGGCAGACGAGACGGGACATGCAGATGATGATGATGATGACGATGATAACTTCTACGACGACGATGATGACGACGTATATCAGGAGTTTGAAGAGCTGGATTTTTCGGACTTACAGGACACCAGAAGTGTTGCGTCTGATGATTCCTTTTACCCTCGTGACGACTCTCTGTTCGGAAGATCTCCCTCGCCTGAAAGTCCTGAGCCACTAACATTTTTTAAAGCATGCACCAACAACAGTTCAATCGTTGTCAAAATAATGATACGCCAAGGTGTAACCGAAGACGAAGTTCGAGAAGTAGATAAAAACAACAGAGTAAGTTTAACTCCTGTGCTTTTGCTGCTCGCCAAGTTTCATGTTGTGGTGGTAGGCGCATGCTCAACAGGTTGCGCAGATATTATATGATGAAGGAAATTCAAAACCCAAGGTTCCTTTAAACAAACGGCTAAACCGTAGTGTATGTAGCCAGCAACAAATCAACTAGTTATACATATGCTGCGCTATCTCCGGAAATCAAGGGAACTATTATGTTATGTTCATAGTCTCACCCTTCATACATTAGATGTCAGCGTTGCGATGATCTCCATTTAGGTTTGCTCAAACATGCAAAGTTGCAAAAGAACCAAAAAATAACTACAACTTAGGGCAATGGAAATGGGTTTTAAGTCTTCAGTCTTGAAATGTAATACATTGCAAACGTAGTTCTTGGTATTAATGCATATCAGTTTTTGAAACAACACCTATGGCGCGTTTTTCTTATCCTTTCTTCTGTAGAAAGTTTTTGTTTAAATCACGTGTTGAGTTTACCAATTGTAAAATATTGCATGTTTATGATTACACATACCATATATATATATATTACAGATGTTTTACTGTACAAAGTAGTTCTGTACAGGAGGACGCACTTGTTGAACTGTTACATACTTTGTCAATTATAACATTAGTGATATAGACTAATGATCTACAGTTGTGTGACCTATAATAGGTTATTTCTTCTTTCCAGAACAGATACAACACATTTGTTTAGTTCTAAATTGCTCCACGTAGCACTTCTTGCAGGACTCCAGCCTCTCTACCATTGTGCTTCCAGCAGTGTGTTAAACCCAGAAGCAGATGGTAGTTTGGATTGCTGTCCAAGATGAACTCCAAGTAGATTGTAATCGTGTTTAAGCTTTTAAAGGGCTCACAGAGACACCAAAAAGCCACAGGGCCTAAGCAAGGAGAGCATTTTTAAAGGTAATGTTAACCTAATCTTTCGACCAAAGCAAAATGTACTGTAACAATAATGCAATAAAAAGGGAACAGCTTTTAGATAAATGTCCAGCATCCTAGGCTCCACTGAAACATGTTGTGAAGCCACTATCTATGACCATGTGGCAACATGTACAACATTGTACTTGCCTACATGTGCATACACATGAACTTATATTCATGTTTTTGTATGTTGAAAATACAACACTGCAAAATTAGACATCACCAATACATCAGCTTGTCCCTCTGTTGACTGATAACCACAGACATGATGCTGTCACAGCTTACTTTCTGGTATAGACAGAGAATTGGATTGCCTCGACAAAGGAATTGTGCAATTACATGTGACGTATTGTCCAAGGATGGGTGTTTTCAGTGTTATGAGTAACACGGATCTTATATTACAGTGTCCAAACTGGGCATTCAAAATGGGCATATTCACAAACAGCTATTCTGTGGTGTGGAACAGTAAGTTTTATCGAAATGGTGACCATTACAATGGAATGCAGGCAGTGAAAGCATTGTGGCATTGCTTCAGTTGAATAAGGCTTTTCTATTAGCTGGACTATATAGCCAAGTTGTAAACAGCTTGGAAAACAACAGGCAGAAATAGCATCTGTAGTCTTACCCACAGCTGTAATCTTAATGAGTGTTTAAAAACATACCCTTCAGCAAGGCAAACTAAAATGTACTAACTTGTGCTAAAATGTACAAACTAGACAGCATCAGAAATTAGAGATGGATTAGTAGGCCTATGTCAGTTTTGTTCATTCATCAGTCTTCCTTGACATTATTTGCTTATATAGCCCTTATGTGTTGCTGATATTCGTTTAAATAGGCTTTTTGTGTTTACACCACTAGTATAGGTTTACTTGCATAAACAGTTAAACAGGAACTATCCTGGCATTTTATGTTATGAAGTTTTTGGAAACTTTTGGCAGTTCAATACCAAAGCCTTTGCTTTGCTTCATCCTCATCTTTGCCACTATAGTCAGTGCCATCACTTGTGCCATTTAAGTCTGGTAAACTTTGCTTTTATGTGTAGATTCTGCACATTGCCTGATGCATCTGTTAACAAAAAAACTCATTATATCTTCCTTCATTTTGTTCTTGCCATAGCCTAATAATCTCCACGAGCATCAACTAAAATAGCCGTTAAATATTGTTTATTGTCCATCATACACCATTATTATAGCACATAAGTCATTACATTAGAACCGTGCTAGTGAAATACTAAGTTCAAATGAACTTCTGGTGCCTTTTTAACTGAAACAGTAACTGTTGGCTTTTTCTCTTTTCTTACTTAAAGGTCTCATTTTGCGACAAAGCGTTTAGTACTTGAAATACGATAGATCCCTCTGAGTTGCATATGCATGCTGCATGTGAAAATGTTCTTCTACCCCGACTGCCTCCATTAGTCAATGAAAGAAAATAGGAAAAATGAGCGAATAACAAAAAGGCAAACAAGTGACATAATTTGTGAATTAGAAAAAATCCACGCCACAGTTGTGATTACCGTAAGAGTCTTGTTGTAGCACATAGCGATATATAGGTAAGTTTATGTGTTTGTTTAGAATGTTTCAATCTTCTATGTGGTGTGCTATGATCGAAAAGGCTTTGAATGATTGTAGCCTGTGACTAGCATAGCTGAGAACCTGTCATTCTCCCTGCTCCATCTCCTCCACCAAACTAGAACAGCCTGTAACAGGAACACTAAAACATTCTTTTCACTAAAACCAGCACACAGGGCATTTATTAATACTGGAGACCACCACAACATTCATGAACATATGATGCAATGACACCTTAAATATTTTTTTATTATCAGGGATGCAGTAATACTGAAAGGTTTTATAGGGTTAAAAGAGTTAATGTATATCAGAAGTGTATGGGAATGCTTGTTTTTTTTTGTCTGGCGTGAATTAAACGCAGTTAGCAAATGTCATTCATAATATTACTTTTTACACACTGTAGTCTAATTAGACTAAGGCCAATTTCTGCTGGCAACAGCATATAGAAATGTAATTTACCCAGGCTGGTCTAGATGCGCAGATTGAACATATTGTAGCCTCTCATATCTTTTTTATAGAAACATTCCCAATTATTGTAGGGTTGGTTGTCCCTGCTGTTGTTGGGTTTTATGCTTAAGGTTCTCTCCCTGTCTCTGGGTTGTCCTATATCATCAGCATGTCTGCACAAACAGTCTCCAGTAGTGTCATGCAAATGAATATCTTTATATCTCCGCTCTCTGGTGGATTCATTGACTGACTCACTTGTGCAGTACTGCTGTGGCTTCTAAATGCACTGCCGCAAATAGCCTACATTTTCCCCAAGAATACATCTCACTGAAAAAGCCACATGAATGATAAATTTCTATTGAATTAATGATGGATACCATGGTTACCTGATGAGCACTTAATACACTGTTTCAGTAAAAGCTCAGGATGGTCCCACACATATCCTATGTAGGCTGTGTTGTTGGGGAAAGGCCCGAAAGCAGCCCATTAGGAAAAAAGACAGGATAAGAGATAGGATAAAGGGCACATATACCCTATTTGGACATTTTACATTCCAGGGGATATAGGTTCTCCAAAATGGGTGTGAGATGGGCTATTCACCTGTTGATCTTGACACAACTAACACTAGCTTGTCAAAATCTCAAAACCACATCCTATAATTAAAATTATATCTGTCAGTTTGAAGCAGTGTGGCGTGAACATTTTAAAATGGGTCTCATAATTTGCAAATTTGTGTCAGCAGCTTTAATCATGTAAAAAAAACACAAGGAGTACAAGAAGTACTACAGTTCATTCTCTATTTAAGTGCTCCTGGACAACACAAGCTAGAACCTACTGTGATGTTGCCATTTTTAATCGGTAATCTCATTTGATGTAATCATTTTATAGGGATAGCTTAATAATGCTGTTAGTTTGATACTAAACAGTCCTTTAACTAATTAACTTCAGCCCTGCTCTGCAGTGTCTTCAACCACATCTTTCCTGCATGCTTGGCAGACACTCAGTGTCTATGTCCCATTTCTTTGTCCAGGGGACATTGTCCAGACCATTTGTCCAGGTCATGGTAATAATAATCTTTAATAATAATAATATAATATTACTACTACTACTAATTATTATGTATTATAAATATATAATTATTATTATTACTATCAGATCATGGTAGTCATACCTTTCTAAACTGTAACGCAACTGGATTTCTTCTTGGAAAGCAGAAGCCCAGTTGCCTTACATATAACCAGTTGCGGCCAATGAGTTTGAAACTGCAACCAAAATATTCAGCTCCTTTCCACTGTCCAAGGTGTTGTTGGGGTGATTTAAGGTCTATGTTGATGAGAGCAGGTCAGATCAGGTGGGCAGCAGAATAATCACACTGCTGGTCTACTGAGTTGTCTCAACAGCATCATTACCAGCCTCATGCCTTGGGGTATTTCTTCGGGGAATTCCTTGCTAAGTCGTAGCTAATGCTATTTGTAGGGATAACCATCTGCCTGGTCTCTTCTCCCACTTAAGCAATCTTAAGCTCTGCATTGCGGTCATGTGATGTTGGGTTAAATGGATAGAATGATGCATTTGTGTTTTTTCTTTTATTAGGGTCTACTGTACTTTCATCTGTTTTAGAAGCACTCTTTCTTGTTTGCATGGTTGTTAACATGCTTTTTTGCTGCCCACAGCTAATTGTAGCTTTGGTCGGTAAAGATCCTTACTTAGCAAAGACAGATGTATTGATCCTATTGACTGAAATACATTTTTACAAATGTTCTGAAGACAGGCCCTCCCAGCTGACCTCAGCTTCCAGGACAGGAGAACCTGACATGGCCTAACATGACTTTGAAATTTTGCTTTGCAAGTTTTGAAATCCCATAAACCCAATATAAACACTTTCATATATTTTGCCTGGTTTCACCAGAGGCAGAGCTGGGAGACTTTTGGGCTGCTATTTTGTGTCTTTTAAAACAGCACTATGTAACCTTTTTGAGCTGATCATCTTCAGAAGTCGGTAGATGCTTAAATGAGTCATTATCAGGTGAATAAGGACTTTCCGTACTGCCCCTGCTGTCTCTGGAAAGAATACCACCCTTGCAATATTTGAGGGTCCTTCCTGACACCCTTAGACTCACAAAGTGTTGAATATCGTAAGAAGCAGGATCACGTAAGATTCTGAAGAAATTTAGATTTTACTTAACTCGGTGGACATGACAACTTTTGTATTCGCCGGTTACTCTGATCAGTTGAGTTGAAAACACATGCACAGGGTGAGGGGAGGGGAAAGGAACATTTTTGTCAATTTTGTCCATTTAGTCCATTTTTACGAGTGTCCATTTACCTTATAGACACTAGGGTGAGCTCCATTGAGAAAAAGCACTCAAAGTTGCATAATACCTTTTTAAATCATCTAGCTCTGTTGTTGAGTCCCGTAGAGCCCCACAGTGAAAATGCAGCTCAATCCTGAAAGAATTCAGCCCCTGTGCTGCTGTCACACAGTCCTCACTCAGGCTTGCGTAGCTGAGCAGTTCTGTGATGGAGCTCCATTACAAGCTGTGATTAGCTTACCGACATGTCCAATGAGGTGTAAAGAAAACCTTCTTTGTCAAGCCAAGAGTTGTTGACAGAAAGATTAGTCACAAGAATTCAGTTGTCAGTACTCAGCTTATTTATTTATGTATTTATGTATATATTGATATGTATTTATGTATTTATTTATGTATTCGTGTATTTACTTATGTATTCGTGCATCTATCTATCTATCTATCTATCTATCTATCTATCTATCTATCTATCTATCTATCTATCTATCTATCTATCTATCTATCTATCTATCTATCTATCTATCTATCTATCTATCTATCTATCTATCTATCTATCTATCTATCTATCTATCTATCTATCTATCTATCTATCTATCAGACAGGACTGATTCTTGCCTGTTACAATGGCTATGTGGATGTGGTCATTGCTCTCGCACAGTGTCCACATGTGGATGTCAACTGGCAGGACAATGAGGGAAACACTGCCCTCATCACAGCTGCACAGGCCGGTGGGTACAGTGAGCTTTCAAAGATTCATATGTCATGCTACATTAAAGGGGCCATATGACATTCTTTTCCAACAGTAGTATAGTACTAGTATAGGTATGTGGGCTATAAAAACATGTTCATCAAGTTCTTTGCACAAAATCACTGTCACGTGAAAGACATCTGACCAGTTCTATTCTGGCCATTTTTTTTAAAAGAATAAGTCGTTTGCTGTTGTTAGCTTTTAGCTAAGTGTAGATCACAGATGTGATCCCACGTTCTGCTATGTCGCACACCACTATAGATGAAGTTTGGGCAGCTGTTCCTGGCTCAATCTGGTATTGCTTGACAATGTTTTTCTATAGGGTTATTGTACATGTTTACACATAGTAAAAAAACTAAAAAATATATAAAGTTTGTATGTCACATCAAAAGCCAGACAAGAAACAGCTAATAAAAGCACAGTATTCCTGACACCAAAATCTTTCAACTGTCTCACAGCAAATGAATGTATGTTTTTTTCCGGTGCTTGGAGTGTTCATTGGATCAGTACAGACCAAAATGACAATACAAAAATGAGCAAAAAGTGTTTTTTTTTTTGCATAATATGGCCCCTTTAATCCACAGAGAGGAAAGTGTTCTCATGATTTTGTGGTATTACAGGTTTTCTTAGTCACTGTAATTCCTTTTGAGATACAAACTACGCATTTTAAAGGAAACATACAGACTTTTTCAGCTAATTTTCTATGTGGTGCAGGTTGCACCAGTTATTGAGAAATGCACTAACTGATGTGCAAATGATGATTTAAGAAATTTGCCAGGGTGACCGAGAAAAACTGTAACATCTAGAGGCAGTATGTGCTTGGACACTAACAGTAGTGAAAGGATTAAAGACTGGTAAAAGTTGTTTGGTACTTGTTTGGTACGTTGCGGACCTTGATATTTCCTATTATTCATTTGTGTTTTGTCTGACACGTAGGTCATCAGATGATTTCCCAGTATCTACTCAACTACTTCCCAGGGCTGGACATCGAGCGCAGGAACTGCCACGGCTTCACGGCCATGATGAAGGCTGCCATGCAGGGCAGGGCAGAGTGTGTGCGAGCCCTCATGATGTCAGGTACTATAAACACACAATAGCGGTCCACCACATAGTGTACAGGACACCTATGGTGGAGTATATTGTTATACAGTAAACAGTGGTGCATAGGGATAGATAGTCAGTAGGTGACATTTTTAACGTTATGGGGTTAATTCAATTGTTCTCACATTGCCAATGTACAATTCCCAACAGGTGCAGACATTGAGGCCCGCGATTTTAGCCGGAAGCTGACCTCACGGGAGTGGGCCCTCTTCACTGGGCGCTATGAGACGGCACGCCTGATGGAGCGCCTGATGGAGCAGCCGTGTGCCGAGCAGTTCTGCGACTCATACCAGCTGGAGTGGCCGCAGCTGGAGGAGATGGTGGCCCAGGCCCAGGAGCCCAAGTCCTGCTGGCAGCGTTTCACCGAGTACACGCGCTGCTGTGCCTTCAACATCAGCAACAAGGTGAACGCACAGGAGGACGGTGCACTGGACTACATGGTGCGCTTCACCACCGCCCTCAACGGTCCCATCCTGGCTGTAGGCTGCCGCACCGTTTGCCCGGGGAGCCCGCCTTGCGTGGGCAAGCGCCGGCCCGCCGTGCAGGACATCCTACGCCAGCAGCGTGCCAACGAGCTGCGCAGTCTGGCCTCGGCGCCCGAGCGGCTAGCCACGTATAAGCGGCTCTTTCAGAACTCACGCGTGCTACTAGTGCCCAAGAAGAGGGAGCGGCGCGCCAGCCTGCAGCCGCAGGTGTTGCAGGACATGGCGGTGGCATCCACTATGGCGCTGCGCCGCACGAGCCTGCTGCCACTGCACATGATGCGACGCAGCAGTGTGCGCCCGGGCATGGTGGTGCCGAAGGTGGTGCTGTGCAAAGCGCCGGCGCCCAGCTTCATGCCAGAGAAGAAGAAGAAGAAAAGCCGTGACCAAACCCACCTACAAATCCCTAAGTGGAAATACAAGGAAGTGATCAGCGAGAGGAGACGGGCGGATGACAACAAAATCAGGTTTCCTTCCCCCAGGAAATGATTTGGTAGGGGCTCCACATTTCTTTTTATTTGACTTTGATAAGCCTGGGAACTAGAACAAAAACATGGAAACTTCACTACATGGCATATGACAAAGAACTAGGAAGAAGGCGGACTAGACAAGTCACTTTTTTGTCATTTGGAAAATTTATAAATGGAGTAAGCTATTATTATGCTTAAAAGGCTACACTGTGAAAAATTATGTTAGAAGAATGCAAAATGCCAGATTTGTTATTTATCTTTCCTAATGTATTATTATTATTGTTATTATTACCGTTGTTGTAATTGTCACTGTAATGCCACACACATTAATGCCACACACTGTACTTGTATTGCAACTATACTTGAAATTTGATACTGCACAATTTTTTATGACTAATAGTTTGTTTGCATTACCATTTTGCTATTAATGGACACTGATCACCCGCCATCATAGCCTTTTAGCACTAATGGGACATAAGAAAGGGAGCTGCAGATTTCCTCATGTATTAACATGACAGTGATGTCACAGTGTGATAAATAGACTTAAATAAAAGACTGAGCGTGCGGAACGTGAATTAGTGTTTTGTGCATGTGTTCTTTTCCTGGATTTGCTGCAGTAACACAGACAGGCTGTAAGTGAGTCAGGCAGTCACAGGGAACAGCGGCATTTATCAGGGCTTTGACTCTGTCTGATTGTTCTTTTGCTTGATTACCTTTGAGTAAGGAGCTGCGGCATTAAAGTGAAGTGTTGCGACACAGACAAATGCCAAGAGCCATCTATCAGTGGGGGTACCACTAATGGAGGGGCGAGGCACCCAACCATCTAAACTTCATAAAGATGGGCTCATGAAGAAAGATTTCAGGATGTGTGTGTGTGTGTGTGTGTGTGTGTTTGTGTGTGTGAGTGTGTGTGTGTGTGTGTGAAAGAGAGACAGAGGGACAGACAGACAGGCAGACAGAGAGAGAGATAGAAGGATAGAAAGACAGAGAGCTAACAATAACAATAGCTAACTGGTTAGCCCTTTTCTGCTACATCAGACATAGGGTTTCAGTAGGAGTGTGTGGAATTCTGCCAGAAGGAGGCAGCATTTCCCCTCCCAGTATGAGGTACTCACTAGACTAGTGCTCTGCAGGAGTGTCTCAGTAGACAGCTTCCAGCACCCCTCCCCCACTCCCTTCAGCCCCACCCAACTCCACATTTAAAGACACGGTGCCCAGAAACCCAGCCACTGCCAAAGAATTCCACTTTCTATTTTCTACAGAGTGACTGTGTGCAGGGGCGTTAGATATTTTATCAATGATATTGGATGTGCTTGTGGATACTTTTAATGATTGTATCTCAGGGTTATGACTGTATGTTCTGTTGACTAAAGGGTCAAGGATAATATGTGGCTGGATAGATGGACACGAAGCCTTGAAAATACACAAGACTGCTGTAGGGAACACAAAAAAACTTGTTCTTTTTATACATCATGATTATCTATTGATCACATTGCCATGATCACTTCCTTTTGTGAGAGAAGATGCAAAGAATATATGGGGAAAAAGCATGATGACATTGTAACGGTGCTAACATCGAGCCTGTGTGCCTGCAGATGTGCCTGAAATATTGTATTGTCAGCTGAGTGAATGGGAAAAAGAAACCAATGAACAGGCAGTTCATTTTTTACATTTTTAGGGTGGCTTTCAACTAAAGATATAGACCAGGAGTTCACACACACACACACACACACACACACACACACGGTTGTAGTGAAGGTGAATTATATATTTTGTGTGTAACTGGGTGCATTAAGTTCTGCTCAGTATTGTGTACAGGAGACTAGACAAATGAGTCTGGATAGTAGAAAGGTAATGTCAAAAACATTTACTCTCCAATGGTCAGTTAATATTTTTGTAGCAGTTGCAGTCTGTTGAGGCAATTAAAAAGATTCACAATTCTCTCAAACACGTTGTCTAGCAACAGAAATAAAAAGTTGTACTGACGTTTTCAATACAGGTTGTCAGACATGTCTACTTCCACAAAATCTTGCTTGAGTTTCAGATGTTCACTACAGAGAGTGCTGCAGGAAATGCTAAATAACAGTTGGGATCATTTCCTTTCCTTGCATCAGACACGTATCTATATATCCAAAACGATGTGTAGGGGAGACCAGGGCTTTCAATTACAATTGAAATTAGTCTTTGTTTTGAATTGCCGGCTCCTCACAATCAAGTAAAACGGTTCAATTGATATGTGCCATTGATATGTTTTGGTTGGTTTTGCTTACCCTAATGCTCACCCTATCTGTCTTACATGATAATGCTATGTTTGCATGGGAGCAAGGTGACAAGAAATGACATGATTACTTAAAACTGGCCACTTGTTTCACAGATGCTCTTTAATGTTAAAAGTTAGCGGCACCAAATGGCAAAGCACATAACCTGTAACACCAAAACATACACAAAAGTGGGCATACTTTTATAGCACCTGGTCCTGTCAGAATTACACACAATGTGACGACGTCCCCACACGGAATCCCAAGCCCTGGTCTCCCCTGCTTAACATGGCAACAACATGATGGCAAGAGGTCAACACCTTGGTTCATCATTTTTGAAATAAAAATGAATGTGAACAAAATCTTACATGTTTTTTTTTGTATTTTTTACAAGGCTTTTTTGTTATGTTGTTGCTTTATGTGACATCCACATCTGCACATAAAAAGTATATATTTGTATTTATATAATATATATAATATTCATACTCTATTGACAGTTTAGTCTACGATGAACTTAAGAACCACTGATCTCTGCAGGGAAATGTGGATTTTTCTCAAACTTTTAACTATTTTACAACACAGGGTCATCTAAATTGTACATCTTTGCAGGGATTTAAACTTTCAAAGCCCCTTTCCCACCCCTCCCCCACATAGTATTCCAGGAATTAGTGAGAGTATGCATCCTTACGCCTTTAAAACACACTTTTAAAAAAGGAAAAATAAAACAAAAAACAGAAACTAAGAGCAGCTACAAACTGGCATCATTAAAACCAATGATGTGTTGCTGAATAGAAACCTCAACACGATTTTCTACTGTACCCCCTGGCAGAGGGATATTAATGTTTGGCACATTTGTACAAAATCTGATGTAAGCACAGCTCACTAGTCTGCTAGTTATGAACAGCTGGGTACACTTCACAAAGTTGACCAGGGCAGGTTCATATTTCCCCCCATTTCGGCTACACAGGATGTGAGGAGAATTTGGTGGGTAACAAAAGGAATGAAATGTGCAAGTAAACTGGTTCCAGGCAGTGTAGCACCATATGTTCCATGGTGCTGTGTGTTCTGAGTGCAGCCGTAGAACACGTGAATGCTGATATAACAGTTAAACTGATTCAAATAACAACAGTCAACAGACAACAATTACTGCTCATATGAGTTAGGTATCTACGGTAGGTACTTTTCCATAGCCTGGTAAACCAGCCCCTTGTACTTCATTTCATTTTGTACAGAGGGTCTGGCCTTGCTGCATTGAGAAATGATTTCTTGCTGGAGGTGTGGACTCTGCTGAAGTTTAGAACAAGTGGCTCTGCCTCTACCCAATCACTAACATCTGCTTGTCACATATGCAATTAGCCTACCTAAGCACTACAATTCAAATGTAGCACACAAACTCAACATCATCGCTCACAAATACTCCCTCTGTTCGCTGATTGGGCGGATTCACTTGGTCCGAATATATGAATGTCAGCGGCAGCAACGCCAGACCCTCTGTACAAAATTAAATTAAGTACGAGGGGCTGCTTTACCAGGCTTACTTTTCCACTCTTTTTTGCCAGAATTACAAACTGAAAAAAAGATGCAGTGATGACATAAGAGACAGTTAACTTTGTGTAATGTACACAAATATCAAAAATGTGCATGAGACAACTTTACAATGAAAATCAGAAAGGTAAAAAGAAGTTTAAAAACACAAACAACAAAATAAAAAAGATATATAAAGGCTAAAGAGTCTCTGCAGGCGCATGAAATGCAATTGAAGCAAATCAAAAACAAATCCGGTAAGAAAGGTGTGACAATGTATCTCCCTCAGTGTCACCTCATATTCCTTGTGCTTCACATACGCATCTCAGTAGTATGCCACATATTTACAGTAGTTCTGTTCCTTCCTCAGACATTCTGGACGCTCTTCACTGTACTCTATCCCATCAGAAATGTTCCAGCCAGCCATCCATTTCAAAAGCACATTCCATTTCCTTCTTCCGCAAACCCATTGTGTTAACAGCATTCAAGCTCCATCTGTGGGGACGCCTATCTGTCGTTCTCTTGCTTTTACTGTCTTACCTTCCCAGCGTCTGCCTGGATGGTGAAATGGAGGTGGTGCCGCCCCGGTGGCTGCCCTGGACCAAACAGTACTCTGCTTCTCAGAATTTTCCCTCGAGGTGGTCATGCACATGCGGACGCTTCATGCCACCGTGCCACCGACTCTTCCCTCCAACCTTCTCTCATCTCACACCCCACGACCCTCCTCACCCCCACCCCACCCCACCTCACCTCACCTCTCCCCCTCCCCACCCCCTGTGGCCACCCTTGCCTCTACACCCAGGAGTCCGGAGAGGCCGGGTAGTGACTGGTCTCGTAGTTCAGTTCGCTGTATGGGCGGGATGCGGAGTAGAAGTCCACGTAGTTGCCAGTGGATTTGAGTCCCAGGTGCATGGTGCCGTCCGCGTTGGGTGGGGGGCGCTGATGGACTTGGTCCTCGTAAAAGCTCTCCTCATAGTTGGCGCCAGGCGGGGTCTGGAATGGAGGGTAGGCGTCCTGTGGATTGGCCTGTGCTGGCACCTGCACAGAGCAGCACTTGCTTTAGGATAGGTGCCATGTCATTGCAACTTTTACTATTTTACTACTTCTGTCTTTACCGTTAAACAGTCCCTGTCTGAGGTAAAAAGGTAACAACAAACGTACTGGAAATCTCACCTGGTTGTGTTTGATGTCATCTCCAGGAGACACATAGGCTCCACGGTAAAGTGTTCCCGTTCCACCCGTTATCTGAACTGCATTGTGGGAGAGACAGTGCATGAAGTGAAATGTTTGAATGTTCTTTCTGAGATGTAGCATGTATCAGCACTGTTTATTGTTCCCACACACTCTGTCCACTCTAGTCAATAGGGTAAAAACATAATGGTAATATCACGTATTAGGTGGTTTAAATTTTCAACTAGAATATAACACCTGCCCACAAACTGGCAGGGTGCATCGTCATTATCATCATCATCATCATTATCCTTAGTCAGGTAGTTAACATGAGAGCAAAAGTCTTGTAGATGTCAGTGTATGGTAGCAACTGATTGTTTGCTGAGGGCTGTGGCAGAATCTGAAGATTGACATCCAATGCAGAAGCAGCGGTTTCCTTTCCTTCCCTTACCTGCCATGGCATCTTTCCTGGAGGTGTGCTCGCCCTTGTTGCCGTGGTAACCGGAGTTGGTCCCTGTCGACTCATAGTCTGCCTTCCTCTCCTTGAGGCTCATCATCTCTCGGGGGGAGGCGGGAGCGCTCGCTGCACAGCAAGCACAGCAACAACAGTCATCACACACCCGTAGCTCTCTGTGGTCCTTCATAGCTGTCAACGTCTAGCATTTCATCCATGAGACTGTCTGAGGTACTTGAGCCAGAATGTTGTGGATCGTACTTGAGCCAGAATGTTGTGGATCTCACTAAATCTAATGGCTTTTTAAACTTAATAGTATAGAAAAATGATAACAAGTCTAATAGTCTGTTGCACGGTGCGTACACTATTCATGGTGTTTGCTCTGTGCAGCTCGTTATGTCTGCAGTTATAGCTGGTATCTATATTCACCAGGCCAACACCTTCATCACTGAACTCAACGTCTCATAGATCTTTCATAGACCACTTTATGAATTCTGTACACATGATGCAACAATATGCTAATATGCTTGGAGTATGCTCTTATTGTGTGTGTGCGCGCACGCGTGTGCGTGTGCATGCGTGCGTGTGTGTGTGTGTGTGTGTTAAGAAGGTTGTGGCTTCATTGATTCATAATCATATTAATATGATGGTGATAGATGTGCTCCTGAATCTTACTTTGCTTCTTTTTTATCCTTTCTTTGAATCTGTTCCATCTACTTAGTGAGCTCTAGTGATTTTTCTTTAAGCTCATCCCACACCTGGCCTGCTCTTCCTTCCTGAGGAGTATTTAAAGACTAATGAGCCACTCCTGCCAGACAATAATAGTTAAAGTAAAAAAAAAAATCAATATTGCTGTTTTGGTCTTTGAGCAAATGAGAAATGCTAGGTTACTAGGCTGTAATTACCACAGACAAAAACTCGTCTTGCCCAGCACCTTGGTATACTTGGCATTCCCTTTGCTTACTTGCTTACTTAGTTGTCCCAATAGTATTCCCACGGATCAAATTGTCTGGCCCTTGAGTTGAATATGAGGATGTACACAATATTCAAAAATGAGAAAATCCTTCACTGGCTGTCATGGCTTCTTGTGGAGCTGTGAACTAAACTAGCCCAGGAGTATGTGGTGGGGATGATGTCATGCCAACACCATGTCATGTCATCATCACGATCACTGCCAACTGCGATCATTCTCTGTCCAGTGAAGAGGCACTAACACCTGATTTTAGCGAGCTGAGTGATCAATT
This sequence comes from Coilia nasus, assembly GCA_027475355.1. Taxonomy (NCBI): domain Eukaryota; kingdom Metazoa; phylum Chordata; class Actinopteri; order Clupeiformes; family Engraulidae; genus Coilia; species Coilia nasus. Next base: position 23,877,317 of record CM050221.1, read on the forward strand.
TACCAGCATGTCAGCTCTGTCAAACGCTGAGCTGGATCAGTAGTGTGTAAACTATGGATGTTTGTGTGTGTGTGTGTGTGTGTGTGTGTGTGTGTGTGTGTGTGTGTGTGTGTGTGTGTGTGTGTGTGCCTGTGAATATGCATGTAATTGCCTGATGCTAGGGATAACGTTGGAACATTAAGTGGGAGACTATTTTAATTACAACACCGGCACCAAAGGACATGCCAAACAGGTGTCTTATTAGCGCCAGGGTTTAATCAAAGTAATGTCACTGGGATCACAACTTGTTATGAAAGTGCATGGCAGGGCCTTTTTAGTGAGTGCATCCAACGTGTGAACACATTAGAGCTAATTGGGTGTGACAAGGTCTCCCTTATGAAGCTCGGATGGAAGCAGCATGGTGCCGACAAGTGGGCCCTTGATCTGCATGATCATATGACACGGTTATGGAGATGCTTTGCCTCCTTGGGTGACTTCAAACTTCTTGAGAAACTTGAGGGATCAAACTTGAGGCATCAAACTCTCAGCACGTTGGGTGACTGGATGGGGAAGCAAAAACTGGTTCCTGTGCACTTGTGATGGCTCCATCATGGCTGAAGTCCGCCCCACTGGAGGCCAACCTGACATCAGCAGTCAGGGACTGCTGGGACTGACCTTTCCATGAGTGCTTCCTGGACTGGCAACAAAAGCCATTAGAGGAACTATGTAAATAAGGTCCACAAACTTCTAAACCTTCACCCTCCAGGCAATCACAATTGGTCAGTCTCAGGCTGACAAGGGAAGATTTTCACTTCAGTGTTTCCTGTCTGTAGTTCTCTGCATGGTAACCTTAAACAGAGGCAGCACTGTGGGAATGGCAACAACAAATAACACTGACCGGATCGATTGTTGGGGGACGTCCTCACAGGAGAGATGGAGGGAGTTCGCGAGGAGGAGTAAGGTCTTTGTCTGTCCCTCTCTATCGTAGAGGAAGATCCCACAAAGTGATACTGAGAATATCCATCCTGCAAAGTAAAGCAGCTTCTGGTAAAAAAAAATGTGCATGCAACTTGCAGTGTGACATATGTGGTATATAGAGCAAACTAGCTGTACATTTTCTAAGTTTTCATATATTTTTGTTATTTATTTATTTAGAATGTTTAGACTGGTTTAGAAGAATAATATTAACTTAGCCAAACAGAAGCATTACAATGAAGTATCTACAGTTTGTGTGAGTGAAGGATACCTTTTTGTAAAGGCTTCGTAAGTCCCTATATTGCCACATGCTGTTGAGGACTTGTGAGGCTGCTTTCACCACCTTAGGAGAATGTCTGAAATGGCAACACAGGCAGAGTTAAAATAATACTGATGCACTACATCCATCCCCTAGATTCTGACAGACTGCTACCTTAACTGTATTTCTATTACAAAAGAATGGCTGAACAGGAGATGCTCAGTCTTATACATTCACAAAATGAACAGCAAAGAAATATCACTCATTTTTGAACTGAAGGACATTTGAGGTGCACTCACGGGTGCAGTATGTCCAATGTACAATGACAAGACTGAGTGAAAACACTGCAGGTGTTTTAGCGCAAACACTGATTGGACAGCTAAGGGATGATATGGAGTAAAGAGATCACATCTTGTTGATAACTAAAGATTGACAGTTCTAAACGCCAGCAATGACAGCCCGTAAAGTCATTCCCATGCACAGTCATGATTGGCCCTGATGCCTCTGAGTGGGGGTGCTGGCATGCCAGCATCACGTACTTGTCCCCTTTGCTGCGGGCGATGCCAATGAGCTTCTCAATGCCCCCAGCATCCCGTAACGCCTTAGTGTTCTCCATGTTCTTGGTGATGACCTCGTGGAGAGCACAGCAGATGGCTGTGATGGTGTCGTCTGACATGGTCTTCCCCGCTGAACTGCTGGTGGGGGCTCCGCTGCTGCTGTTGTTGTTGTTGCCCCCTGGGAGACGGTGGACCAGGTCCCTCATGGCGTACTTACCTATGGAGACATGGGGGATGGAGGAGCCAAAGGGGCACATGAGGAGTCAGGTTACACAGGAACTGTAAAGTCTACAGTACTTCCACCACAAGGTTTCAGGTAAAAACGAGATAGCCTCTTTAAAGCAGACAGGAGGTTATCATATCAATGAATTAATGTATGTGCACATTGTTAGAGGGAGAGAGAGAGAGAGAGGGAGAGAGAGAGAGAGAAAGAGAGATAGAGAGAGAGAGAGAGAGAGAGAGAGAGAGAGAGAGAGAGAGAGAGAGAGAGAGAGAGAGAGAGAGAATGGCTATGGATAATTTGGATAATTTATACATATAAAAATTTTACTGGCATAATAATCAATTCATCAATACCAGCATTTCATAGGAAGCAACAACCTAGTGCCAATATCTGGGCAGAAATAAAGGGATGTGAGAAGCAGTGAGGTGTAAAAGCAAAAAATATTCCGCAAATCACATCTCTTGTGTTTTGCTGATCCTGGTGGTTTTCTTTTTTTGTAGAGATCTGGACACTTGAAAGGAAACTGTTTGAAAGGAAAGTCCATCCCTTTCAAGCCTCACACGGAGGACCAAGAGGCTAATAAGGCAACTAATGAGCAACCGCTTGCCTGAGGGTCCTCTCTGGAACTCATCACAGACACAGCAGCAGCAGCAGCAGCAGCAGCAGCCATGGGCCTGTCACTCCAACGCAGCCATGAACTGAGCAGCAATTTACAAGAACACTTCCTGAGTGACTCTCACTGTGGTACTGACAAACAAAGGGCCTGCCCACTCGGCAATGCTTTTAGGTCGCAAGAAGCGGTGAAGTATTTGATGGTTTTGGCCTTTCGTCCACAGAGCGCAGGGGTCCTGGGTGCCCTGAAAAGATGGTTTTTGAAAACGGGTTCTAAAGTGGAAAAATCTGACAATGCATTTGCGTTGTCGTGAGGGCAAGCTTTCTTTTCAGCCTTCAACACTTTATTGTAGGTTGCCAATGACAGCCACACAAAGCTGTTGTGGTACAGAGGTAGTCAAGAACGGCCATGACATCCCTTTAACTTCTATACAACACAGACTGGCATTTAGAGAGAAATCACTTAAGTTTCCTTTTATTGTGTTTACTTGTGATCTGAAATGTTTCCAGTGGTATTCAAAGCCTGTTCTTAAGTGCTAACTACCAACACCCCAGCATGTGACTTAGGCGGAAAACGGCATTAATCTGGGGCTGATGACCTCAACTTCTGCACAGCAAAAGGACCATGGCAGGAAACAGTATGGCATCCAGAGAAGGGCTGTCGCCTTGACACTCCAACTCAAACTCATTTCCCCCTGAAAAGGTGTAAGTTCTGCTTTCTCTTCATTCTAAGTTATATAAAAAAATAATCATACAAAAAACTGGATCCCGTTATTTTCTAAACATTCAGGAATGTACTGTAAGTGGCCAGAAAAAAAATTCTCAAAGGCAAAACAAAAAGAAATGACCAAAGACAAAATAGAAAAAATTAAACCTCAGTGATTTGGCAGAACGCCAATGAATGCAATGGGGAAAAAAGTCCAGCACAGTACTGAAAGGACTAAAAAGGAATAAATCACAACAAAAGTAATTAATGGTTGTTGGTGAAGGCCATAGCTTTGGTGACAGTTAGAATAAAACCAATGGGAGAGAGAGATTTGTAACAGTGGAAAATGTCACCGCCTGGTCCCTCTTTTTATTTGCTGGTCATGGCTTTGATGGGCTATGGCTGCCTCCTTCCCCATGGCAGACAGCAGGCTGATCATGCTCTCTTCTCCAGCCTCAGACTTGTGTTTGATTTCCTTGCCCAGAACACCATTGAGCAGGCAGGGGTCCTCGCACACTTCTGCTGTCCATCAGTAGAGATAGAAAGCCATCTGTGAGTATTGAGAGTAGCTGACTCCTCTTGATGTTGGGCGTTGGGCACATCCATGTCGTGTGTAGAGGGGCAAATATCTTCATATTTCTTTACAAACTAAGTGGACCTTTCTGTGACGATGCTTGCCAATTTTGGAGGTGAATATCTCAACAATCCCTTCAGCACCACAAAGGGAGTCCCTTCAGCACCACAAAGCCATTTTTGCTGCACTGCTGGTGGTACGTAGCAGAGGTCCTGGCAAACAAACTAGATAAGTGTGCATGTCTGCAGTAGGCTAAATTAATTACGACATCAGTAAAGGAAAATTCCACTTCCAACCTGTAGGGCAACTGAAGAAGAAAAAAAATATTTAGTATCGCTTTAAAGCAATACTAAGTAGTTTAATACTAAGTCGCCCTACAGGTTGGAAGCGGAATTGTCTCTCATAGAGAACTACAGAGAGATGGCCTGCTCCTCCAAACTTGCTTAGTGCAGTTACAGCCCATTTTCAGAAGTGCTTTTCAGAGAAGAGAAGAGAGGGAGCGAGAGAGAGAGAGAGAGAGAAAGAGAGAGAGGGAGAGAGAGAGGGAGAGAGAGAGACAGAGAGAAAGAGAGACAGAGAGAGAAAGAGAGAGAGAGAAGGAAGGAAAGAAAAGCGTGAGTAATTCAATAGGCTGAAATGCTCATGCATGCATCCTTTATCAATTATTAAGGCTTGGGATTCCTATTTCTGTGCTGACATTTGTGTGACCAAGGCGTGCTATCCACTGTGGGCATGCTGGCCCTTTTTAGGAATGCTGCACTTGGTTGCACAGGGCCAAGGGCGGCTGCAGCTGCTGCCTGGGCAGAAATGTCAGGCCCCCAGATGTCCTGAAAGCACACGGAATTCTCCTCTCCAGCCCGAACAATAGGTCTGTATGTGTATGGTATAAGCTCTGACTATTGCTCACAATGTCTGGTGAAACAGGTCCAAGGAAATGCATCTTAATGTCTTTGGCAAATACAGTATGCAGTGAAAGTAAGTGAACTTTACTCGATTATTTTTTTTTCTTCTAGGAAACACAGGCCAACTAGAAACATAAACTGGTCCAGCATATTAATATTAAGGAACACAGAGGGCACCGTTCACCATGGACATAATTCATAAAGATAAAATATATATATAGCTGCAAGCAGCGATGATGGGGCCAAGCATGCGCCCATAACGGTATAATTATTCCATTTTTTCTTGCAACCTCTGAATCTCATCTCCATTGCATTATTCATATTTGGCTAGTATATGTCAACACACTGCTCAGATAATGGCCTCACTTCCTGTTTGGCACCCTCACCATGAATTTTGGTTGGCTTTGCTGTAACACTAAAAAATTAGGTTTTTAATAGAATAGCATCAAGAGTTATTAGCAAAACTGCATTTTTTTCCATAATGGTTCCCCTTTCTGGCCATAGACTTCCATGGCAGAAAATTTATAATAAGAAAAGCTAGAAACACTTAGGGTGCCTTCACAGCTTCGCTGCTTGGCCTCCAAATACCATGAGGAAGAGACGGAGAAAGAAAGAGATTTTGTCAGAGTGTCTGTCAGTCACGTCAGAACCACAAGGTTGCACAGATGCCCTAGAGAAACAGTGGCATGTGACCTACCGATGAGCTCCTTGTTCCTCACGTCCAGAGCCATGTTTCTCAGGGCAGTGGCCACGGCACACACCACGCGGTCATTATCTATCCTCAGCAGCTCCACCAGAATGGGCAGGCCCTTCTCCTTACGCACGGCCGCCCGGATATACACAGACCACTGGGATGAGGTTAGAGAAAGACAGGCAGAGAGAGAGAGAGAGAGAGAGAGAGAGAGAGAGAGAGAGACAGAGACAGAGAGAGAGAGACAGACAGAGAGAGAGAGAGAGAGAGAGAGAGAGAGAGAGAAGAGGTTTGAGAAGAAAAGCTGTCAAAAAAGTGATCTTTTCCATCAGTGCAGATGCCATCTTTGGTCAGTTTTGTCAGGCATACATGGTCAGAGTTCCATGTATGTGATGCCTTCCTTGTGCATTCACCCAATAGGGGTCTGAGAGTTCCTGAGGCCAGGAGTGTGGGAGTGAGGGGGAGCTCTAGCTCAGTTAGTGTGCTTACAGTAGGTGGGATGGGGCGTGGAGGCTTGGTTAGTAGATAGCTTCACCTGTGCAGGACATCACAGTTTACTGTCAACACATTTTCCCATGGATATATTATGCTAAATGGAAAATGAAATTCAGTGACTACACTATTTCCTACACCACTTTGCTGTTTACACATTCTATATAAAAAAGGGTGTTTTAAAACCTGCCAGTCAGGCGGTGATGATTTTAAACATGGCAGTGCCACATCCATTCAAACCGTTTGCTTTGGCCCGTCGGTCTGGTTGGGGTTACTCACTGGTTTTGGGGCGGGGCCTACCTTCCAGCTGCCAGCTGCCAGGTTCTGTAGAGCCCCGGCGGCGCCCTCTAGAGTGTCAGGGTTGGAACACTCCGACAGCAGAGTGAGGTAGGGTTTGACAATGGATGGGTGCCACAGCATCTGCAGCCCCTTGGGCGGGTCAGTGGAGTCAGGGAAGGGCCCAACGCCATCCCACTAGGTTTCAGAAGAGAGGAGAGGAGAGGAGAGGGAGGAGAGGAGGGGAGGGGAGGGGAGGGAAGAGGGCAGGCCAGCAGAGAAGGGGAAAGGAGAGGAGAGGAGAGGGAAGAGGAGAGGAGAGGGGAGAGGTGAGAAGGGGTGAGAAGAAGAGAGGCGAGCAGAGGAGGGGGGAGGAGAGGAGAGGAGAGGAGAGCAGAAGAGATAAGAGGAAAGGTTATCTAAGCCAAAGTCTGAACTGAAGACATCAGCTGCCTTATGAATATGTAGGGCAGATATTGACAAAAGGAGCCCTAAGAGCATTGCCCAGAGGTGCACACAATTACACATATCTGCACTGAAGAGAGTTTTTTCCCCCACAGTACTGTAATGTTCAGATGAGACGCAATCCAGCAAACCCTCTCAGCTTTACCAGATGTGCATTTGCATTTTTAAAGAGGAAACTACGGAGTGCAAATTTTTGTTAGTTATGTGCCATAATACCACATAATTCAAACCTTTTTACCTCATTAAAGCCAATACAAGTGTGGAACAAACATGGCATCCCCCCTTTTCAAAGAAAACCTAATGAAATCAGTAAGAAGCTAATTATCCATGGGCTGAGAACAGCCATCAGCCCATTCACACAGGCCATTCACCAAGCTGCTAATTGCAGACAGCTGCACAAAACTCCAAAAGTGTGCAAGTGTGTGTGTGTGTGTGTGTGGGTGTGTGTGTGTGTGTGGGTGTGTGTGTGTGAGACAGAGAGAGAGAGAGAGAGAGAGGGGAAAAATATGCAAACAAAAATGTGGTACACAGAGGACGAGCGGTAGAGAGAGAGAGAGAGAGGGACTCATTTTCCCAAACCTGATCGTGGGCCTTCTTTTTCTTCTTCTTCTTCCCCCAGCAGCCGGAGCTCTCACCCTCTTTGCCGCTGGCCTCCCCGCACAACACCCCGTCCAGGTCCTCCGAGCCCATCTGCTGGCCCTGAGATGTCTCCACAGCCAGCCGGTAGGAAAGGTTCCTTAGGATGCACACGCAGTTCTCTATGGTCTGCCCCAGCAAAGGGCGGTGGGAAGGGAGAGAGAGACAGAGACATGCAAAGAGGGGGATGTGGGATAGAGAGGGGAAGCAGGAAGGGAGACAGATAGAGCGAGAGAGAGTACATGAAAGTGCTGTACACATTTCAATACAGCACAACACTCTAATCTAATTACAAAAAATAGACTACTGTTTCCTTGAAATACCACCCTTTTCTCCCAACTCCCAGAATCTTTCTGAAACTTTTGTCTTCGAAATTTATCCTCCTTTTAAAAATATTACAGAATCTGTGTTTTTAATGGCTCATTGTTAGATTGGTCCTCTGGATGTAGTCCAGTGGGGTGTCGGACAGCTAATCCCATTGTGATGAGTGGCGAGGCACGGCAAAACAAAGACTGCGGCTTTGATCTTGTAAACGGTTTCAAGGGGATTAAACTCTGACAGTCTTTTCGAAACTGCTTCTCACAATGCATCACGGGCAAAAGACAAAGACCCTTGGAAATCAATCAAAACAGCTCACTGTACTATGTGTATGCTTGTGACCACAACTGAGAAAGGCTTTTCATATACATCCAATCTTGTTACTTCAAGCCTATGGGTCTAGGACTGCTGTCAGTTCATAATGTCAGTCTGTGCACACATGCTTGTGTGTGTGTGTGTGTGTGTGTGTATGTGTGGGGGGGTGTATGTGTGTTTATTATGATGTAGGATGATCAAAGCATGAACTCCAACCTTGCTGTCGATCTCGCTGCTGCCCAGGGCGGTCTGAATGACATAGAGGAGAGCGTCGGTCAGGCCTTCACACTCACGCATCCTCCTGCGTGCCTCCTCCCCAGCTGAGCTCACATTTCTGAAAGAGCAATATAGGCACGTTCACTCCACAGAACAGAACAAAATGATGTCACTAGTTTTCACTTCATGGCTGGTACTTTGTATTTGCACACTCTGTTGTACAAAACAACATTAAAATTGTCACTAACATCATAACAGTGGTATCATTCCAAGTCCATAGCATGACATGCCTTTTCACGGGACTTCAAGCTACACTATATCCGTGTTTTGCATGACTTTATCTTGTTCACATCACTAATATGTAAACTGGGGCCACAAGGGCGTTCGGTTTGTATAATGAAGAGCCAAAATCTATCCTGGAGATTACAGGCTCAAGCTAATGGGGAGGCAGACACACAGCCAATCATGGCAATACTGTGGTGAGCAAGCCCAGAAGAAGAGTAAGGACTAAAGGGATCTCAGGCTTCAATGCAACCCCTGTGCCTCCTGAGCCAAAGAACATGCTACATATATGAAGGAGGTGTCTGTCAGACTTAAGGTTACAAAAGTACTTTGCATGGATTTCATTTTTAGCTATGTTTTCTTTCTACTGTGGGGAGAATTCAAGCATGATTCTACAAAAATTACATGCAAAAAACTGGCCACCAAAACTTTAATCTAGCACAACGTACGAACTACAGCTTAATAATAAACAGTGCAATAATTACTGTGCTTACTGTTCCAATAATAGCATAGATTTACTTATGAGTTTGGCATTATACTTTCTCCACATAGTGTACAAGCCAACTATGTATATTCTTTGTCAAAATACTCAAAGAAGTGTTTTAAATTACTTACGCCAGCTACAATAGCACAGCTATCCATTTACTGTGACCTCAGAGACAAGTTCCACACTGGAGGTCAGTTGCTAAGAGGCTTTTAAAATCAGTGTCCATTTATTGAAAGCTTTGCCCTATTACACACACAGGCACTGGACACAAAAGAGGCAGAATTATAGTAATCCAAAATGATGACAACACAGCAGTTCCACACAAAGCATTATGGTTCAAAACTATTTAAGGCCTTATCACACTGCTAAAATCAGTGGGAATTTCAATCAAAATTAGTGGAGTGTCTGTACCTTTCATATTAGGTCTTTTTACCTTTTTACAAGGCTGAAATTAGTGGGAATTTCAACCAAGATTATTAGGGTGTCTGTACCTTTCACATTGACCTACACAGGGTGGAGTGTCCAAATGGCACAGCAATCTGCCCGCCATGGACCCTACACTTTTTGCTGGGGTGTGTGATGTGAACATGCCACAACGCCACACCCGGGTTATGGGGCGTGGTATTACATTACATTTAGCTGACGCTCTTATCCAGAGCGACTTACAGATATTTGCAGGGTTTCAGTTACAGTCCCTGGAGCAGTGTGGGGGTTAGATGCCTCAACTATAGGTAGGGCGGGATTCGAACCGGCTTCCGATTGCAAGACCAACTCCCTAACCACTAGTCCACAGCTGCCCCGGACAGTGGTATAGTGTCGTATAGTGGTATAGTGTCGTATAAGGTTTAAAAGAATACAGATGCAAATTGTCTCTCCAAGTGTGCTGTTTATTTCACATAAATCATGTTCAACTCACTCAACGTGAGTTCGCAGTTTGTTTTTAATTTATATGCTATGAATGTGAATGCTGTGAACAAAATGCTGTGTCATGTGAATGTGTAAAGAATGATATCCCACATTTTTTAGTTGTTTGGAATGTGTTTTTAATGAAAAGGCTGAGCCAAATGTCCAAACACATAATTTTAAATTAAAAACAAATTGTGAGTTCACCTCCTGTTGCTTCGGTAGCCGTAGCAACATTTTAAATCGAGAGATCGCAGGACACATTCTCTTAGAAACACAAACCAATGGTAAGGCAAATGCTATGCTGATTTATACATCATTTTATGTTCTATAAACAGCACATTTTGGGACACAATTCATTGTCAAAAAAAAACGGTGGAAAAAGCAAAATGTTTTAACACTGTAGAGGAGTACATGTTTGGTGCTACTGTTTAGAGTTGACAAAATGTGTCCAGAGCATATTCATCAATATGTCTTCATATATTGTAAACATCCAGAAATATGTGACTACAAGAGTCCTTTTGCCCAGTACATCTTCAGCTTACGCGCTTTGTCCTTTTTAACCATGGGCAAAAATGGGTGAAAAGAGCAAACTGTTTCATGATAGCATTAGTGTTTACCTGTTGATGTTACAGTGTATGTCTACAGATAATTCGGCATAATAATGTCTTTAATTTTTTTGAATACATTTGCAATCCCACGTAAGCATCCCGTGCAGTACAGTAGCACGTACATGCACTTCATTTGCACTTCAATGGTTGTATTTACCTCCGGTGCACTGCAGTGCACTACACGTCACTGTACACACCCAGCAATGTGCATGGCGTAATGTTACAGTGCCACTAGGCTACGCCTCCTGAACACGGCTTTAGACAACACAGGTCCAAAACACGGCATCCTTTCACACTGCTGTCGCAGGTTTGAACACACATTTTTTTTGTTAAATGGCAAGGTTGCAATGTGAAAATGCCTATTAATGACTAGAACGCCAAATTCTGTGATTATGCCTCAATGAACCTCCCTCAGAGGCATGTGCTCCTGCTTTTACAGTGTGTTGTTTTCCTCTTGTGATGACTACAGCAACAGCTGGCACAGGTAATAATGAGGTGCCAACATTGATTTACTAAAATTAGCCCAAACTGGGCTGTGTGCAATGCTAAAAAGGTCCTTCCCACCAAGAGGTGTGAAGAGGGGTGTTCCCCACTGTGGTTGGACTGTACTCTGTGCCGTTCACCTTGCAAATACTCCCCGAGGTGCTCTAATTAAAGTGTCGTCTGGGCCGATACTGTCTACAGCACAATTGGAGATTAATTAACACATTCCATATAAATAACCTTGCCAGTGCTAAATCCTACTGATATGGAATAAAAAGCAACACCATGGCATGCTGGAGGTGAATGGACACATGTGGATCTACCTTTAAAAACCTGCCAGTACCTTATCAGCATGTAGCCAGCACTATTGCTGCTTTAGTCTGGCACAGGAGCAGGGGCAGCAGCAGCAGCGGCAGTGGCAGCAGTTAGTCTGTGTGCCGGTGAATAATCTGAGAGCCTACTGGGACCCATGGGACAGAGTGGCGCTAGTGCTGGTTCAGTTCACGGGGGCCTGATCCTACCAGCCCTCCTCCCTGACACCTCCGCTGCGAAGAATCAAAGGTGTTGGCGTCTAACTCCCTACTCTGATCGGAGGTGAAGTGGGGGGTTGGTGTTAGGGATGTCTGGAGCCCCTCTGGGTCCCATGGCACAGACTCCTAGCCCCCACTCCCACCTCCACCTCCACCTCCACCTCCACCAACCCCCACTCCCTCCTCCATGCTGGCTGATGAACAGCAGGTGGTGTGATTCTGTCATTCAACCATCACATATTCAATCAGGCTTCCTGTTCCCCTGGCGAGCCGGCAAGGTGGATTAATTGCGGCGCTTAGCGCAGGGAGCTTAGCCCAGCCACCCCTCAGTCGTCATGACTCAGCGTGTTTTGCTCCCCCAGCATGCATTTATCGCCCCACAACTGCAGGCTGGGAACAGGAAACACTCCCCTGGGATTAGACAGGCAGAGGAGCCCTGGGCCGTCCTCCAGACAGGACCAGTGCACTAGTGATCCGCGCAGACTCACTCGCCTGTGCTGCATACGACAGGACAGGGTTTCAGCATTAATCTTCACCCTCCTCGACTCCACACACTGAGGTTGGACGGTTTTTCTTTGCTTTTTTTTACATGACTAATGTGTGCAAATGTAAACGCAGCACATGTACATTGCATCCGGCGTGCACGGAGTTAGATGTCAGTTTCCATTGAGTGCAGCGAGCGTGTGTGTGTATGTGTGTGTGCATTGTACCAGCGTTATGGAATAAAGTCAGCATCAGCACATTTTCCTGCAAAAGGGAATGCAGCTAAAAATGAATAATCCTCCTAAAGAGGGGTGGGGTGTGGGGTGTGGGAGGGTTAGAAAAAGAGAAAAAAAATGCACAAGCAGGCAAATGCATTAGGGCAGATCTCATAATTCTTCCCCGACAGGTTTTTCCGTCGGCATGAAAGGTGGGGGGCTGATTCACATATCAGCACTGTGAGAGTTTGACAGAATGCCAATTGTCTCCCACTGCCAGGTCTATAATCATGGGGCCTTTGACAACTTTCCAAAACTATAGAATCCAATAATGGAACGCCATTGAGGGACGACAGTTTATTCCTCCTGCTCCACTGGCAGATGGGGGGAGGGGGGCGATTTCGCCTCATGTCCCCCTCATCGAGTAGCTTATGGCATAATAGACCAAAAGGCAGTGTCATTCAATACAACCAAAACTATTTATTCAAATGAATTAGCTTAACATATCAGTTAAGTGCTCACTGAATATGGACAAAGCCGATTAGGCTATTCCTGGTGTACTCATTTACAGTCTATGCTGAGGTATTTGTAAAACAACTGGCCTGCATGACTGCTTTTCTTTCATAATGACACATAATATGGTCAAACAGACTGTTAGAGTTATTCAGGAGTATGAGGACTGTAAAATACATACACTTATCTTCCTAATGCATGCACACCTTCAGCCTATTTTAGGGACAGGTCAAGCCTTCTAGGGCCCTTGCTATAGTTATGCTAAAGTGTCTTTCTTCCTTTCCTCACCTCTGCAACAACTGTTTAGTAGATTTGTAAGCAAAATACTTGTTTCCTTTCTTTAGAATTTATTTATTTACATATTTTTCATGTTCATTGTGATTGCCAACACACTTCCAGTTCGGTCAGCAAGAAAACCTCCACCTTTGTCCCAGTTTTCAAAAAATATGTACTTTACAAAAAAAAATGAAGCTTTCCTCAAAACTCCATACACTAATCAAGAAGTTTTGAACATGTAAGTGTTATGCTCATTTATCAAAGACACACAATCAATACAATAAACCTCAAGTTAAACAACAGTACACTTGGTAACAAAAGATCCTAAAGTGTGTATAATGCAGGGCACTTATGCATACAAGCACTAAAAGGATAAGGATCAATACATGAAGGATAAGGATCAATACATGAAGGATAAGGATTGCAATATCAGAAACAAGTAATTTACATGTAATTCACAATCATCAATCATGAAAGTGAATTCCATTTGTCACTGTAATCACATGGCACATCACACACAAAGAAATTCAGCCTCTCCATTTAATGCATCGCACATGTAAACAGGGGGCAGCCATGACAACGGCACCCGGGGAGCAGTGTGTGGGGACGGTACCTTGCTCAGGGTACCACTACTGGCAACTTGGGATTCGAACCTGCAATCCTGGTCCAATACCTTAACTGCTAGTCCACCACTGCTCCATCATGTAGCTGTTATAATGTTGGACAATATGCACAGTGTGTCTGTGCATGGAATGCATGTTCTGTCATTACTACGTCAACACTACATTCACTGAAAGTTGCTGGCGTAGTATTCCTGAGACCTTTACAGAATGTACACAGGTCATGTTTGAATATTACTCGGCATATGTGTATGTGTGTGTGTGTGTGTGTGTGCATGTGTGTGTGTGTGTGTGTGTGTGTGTGTGTGTGTGTGTGTGTGTGTGTGTGTGTGTGTGTGTGTGTATGTAGTGTACTGACCTGAGGCATCCAGTGGCATTGCGGAGCACTTGAGAGGAGTGGAGGTGCAGCTTGCGGTCGTCCTGGTGTGGGGAGGTGTCCCAGCCAGAGTGGGGAATGATCACTGTGTTGGTTAGCACAGCCAGGGCATCCTGGATAATGGGCATCTTCAGAGCATCGCATGACGACAAGTTCCACAGCACTCCTGTACACACAGACAGAGTTGCCACAAATCAGATCAGGGCAGGTAAAGCAGCTGTGCATAGGGGCAGGTAAAGTAGCTGTGTGCATCATCGGCACTGTGCCAATTGAGAGAAGACACAAAAATAAATCTGCATCATTTGTAATTAAAAAATAAAACAGTTAACTAATATTTGCATGATGACAGAAAACACGTTTGACATGTCCCTGTGATGCATCTCATAGAAAGTCCTGAGTTATAGACGAAGCATGACGACTACGCTATTTTTAAACTATTAAAACAGCTCTAAGAAACTCCACACTCCATCGGTAGTATAACAAAGGTTCAGGCCTTCAAAACAAAGCACTGAAAATATTGTAAATGTACACAACGTTTATTTAAAAACTGTTCTTACATGCATTAGTTTGCAGCTGTTTCTCGTCACCACCATGATGAAAGTCCAAACAAGTCGATTGTACTACCTCTCCTCCTATTCTTCCTGCTAGTTCGTGTTCGTCAATCGACTTGTGCGGACTTTCATCATGGCGGCAACGAGAAACTACAGCAAGGTACTGCCTGTCAAAACTGTTTTTTATTAATAAATGTTGTGTACTTTTAGTGCCTCGTTTTTAATGTCAGGGCCTTTGTCGCACTACCGATGGAGTGTGGAGTTTCTTTAAGCTGTTTTAATGGTTTAAAAAATAACCATAAACTAAAAAATAGTTAAACTCTGAATGCAACAGGCTAAATCAATTTTGCTCCTCAGTACACATACCAACTCGGTATGATGTTTTAATATGGCAATTTCCATTTTACACCAAAGTTCTCCTTTAATTGAGTTCTGTTTTTTTTTGTTTTTTTGCACTGCTTGTGGCCATGGCTGTCTTTTTTCCTCGCTGATGGGGAAAGCCCAGAGCCCCAATATTGTTTGCATAGGAAGCGACCTCTATCGGCGAACAGTATAATTACAATGACGAACTAATTCAGTTGCAGTTTAAAAAGACAACTGTTTTTGCTGTAAAAATGCCAGCATTTTTGTAGTAGCATATTTAAGAAATGCTCTACGGGCCGCACTGAGTGAGGAGGCGGGCCGCATGCGGCCCACGGGCCGCCAGTTGCCCATCCCTGTTCTAAGTGCATATGTTTTTGAAAGGGCATTTCACTTCAGTGCAAAGAGGCACAAACTTAAACAACCTTGACAGCTTTAACAACAACCTGTAAGAATCAAAGTTCGGCGAACTTCGGGAAAGTTTGGCGAAAGGGCATTTCACTTCAGTGCAAAAAAGGACACCGATTGAAACAACCGCCTTGGCAACAACCTGTAAGAATCACTTTCATACAAAGCCAGGTATAGCAAGCAAGCCCTTGAATGTTTAACCTGCATAAGAACTACTGTGGCAGAATTGTGTTAAGAAGCAACATTTAAACTAAGCTATTTTTTTTTTTCTTCAGCGCTTTACAGATAATTGCAAGAAGCAAACAACAAGAGCAAAATAACAGAACATAAACCATTAAAATAGCTTAAGAATGACAAAAAAAGAAAAACAATGATGACATAAAATGAAAAAATGATGTTAATACAGGAGGCAGGTTCATTGTTAAAGCAACAGTACAGTAGTTTTTGTCTTCAGTTGCCCTACAGGTTGGAAGCGGAACTGTCTATCATAGAGAAGTACAGAGAGACGGCCCACTCCTCCAAATGTACTCAGGGCAGTTGTAACCCGTGGAGGGCGGCAAAGTGAATTCAGAAGTGCCTTTCACCCTGTTAACAACTGATGAACCACTGAAATGATTTTGGAAACATTATTTTAAGGTTGAAAAAACTACTTAGTGTGGCTTTAATAGTTCTGAATCTGAGGCCACAGTGTAACCCAAAATTAGCATGTGTCGAAACACAATTTACTCCTTTTTATGTGTTAAATGACTCAGGATACATTCACCTTTGATCTATTAAATACTGAAATATAAAAATAGGGGGGACTAAACATTAATGTAGTGAAGGACTTGCTACATGTCTTACCTGGCTTTGTATGAAAGCAAAAGAGTCCTACAGTGGTGAGGAAATGCCTCTTTTAGTTGTTGCTCTAGGTTCCATTTACCATCCATTTTGCCTGAAAGCAGTTAGCTATTACTAAATACTCTTTGTGAAGGGTAGCCTTTTCTTTTCTATCGAATGTCAGACCTTGGTTGACATGGCACAGCACTTTGGTCAACTGCTGTTGTTTATAAAGTGCTTTGTAAATAAATTGACATTGACATTGACATGGAGTTGTGTTGGCTGTGCATGGCTGAGCAAGTGTGGAGCAATGGAACCAAAACAGTAACCCCAGAAATGCCATCCCTGTCCTCTATCAAGAAGAGAGTGATGTATCAAAGCCCATCACTGGTAGCCGTCCTACTACCTGTCCGCTGGACCCTGTTCCCTTGAATCTGCTTCAAGCCATTGCCCCGACAGTGGGTCCATCAGTCACATCTGTGATAAATGTTTCACTTTCCTCTGCCATATTTCCCTCTGCTTTCAAACAGGCAAGGTTTACGCAACTACTAAAGAAGCCTACAATCAACCCCACTCAGGTTGAAAGCTATCATCCGGTTTAACTGCTTCCCTTCCTATCAAAAACTATTGAAAGAGCTGTCTCAAAACAGGTCACTGACTTCCTCACTCGAAACAATCTACTTGACCCAAAACAGTCTGGCTTCCGAAGTGGCCACTCAACTCCAGAGCTCTGACGTGACAGAAGCCCTAAGGGCAGCCACAACTGAAGGACAATCCTCAATAGTTATCCTACTCTAATTATCAGCTGCATTTGGTACAATTAATCACAGCACACTGCTAACTATACTGTCAAACATGGGCATTATGGGCATATCACACTCCTGGTTTCACTGTTATTGTACTGGGTGCTCCTTTAACGTGTCATGGCAAGGACAACTTTCCTCAACCTACTGCCTCTCCACAGGGGTGCCCCAAGGGTCAGTGCTGGGCCTCTTTCTGTTCGCTTTTCGCTATGTACACCACCTCACTCAGCCATGTTATCCTCTCACACAGCTTCTCGTATTACTGGTGTGCTAATGAGACACAGCTGTCCCTGTTGTTCCATCCAGATGACCCCACAGTCACACATCTCCTCTTGTCTTTCCGAACTGTCCACATGGGTGAAGGAACACCTAAGACCGTCTCTTGTTGATCACAGCCCAGGATTTAATCTGCCATAATATCAATTTGAATATTGGCTCTGTCACTGTTGCTTTGAACAAGGTTGCAAAAAACCTGGATTTAAATGGGGGATTATATTCCGCGGAAGCACGCAAAGACAGCACACAGCACCTGGAAACCCCCATCCCCCGACTTTCGTCAACGCACAAGCGTGGAGTTGTTACTGGTAGGCAGTGACTGTGACAGAGACGGTTTGCCTGTGCTTCTGCGGAATATAGTCCCCCATCTTAATGCCGCAAGATCAATCTCTTCGTGTTAATTTGTATTGTCATTTGTACTCAATCTGAATGCACAGGTCACGAGAAGTAATTACAAAAAAATGGAGTGAATTGATTCACATTTGCCACAATGTGCTAGTTGGCAACACTAGATTACAGCGACTATGCTAAGCTAAGCTAAGGTCAGTGCTGGGTCTGCTAGAAAACGCTTCTGCCCACTTATCAAACTCTAGGGACTGCAGGGACAGACTGAATTCCATCTTGGGTTGGCGTATTCCTTTAATAGATTACATGTAGACCTTTCTCCTTTCCATTTCTTGTCTGAACACCGGCCTACAATGCCCACAACAGAAATCAGTCCATATATGACTGAACTGAGGGTAAATCCACACTTCATGCAGGTCAGATATTTGCAAAATTGCATATTAATGGCTCTACTGATGCTATGTTGTTATTAATGTACCAAGTTAGACTACTCAGAACAAATACTATAGCAACTCTGAAAACACAAAACTCAAGTTTAGCTGTTTAGGGAGATGTAACTGAGCATGTATTGTAGCATTAAAATCTGTCATCAGAGTTCAGCTTTCAGTTGAATATACCGTTTGCAATTCTAATTCAGTGCACTTTTACCTAGCGGCCCTCCGGCTGTGTTCTTTCGACATTATGCAGTTCTCAAATAGTATTGTTTCTCCCAATAGGAACCAAAAACTGTGGCTTGGACCATGCCATGACTTATTCCGGTCAATTAGCAAATGGCTTTAAAAGCAGAAAAACGGGTGGGAGGGGTGACCTGATTTGCTGTTGAGCATAATTACTAACCTAACACCACCACTTTTACAATTGAGAATCAAGACATATTTTGAAATATTCTTTTGTGAGGGTAAAATGGTTAGTTTGGTCTTTTGTGCTATGTGATTAGGCATAGATGACTGACCTGTGAGCAGCTCTCTGATCTCCACATCGGTGGTCTTGCGCAGGAGCCGCACCAAGGCTGGGATGCCGCCACAGTTCTTCAGAGCGATCTTGTTGTCGTCATTGGCTTTGCCATAGACCAGGTTCCTGAGTGCTCCACAGGCCGCACGATGCACATCCGTCATGCGGTGGTCCAGCAAGTCCACCAGTAGCTGGATCCCACCCTGCCTGCGAATCTGGTTGTAAGGGGAGCAACAAGAATGTAAGAGTTGAGTTTATGGGTGCAAGGGATCAGATCCGTTAGCATAGCCTGAAGGGTAAGGCATCTTGTTTCAGAATATTTAGTTATCACTGAAGTGATGTGTTCTTCGGGAGAATATCAATGAATGACCCTCCAACCACAAGCCATATACATATACAGTATTTTCCACACCTCGTCTCGTAAAGCCATCTGTCTACACATATAAACATTGTGAGACAGGTGTATACATGTTTGAGAATGCAACATAGACAAGATAAACAGTGACTCAGCCACCAAAAGCACATGTCATGCATTTTCACTCTAAGTTGAATGTGCTGAGCCTATGTATTAAACCTTTCACTCTATGTTGAATGTACAAACCTTAAGTTACCACACTGAAGGAAAATGCTGACTTAATTGATTAACACTGTATCTGGCATTCTATTAGCTAGAGAAGTTTTTAGGGCTAATTTGCAACAATCTGAAGCTTACAAAGCAGAAATCTATAAGCTCAAGTTCTGTAAGCGCAAAGAAGCAGCCTACGTACAAAGAGGATTCGTACTGTGTGCTTTTGCAAATGTCCCATGCTTCAGTTTATTGGAACGCAGCAGAATCAGAATTATTTGAATTTCAAGCAGATCCAGAGGATGTTGGCATGCAGACATAAACTCAGAGACAGAGGAGGGCTTTTTGTCTGAAAACAGTACAACTTTTGACAATTATATTTGTAAACAATGTTCTAAAACCAACAGATAATGCTCTTTATTAAAGACAAGAAATAAAAAAAAAACATCCTTTTAGCCAAGCCATGTTTTTAAGTATTGGCTGTGACAAATTATGCCCTAAAACGGGAGATAATGTGCTAGCACATCTGCCTTAAAGAGGCATTTCAAACAATGGTGTAGGTAATTCTATCACTACCCTGTAATCACGATGCTGGCCACTGCCTATGCCAGACAAAAGCCCTGTGTTGGTGGTGAAGGGGGAGCAGAGGAAGTGAGATGAATTGAGCTGGCAGGGACAGGGTTTTGGCACATGCCAGCCTGGAATGAGTTGCCAAGCGCCAGCAGATGTGCTGCAGTGCCCAACATGCCAGAATCAATCAAAACCGCCACGGCTTCCTCTCGCACTTGGCGGGCTCCTCACTGGGGCTACTGAACTAAACATAGTTCTTGCTTACAATGGGCTTTGCAAATGACCATTGCCCATATTTAAGCATCTGTGTTGTTGTTAAAGAAGATGCAAGAAACATTGTGCCTGTGTGCGTGCACGCTCATGTGTGTGTGTGCATGCGTGTATTTGAGGACAGTGGGGTTGGGGGTGTCCGTGTGTGATGTGTTGTCAGTGTGCCAGTGGGGTACCTCTGCCTTGATCTTGTTGTCTCCGAAGCACAGGTGCTGCAGGTAGGCTGCAGCGTTGGACTGCACTGAGGGGAACTGGTGCTGCAGCATTTGAATGACCTCCGGCAGCTCTGGATCCCTCCAGCCAAACTCCCTGGAGAGGCAGTGCAGAGAAAGGGGGAGAAAGGGAGAGGCAAAGAGGTTATGGTATGTGCAAAACGATGAGATCCGGGTGATACAGTAAAACAGCTCTTTACAATAATGTGTGAGAAAAACATATTTCAAAGACTGATGCAGTGTGTTCAAAAGGTTCATTTTGACTTATCTATCCATGTATGTACATAATGTATAGGTTTATCAATATAAATATATCCAATTGAGGGTAAACAAATAAGATCACAAGTGCATGTGTATGTATGTGCCTTACGTTAACCTATGGCTTCATTAGCTAAGGTTATAAGGAGAAATAAGGGGTTCTACTGGGTATAAATGAAAGAACTACTGCTAAGAAAAAACAGCTTTTTAAAAAAATATATGCACAGTGAAAAGCCCTGCTCCTAATGGGCACTGCACTGCACAACCACCACATCCACACAACCACAACATCCCTTGTGATCCACTACACTCTCCTGCATCAACGCTTCTTTCCCAGACACTGGGCCCAAATCTCGGTCTATTTATTCGCACACTGCAAACCTCATCTACCAGTAATGACAGCCTGTATCAGTGATATCAGTGCAACTGGTGTTATTGCCTGGAGCGCTCCCTGGGCTGTTAGGGGAGCTCAGCGCCCCAGTTTTCCTCCCATCAGCAGGGAAAAGCAGTAGAGGAAGACAAAAAAAGGCAACTCCATCACGTTTGCTTGAATTGCGGCAGGGCGAAAACAAACAAGTGCCAGTGGTAGACTGCCATACAGAGCGCACACAGACAGGGACAGCACACTGTTCGAGCATCTGCTAGCTTAGAAGAGGGACTGCGGCTCCCGTGTCTCTTGTGTAGACATAGTTGTGAGGATGATGAATAATCAGTCCTGTATCCTGGGCACATACACACACACATAAACTCAAACGCTCGCACACACACACACACACACGCACACACACACACACACACACACACACACACACACACACACACACACACACACACACACACACACACACACACACCCAGACATGCACACACATTCATGTTCACACACACGCACACACACACACAGACAGACAGACACACGCACATGCACAAAGAGACAGAGTGAGAGAGAGAGTGAGTGAGAGAGACAGAGCAAGAAAGATAGAGAGAGAGAAGTGCCTGTCAGCTTCCTTTATGACAGAGGAATACATTTAAATAATGAGATGACATGCGAGTGATGAGGGAGTGGAAGATGAGAAAAGAAAGAAGCGCAGGTCAGGGGTAAAAGCAAGAGGGATAAAACGGATAAAAAAGAGGGATTTTGGAGTCTGAGGGCTGTATAGGTGTGGCGAGCCAATGCTGTGCTAATTGTTGGGGCGAACAGGAGCCATGAGTCAAATCTAACATAACACATATCCCCTCTGGCAGTGATGGAGCTGAAGCAGATCTGCTGGAGGAGTGAGGATGGTGGGAATGGGCCTGTGGGGAAAAAATAAGTGCTATCAGTCGAGCAGCCTTTTGTTCTCTCCTGCCTGCTTTTCCCGCCGCAGCGTGAGAAAACGTGATCTCACACTGTTAAAAACCCTGGGGGACTGAAGACAAAACTGAAACAAGTTGTCTCTCTTAAAATGTGCTTTGACTGAGCAGGGCACAGCACGCATGTGGTTAAGAGTGGACAGCGCTCTCTCCCTCTCTGCAGCGAGCGAGCATGCTCAGTCGTGCTCCTTCATTAGTGTCCTCTCTGGTGCCTTATTAAGAGTATTTATGTACTGTAAGAGTATGTATGTTTAACTACTACTAGCATGCATGTAACATGCCACTGAACAGCCACAGCACTGCTCTCTGTGTTTGTTTATGTGCACAATCCTGGTTTTCTACCACACTGCACATTTTAGTCACAGCTTTGTATTTACTGGTCTTACAGCTGTCTCTACTGAGAACAAAGCTATGAATATAAACTACCTGGCCAATACACTTGACCTTTCAGCTGCTGGCTATCCAATTGTCTTGCAGTAGTCTTCAATGTAACTGGCTGTATGACTTCACACTCTCACTGGTGTTTGTTGAAATGCCCATGTTTGGAGAGTGCAGCTCTGAGGCAGGAATAATAGGGGGGTTTGTGTCTAAAACTGGCAGTGGTTGGTTATTCTAATTTTGCGAGGTAAATCTGTAATTAGCTAAGTATGATGCAGTATGAGGGGTGCATGTACACTCTTCCACCACCCTGTGTGTCATGGATTTCCAAAATACCTCTGCGTGCCATGATCCACAGACTGCCACGCGACCACACCACTCATTAGCGTGTGACTGGACTCGCTAATTAGCTGTGCACATGGAGGATGTCTGCAGCCACATATGCCATGGCTACAAGAGCACTCAGTAATTACCTCTGGAGCAACAGCATCAATTTCACTCACATGCAACCTGCTTTCATATATAATTTGTTTCTGAGATTTATTTATTTATTTATCTATTTATTTACACGGACCATTAGGGTCGAGGGTTCAACCCAAAGACATGGTAAAGAACTAGCATCTTGCTCTTTCAGATTTTATCTATTTTCCTCTATTCATCACGCTCTCCTCCTGATGGAGGTTGTGAAAGCCTGCCCATGAATAAAATATCAAACACACACTTTATCTAACCCTAACCCACACACACACACACACACTACTAAGCAAATACACATGCAAGCACACACACACACCACACGCACACACACACACACACACACACACACACACACACACACACACACACACACACAAACACACACATGCATGTTGTTTGCACAAGGCTTGGGCTGTAATAGCATCAGCAATACTGCATTCAGGGGCTGTAACTTCAAGCCCAGGGTCTGCTTTCTGGGATGCATTTCTGGCTTTCTCCAGCCAAAGTCTTTAACGACCCGATTAAGCCAATTAACTGCCTCCAGTGAAGCAGCTGCAGTCCTTTCCTTCTGCACCACAGTGCTGAAATCATGCTTGTGGACGTGGAAGCAGAGGAAAGAGACAAACAGTTTGTTGAACACGTGAGACCATTGCATGAATAATCCTGACAGATTTGCCACAATGCTCTTCCCATGGAGTAGCCAGAGGGAGCATAAATTTGGCCATGAGAGGAAGGGTTTGCCTCACATTAGAGCCAATCACAGTCATTCGTCATCAGGCCAATAACAGTTATTCGTATGGAGAGGCATCTGCTGAAGGAATTGATTTTAACTAGGAGACAGTGGATGGCTATGGAATTAGCACCACAAAAGCTAATCTGACCCATAGGCCTTTCTGTGCCAACCGCGCGCGCACACACACACACACACACACACACACACACACACCACAGCACTGTACCACAACCCAAACCACTAAAGATCACCAGCATGGAAAAACATTCCATACTATTCCTTCTTTCCCTGGTAGGATATGACCATAACCTGCGCCTGGCAGAGAGACACTGGAAAAGCTAGTCATCGGAAAGTAATGTAACATTTGGAGGCTAGCTGGCTGGCTGTGGCCTTGTTTCCCTTGTTCCTGATGGGTATTTGTTTCTGCCTTTGTGCTGGCTCAGTGAGGTGCGCCTATCTGTTAGCCCACTAGCCAGCAGCATTAGCACCACAATGCGCTACCCCCCTCTGCTGCAGGCCATCAGCCTGAACCCATGAGGGTGCTTTGGCTGAGAGGATTAGCCCCACCAATTCCACACTGCTCGATTGCATTAGGCTTGGAAATAAAAAGAACAACCAAATAAAAACTGTTATACATTATGCATGACGGATGGATGGCAGGCCATGATTATCAAGGGCGAAGGTAACAGGTTGACATTTTTGAAGAGAATGGCATGAATAGAGCGATGCCTCAGCCCAGGATGATCCCTCTTGCTGCATGTCTGTGTGTGTGTTTGCACGCACACATGCGCGTCTGTGTGTGTGTGTGTGTGTGTATGTGTTTGCATGCACAATTGTGTGTGTGCGTATGTGTGTGCGTGCATGCATATGTGCCTGTCTGTTTCTGTTTGAGTGTGTGTGTGTGTGTGTGTGTGTGTATGTGCGTGTATGTGTATATGTGCCCACGCATGTCAGTGCGAGGGCGTATGTGTTTGCCTGTGTGTGTTTGTGTGTGTCTGTGGATTTGTCAGTAAATAATGAAAAAGCCAGACAACAAGAAGACTCACGCAAGAGACAGCTTTCACTTGATGAGTCATAACACCAAAATGGGCTTTTCCAGACGTGAGAGGCATACGATCAGCTAAGTCATTTCAGTCTCCTCATCTGGAAATTCACCTTCTCTCTATCTCTAAAGGAACAGCCAGTCTCCCCTCTCTCAATAGTATAAAGCCTGACAGGATATGCAGCTGCATTCAGATTACATACTGTGTCATTGTGCTGTCCGTAAGAGTAGTGGCATGGTAAGCAACTGTAAATAGAGACACTTTTGAAAATGACACCTCTTTGTCAAATTTGGTCAAACACTGATGTAGCTGTCTTAGGACACAATACAATTGAAGTTCATCAACCGATGAAATAGCTATACACAACCACTTGTGTTCCAAACAAATTGCACACAATGACATGTCTTATATGACGAGCAGGCAACCTTTGATGGATAACACAGTGAAATGGACCAAAAACCAGGAGTTTCATTGTTTGGCGATGGTGGAAAACTCCTTGTAAACTAGATCTTGTGGTCACAAAGGAGTTACACAGCCAGATGCAACAGCCCTCACCAACAGCAACACGAGCCTTAGTACTGATGTATGAACCACCACACTGTTCTATTTGCTTTAAGGTCCCATATTTATTTAATGTTCTTTTCCATCCTATGATATCACAATGCACTGCACACCATCCCATCCCATCCCTAGCCAGAGGAAGTTCACTGCAAATATTTAACGGGTGTCTGTAATCGATAAAACGCTCCTCCACACATTTGATAGGGGCATAAAAATGCCATGATGGTTTGATGTCAGATGTCCTCTTTACTGGCTGTGCACACAAACTAGAATATTACGTGTGTGCACATATGTGTGTGTGTGTGTGTGTGTGGGTCCGTGAACAAGATCTAAAGTCTGTGAGGAGCCGCAGGTTAAAGGCAGCTTGGCGGAGCTGTGCAAAGTGACCTCCAGCTGACCTTGTGGTGGTGTGGTGGGACGTTAGAACAGCACGAGTGACCGTGACTCATGCTTGAGCTCTCTCAGTCTCTTGGGCCATCTCCAGCCATCCGCTGAGAGCTAAGGTCAGAAAATGTCACCCTGTCATATGCTGTGCAACTCAATCACCACCCTGCCCTGTGCTTGCAGTGGAGCTACACCACACGTCTTTCACCATGTGGTAACAGAGCTTTAGATGAGGCCAAATTAGTGTAGGGCGAGAGGACACCTCTGTGTTTACATGACTTAATAAAACCCCTACCAGAGCGTTGTTGACTGCGTGAGATATGTCAATGCTCTGGGCATAGCACTCTATTGTTTCACATGTAAATGCTGTATCTTCAACAGCTGCACGTACTGTACTGTGTGGTTTATTGATTCATCTTTGGGTGCAGTTCTATGGTGTGTGCTGGAAAAAAAAGATTCTTCATAAAAAAGCACAAAATTGAAACCAAACACAACAAATCAAATAACCATGCTGAAATGACAATGATGACATTTTGAAAATAATGACAATGACAATGACAGACAGACACGTGATGCTTTTTGCCGCAGAAGAGGTATTGTTTTGCCAACCCTTGGAGAGACTTATTTATAATAAGTGTTCACAGCAAAACACATACATATGCAATATTATTTTGAAGAATTCTCAAAAGAAGTAAAATATTAAACACACTAACTTGAAAAAACACCAATCTAACTGCAGTTTGTTTTCTTCCTTCTTTCCAGAAGAAGAAATACAGACATACAAAACCAATGCATCCAGATAAGCAACTGCCCCAAATGTAATCTTACTGAAACGTATACAGGGGCCCTCGGAGATGACGGACTAGGAGATAAAAATGCCCTGTGAGTTTTCTGTAAGGTGGAAGTCGATAAGATAACAGAATCAGGATTTGCTTTGTTTCCCACTAAATCTGTCTAGTTTAGATTTACACGAACAACAACTCTACACTCAGGGAATCTATGGACACTTACTCACTCGACAGGTAATATCTACATCTATATGAGTACTGTCACTTGCTACGTGCCTACAACTAGCGCTAGTTTGCTAGTTTGAAGTGTGCAGGAGAAAGGCAGTCTGTGTGCATGAGAAGGAGAGTGTAAATAAATGTTGGATTACTTTGTCATTCTCTGCTCGGCTTGATTTTGATTCCAGACAAGGAATTCAGGGTCGTACCTATCAGGAGACAGGCAGAGAGAAAGAGAGGGTAGGTGTCTCACACAAAGGACCTTGACATAAAGATAGATGATCATTTGTCCCATTTTTTGTGTATTGCTTGATGTTGCATACTTGCATCTGTTTGAGCACATGCACTGTGTGGATAATGGCATGGATTTGTATTAAAGAGGGGTGTCTCACAGCAATTTTTTGGAAGACCTCGTCAAGTTGAAGAGCTATAACAGGCATCCTAAGGGAGTTTTTTACAGACAAGTCCATAACACCAATCCAAAACAGAGCACAGTGGCATTCATAAATTCTTCTGTGAGCTTTCATTATGGTCTAACTACTCGAGGCATGAGGAAAGTTGATCGGTGACTATGAATCTTACCAATACGTGACTCAAGATTCATGCAGTTGTCATGCACTACCAGTAACAATCATGCATTTTATCATGTGAATGTGAAACATCCCACGAAACCGGCAGCATTTATGGCCATCTACCTCTCAGTTTAAGCGTGTTGGAAATATAGAAGTAAGGCTATCACTCTGACAAGGCCTTGCACTGTCCAAGTCAACACGATCAAGTTCATCTGGTGAGACCCGCCCTTTAATATCCAAAAATAAATGAGGTGTACCAAACCAAGCAACATTTAACAAGCAAGTAAACAATTAGTAATCATAGTGTGCAGGTGAGATAGCTAGCAGCCAGAAAATGCATCACATGTCAATCCACTAATGAGGAGTGAACGACAACACCCTTGCAATGCAAAAAGACACGACTCAAAAGCAAAACATGGACGACAAATTGAAAGTATGATGACAAATCAGCAAAACAAATGCCACTTAATAAAATGAACACAGACATAGTTCTCAATTCTGTAGTTATGCTGATAAATTATTGTATTCGTGCACAAGTCTTAAATGAATGTAGTCACTGTTATGTGCACTCCAGTATTAAATAAAGATTATTGGAGCATTATTGGTTAGCGTGTTTTCAAGTGAAGCACAACAAATGTTTCCTTCTGTCTAAGTCATGCTAAAGACATTGTGTGCTTTTGTGACCTAGAACATACACACACGCACACTCCCACATCAATCAGTCAAACACACACACACACACACACACACACACACACATACACACACACTCTATAAACTATGTGGTTTAGTGGTGATGTGAAGTGAGGTGTTTAATAGGCTACATGCTGGAGGCCAGTGCCTCCCTTAACCAATTCATTCCAATCATCTGTTAGTAGCAAGTTTAGAGGCACCCCAGCCTTTCATTACACAAAAGCATTAGCAGAACAACATTCAATCGAGTTGTATTCCCTACAAAGAGCTCATTATCGAGATAGATCTCATCTATTGTGCAACCATGTATGAGTGTATGTGTGTGTGTGTGTGTGTGTGTGTGTGCTTGTGTGGGTATGTGTGTGTGTGTGTGTGTGTCTGTCTGTGTGTGTGTGTGTGCGTGCTAGCCTGCCTACCTGTTAATGAGTGTGCACATGTGTTTCACCATTCCAACAGTCTACAAACAGTACCACACCCACCTCGGGTCCTTCTGGATGCTGTCCACAGAGGGCGAGCGGACAAGAGTGGCCTCTGGGGGCAGTGTGGGGCCAGACTTGCTGTAGGGGGAGTCGGTGGTAGGGCAGAACTGCAGCGTGCGGTAGGGGTTGGCGTAGTCGGCCGAGGAGGCGGCACTGCTGCCGTAGCCACCCCGGGGGAAGGTGCCGGTGGCGTTCTGGCTGCCTGTGCGCTGCAAGGGGATGGGGTCGACAGCAGGGGAGGACGGGGCTATGGCAGGAGAGTAGGGACAGAGCAGAAAGTTCAGGACCTGTTCACAAAACTGGTTCATGGAGGGGTCTGCGAAGAGGGGCCGGCAGTGGGGTCAAGTGAGTACACACACACACACACACACACACACATACAGGCATACAAACACACACACACATGCACGTACACACACACAGCCACGTGTGCACACACACGCACACACGTGCACACACGCATACACATGAACACACACATAGGTGAAGTCACAGTGAGAGGAGATATATATTGGTATTGACCACATGACAGAACGTGGTGAGAGTGAAAAGGAGAGGGAACAAAGGAGAACAAAAGAGAAGTCATTAAAAGAGCTTTTCCACACTGCCAGCTCTTCACATAAAGCCATCAGCAGCACCTGTGACTTGGACTTGAGTATGACTTTACTGTTACGCAAGTCTAGAACCTAATGGAACATAAGTGATGCATTGCATACTAGAAAAGCACTCCGATAGCGCAGACCTCTGCCAGGTCAGCACAGATCACCACCAAAATCTAATCACGTTTAAGTTAGCTCATTTATGACCTACCCTGAAAATGTCATCAAAATCCATCCATAACTTTTTGAGCTATGCTGCTAGCTAACAAACTAACAAGCAAATGCTGATGATTACATAACTTCTGCTGGCAGAGGTAATGCTTGAGGAGTCCATAGCAAAAATGGTTATGGTCACAAAAGGCACTGAGAAACTGAGAAAATGCAATTTATAGCTTTGATGCTTAGTTTGATTCTGGAAGCAAATGGTATTTTACAATGCTTCTACTGTAGCTCAAGGTGATGCTCATTTATTTACAGAATTTTGAAAAAGCTTTTCAATGCAACTGCTGATAGGGGGAGTAACTTGAAATATGTGATTTTGTAACTATGTCGTTTTTCCCGTCAACGACTCAATTAGTGTCTTGACTGAAACTTGTTATTGAAATGACAAGTCATTTGAGAGCACTCTGTGATTTAATGCATACTGTTCAAATTTTGCTGAGGGAATGTCTTTGTGGGAATTATCTTATCGAATATGAAGAAAGTGCTCTAAAGCATGCAGCTAAAGGGATTTGCACACTCAAGACTGTAAAATCAAGATAAGCTAAATACCCTGATAATAGAGTTTTTTTGTACTGGCTAGTATTTGTATCATGCATGCCATGCACTGTATTAGCAAGAGCAAAGAGCTTTGCATCCTACACTGGAAAGAAAAGAAATACGCCTAAATTGTCCTTGTGGATTTGTTTGGAATAGAACACATTCTGGATATCTGGGTGGGCTTCTGTAAAGCATCACGTGTCAAGGGCAACCATCAATTAAAGCAGATGATGTTGGGCTGAAAACAGATCAGTCAAGAAGTTGCAGCTGTAAACAGCACCAAATACAAGCTAGGATCTCAGCCTCAGCTCAAGACAGTCTGACAGATGGAGACTGGAGAAAAACACTGACAACTAGGTCTAGCAGAGAAGCTACGGTGGAGAGGCCCAGAAAGGAAAGATTTAGATCCAGCAGAGAAAATAAATGGAGAGTGAGAGAGAGAGTGAGTGAGAGAGAGAGACAGAGAGAGAGAGAGTGAGAGAGAGCGAGAGAGACAGAGAGAGAGAGCAGATAAGAGAGAGAGGCAGAGAGAGAGGCAGAGAGTGAGAGAGAGACAGAGAGAGAGTGAGAGAGAGACAGAGAGAGAGAGCAGAAGAGAGATAGAGGCAGAGAGAGAGACGGAGAGATGCCTGTGATGCCTGACAGTGTCTCACCTTGGCTCTGGCTGAAGTTCCTCATGGAGGGCTTCTGATAGACCCTGTCCTCGTAGATGGGGTCGATGTGGTGCTCAGGGGACTGCAGAGGACGCAGCTCGGAGCCCAGGTGGCTGTGCTGGCTGCTGTAGGAGCCTCTGGATCCTGTTCAGCACACAGACAAGCTCAACATGCTTCACCCAAAATGACAACTCGCCTCAGCACCGAGGTCACTGTGTGTCACAGCACAGGCTGACAAAGTGACATTGTCAGAGTGGACACACAGGGGGTGGGGGGCAGCACTGGTATGAGGAATCTTGCATCAACACAGAGCTTTGCACCTTTACCATAAGAGCCCTTTTGTTTATGTAATAATAATAATAATAATAATAATAATAATAATAATAATAATAATAATAATAATAATAATAAAAAAAATAGTTTTTACACTGTTGCCACCTTATCAGCAATTCAGAGAAATCATGTAGCTTGTAAAAAGGAAGACTAAGCAGAGGCTCTTTATAGGCCCTGGGGCTGATGGTCACAGTAAATCACTATTTAAGCTCCTGATTTCATTGCATTTACCACTTTCTTTCCAGCCTCCCAGACTATCCTTTTTTTCATGTATTGCTTTTCTGTAATTACTAACACTGTGAGAAAACGGCTGGCCGGACATCCCATCTCCCAGAGGCACTTACCTGCGAGGCTGCCAGGTCTCTGTAGTGTGGCATTGGCGTACAGGTCATGGGAGATCTTGTACTGGTCTGAGTGCAGCATGCGCTTGGTGGGCGACAGTGTGGCGTAGCTGCCCACGGCCGAGCTGAGCTGGTGCAGGGGCGACGAGCCCTGGCCCGCCCCCGAGGCCAGGTGCAGCGGGGAGGAGCCAGAGCCGCCGGCCGCCATGTTGATGGGGGAGCTGGTGCTGTAGGACTTGGCGAGGCGGCTGGGGGACTGCTTGGGTGAGCTGACCCGCTGCAGGGTGGCATAGCTGGGCATGTCGGAGACTGAGCCCAGCCTCTGGAGCTTGGAGGGGGAGCCGAGCGCCTGCATGGAGAGAGGGGAGCTCACACGCTGCGCCGGGAGGGTGGAGCAGGAGTAGTAGGGCGAGGGCTGCTGTCCGTCAGGCATGTGGAACGCACTGGCATGGCTCTGGGCGAAGGAGTCGCGGGACTGGGCCTCGCCGGCGGCCAGCTGAGCAGCACGGTTAGACGTCACCTACGGAGCACAGAAAACAGAGACGACTTTAGAAACAGAGTCAAAACACACCATTAGTCAAGTTCAAAAATAACTGAAGACAAAACTTTGTCATGGGCTCAGATGATTACGAGTCCCTATTTAGTGTTTTAGTGGCATAGATTATGATGTAATTCAGTAAACAGAAGACACCTATTTAGCTGTCTGCATGTGGACTAATGTATTAAAACATTTACCCATGAGATACGTGTTGTGTAGAACACAAGCAAACCTCATCCACACACAGTGTTTAACATTAGCATTACCATGTATTAGTGTGTTTTTCACAGAAAAATATGACAACACAAAATCTACAGGACACAAAACAACATGCGCTTTGGTATGTTCTGAGCTGTGGAGAGAGCCACATTAACTCAGTCAGGTCCAATCTGAAACCCCCTCACTGGGTAATTTAACTAATAGCTGGCGGAATTACGGCTGGTCCACCTGATTATAGCTGTGCACGGCACCTCCCACCTGCCCACTGCGGGGCGGAGCCTGACAGCCCGATAGGTCGCCTAGGGCCAAGGTCTGGTTGCTGTGGTAACTTGCCGGGTATGGATAATTTCCTTCTTGATTGGAGTTCAGCTGCAGTGCACTCTGGGATAAAATGCCTGGTCCTGTAATAGAGAAGTATGGGGGGTTTAGATGACTAGATAAAAGGTCCTAACTCTTACACTCACTCACTCACTGAACAGCGTACTCTACCCCAATCTCTCCACCCCCCATCCTCCCCACCCCCCAACCCCATCCTCTCTCTAAAGCCCTTTTCTCTGCATGTTTCTCACCCTTTGCTATGATATATTTATTACCCTCACTCTTGCTCCTGTTACCTGCCCTTCCTGTCTTGTCCTCCTGTGTGGGTTATCATCGCATATCTTTATCACGCTCTCTAGGCTGGCATCTCCCTCTTACATACTCTCTCTCTGTCTCTCTCTGTCTGTCTCTCTCTCTCTCTCTCTCTCTCTTTCTCTCTGCTGGCCTTTTCCAGCTAAGAGTGAAGAGCTAGAGAGGGCATGCATAATTTAGCAGCCAAAGCTGAGCATCTCCGAACACTCACTGTAGAATGGGGTCAGCAGGAGATGAACCCAGAAACAGTTTGGGAAGAAAAAAAAAAAGACCTGGCAGGTCCCGCTCCAACTATACTAGGCAGCCTACTGTGTGTGTGTGTGTGTGTGCCTGTTTCTTCATTAGGAGCTCTTTTTGAAATTCTGCGATGTAGTCAGTGCCACTGGTGCAGGTAGTAGCTCTGCTAACTTAATCATGTAGGGACCTGTCCAAACTGCTCAGTGAGAGCGATTGTCAGTGATACTGAAACGACACCTGGCTGCAGTGTGAAGGAGGAAGGGTTGCGTCCAGGTGGCCTAATTTTGTAACACGGCCAATTGGTGGTAGTCAGAAGCTCCCTGCATGTCTGTGAGACGACCTTTCTTTGTCTACACTCACACCTCCACCTGAGGCAGTCTGAAAAGCTGGAGAATTAGCAGGTTGTCACAAATATCTTTTTTTGTGCAATTATTCACACTAAAGTGTAAAAGGTAAGGGCAGGTGTTCTATAATCGAAAATAACCCTCTATTTGGAAAACATTTACAGTTTGAGCTGACTCTTTTCATAAATACATAATCACTGTAATGCTGCCGTCTCTTCTGAGCTAACTGAAATATATTTCTGACACAAAAAAAGAGTCCATTTGCAGTGTACACTGCCGTCAGATGGAGTAGCCCTAGAGAAAATATCAACGTCATGGTGGTTGGCTGCTGAGTGTGTCGTATAAATGCATGATATGCGTGTGGGTTTCTCTCTGTGTGTGCGTGGGTGTGTGTGTGTGTGTGTGTGTGTGTGTGTGTGTGTGTGTGTGTGTGTGTGTGTGTGTGTGTGTACACGTGTGTGTGTGTACACGTATGTGTGTGTGCCATCCCTGTGCTCCTAGACCTGCATTTCAGATCAGAGGAGCTAAATATTTCATCAAGCTGCTATTTTTACCACACGGCTGAGGAAAGAGCAGCCCTGCTGTATCAGAAACATCAAAAGGCTTTAAAGTGTTCATTACTGTTGTAGTCTCGAAATACAATCAGGCATAAAAGACTTCACGAACACCCCGAATTAGCTATTTACAGCTAATCTGTTTGCAAAATCGATTTGCAATCGACCAAGTTAATATATACAAACAAAAGCTGGCTCCCAAAGAGGGTAGAAAAATAGACAGGGAAGCAGAACCTAAAAGAAATAAAAAACAGTGGCAATCAGCCACTGAATAAAAGAGTGAGGACAGGCCTACATTCAGCCGTGACCTACAGGTCAGCCATTCCTTCAGTAGCCCATCCCCATTTTTCTGTGCAATTTTGCTAGAAAATGTAACACCCTGAGCTCTGTGCCTTTTGGATCACATAGCGCACATTTCTGTCAAGATCCTTTTATTTTCACAGTGAAGATGAAGATGATTTTCTTGCTCTGAGAAACAGCTTGACACTTCCATCCTCCATTGAACCCTATGCTACTTTTTTTCTTCTTCATAAAAAGGCTCTTTCCAAGTATTCATTACCTGAACGAGAAGCGTTACTTCATAGAGCGCACACAACAGCCTCAGAGAGAAACAGCGAATGGATGATGGCCTAACCTCACTGTGTCAGTAGAGGGGCACACCAGCTGAACACAGGAAATTGAAATGCAAAGCGTCCTCAGTTACATGAAGAGAGGCTAAGTGAGCACCTGCACATCTCTGCTGCGAGCACTTAAATTGTGCACTATTCACTACCTCAGTGGTTTCATTTCTTTAAACTGTCTCTGACA
Organism: Coilia nasus; assembly: GCA_027475355.1. Lineage (NCBI taxonomy): Eukaryota > Metazoa > Chordata > Actinopteri > Clupeiformes > Engraulidae > Coilia > Coilia nasus. Next base: position 23,911,371 of record CM050221.1, read on the forward strand.
GCTTAAGTGATTACAATGGCTTAAGTGATTCAAATCAGTGGCTCAGTGTGTTTCTGTTGTCTCCATCATCACTCACGGGTCTAAAATACTGGGGTTAATTTTCGAAGGCTAATATCCAAAGCTAGTCTTGGCTGGCTGCAGGGATAATACTTATTAAGCAAAGGGAGAGCTGCATGGCTCAGTGTGCCCAGTGGACAGACTCTTACGTTCTCCAGCGGAGAGTTCCTGGGCATCTAGAATCCCTGACTCTTGAAGGGACCTGATGCAGGAATCCACAAGCTCCAGGCCGGTCGTCAGCTCCTCCTCTATGTCCTGTCCGTCTGTGACACCAGAAGAAATGAACACACACACACACACACACACACACACACACACACACACACACACACACACACACACACACACACACACACACACACACACACACACACACACAAGGAAGGATTAGTGATTTCCAGCCTTAACCCTACAGCACCAGCACAAGCACACATAATTATCCGGCAGAGCCAGAAGAAAAAAAACAGGGTAGGGGGGAGGTTGGAGGGGTGCGACTGTGATGCTGATTGCTGTAGCAACCTTTTCTCAGCTACGTCGCCATGGCTGCAGCAGTGAACCCTCTTGTCTGGCAGTGCTGTTTGCTGGAGGCAATGTTGATCATGGGCAAAGCTACAGTAGCAGGGGATAAGCCTTTACAATAGTTGTTTAGGACTAATTAACCTCTGTCCAGGCCAACTCACAACCAGCACACCGGACACTAGGGCTGGCGGCAGGACACGAACACCCCACAGAGCCAGTCATTTAATTAGGCCTATCAGTGGTGTGATTTTTTTTATACTGCCTGTAGCTTTAAACTACTGGGCACCTTTTCACACCTCACTTAAATGCTCCTATGAAATATTAATGGGTGACATTATGCCCTGCTCCGTCCTCTAAGACTTCTCACATTTTCCCCTCTACTCTCACGTTTACATCCAGGAAGGGCTCATGCAGTTGTCTCGATTCTGGTGATTGTTACACAATGGGTCTACCCAGGACCCTGTATACTGCACAGTGACAAGCACAGACAAGCACATGGTCAGATGGCGAGTGACAGCAGTCATGCTGAGGTCCACTGCACTGACTCCCTGCTGCAAAGTGACAAGACCCTGAACTTCTGAACTGCTAAGCACAGATACTGGCTAGCCAGGTGAGGATTAAATTGTGATTAAAAGACAGACATTAACTTAATTAAATTGAGTTTAATTCCATTTTTTATTTCCCCTCACAACAGGAACCACAGTAATTGGTAAGCTAAGTGGGTGAACTAAGCTTTTGGCATTATAGTGCAGATAAAATAAGGTACCTTGATTGTTCCGGCGAAACTTCTCATCTGCCGAACTGCAAATGAAGATACAAAAAGGCTGTTAGTAAAAGAGACATGTATTGCATGACAAGAAATTCATCTTAGGATGAAATCATCAAGAACCAGACAAATGAGTCACACAGAGAAAATGGCATGGCGATATAAGGGCATGGCAGAGGACAGTAGGGAGTGTGACAGGCAGGGTGCAATTGGCTGCATGGTGTATGTCACATGACTGCAGGGGTCTCTCTCCAGCACTGTGTCATCTGTCAGAGGGCTGGCACTGCGAGCACAGAACCCTTTCTCCATCAGGGTTAACATACACACACACACGCACACGCACACACACACACACACACACACACGCACACGCACGCACGCACGCACGCACGCACGCACGCACGCACGCACGCACGCACGCACGCACGCACGCACGCACGCACGCACGCACGCACGCACACACACACACACCACCAAAGCAAGAAAAGGGCCACCTACCCCTCAAAGCATCACAGTGGGCCCCTCGGTGAGCTTAAACCATATGGTCAATATTCATGTCTTACAACAGGGTAATTCAACCGGGTATATCCACATGCAACTTCCTGCTTATTCAAACCATCATATGCACCATGGTGGGAGGATAAAATGACACAGACCACTGTTAAGACTGAGGAGAGAATGGTTTGCTTCAGTGGTTTGTACAATGGTTATTGTGTCCGTCTACAAACAAACTGTGTTTTACGGGCAAGCTGGGATTTTTTTTTTTTTTTTGTGACAAGTTAGAAGGGCATTTCTGCATTTGAATACTCAGACCAGTGAGTCAAGTCAAAGAGTGAAGGATGTTGAGTCAAGGCTGATCAAGCAACATTTGTTCCTAAGTGGAAAATGGGCATATTAATTACAATTTAATCCAAGGATTAAACCGTGTCTGGGAAGCAGTCCCACCCAGCGAAACCATTTCATCTCCAACTGAAGACCTATTTTAGCTTGCTTCAGTTTCAGTTATAGTGTACTATGAAGCAGTGCTAAATCAAACACAAAATATAAATTTCCATGATACCAAAATCAACAAGTACTGTAAGATCATGGAAGTATACATAAAAAAGAAGACTATTTCCATCAACGATAGATGACATGACATAATATGACATATGATGAAAAGCATAATCCATTCATGCCTAATAATGTTAGTATTTGAGTTACATTACTTACTACTGTTTTGTTAGTAATTGACCATCCTTCTTTTATCACATCTACTGTATTTTCTCAGCTTTTACACACCAGTTAAAACATTAATGAACACACAAACCTAGTTACGGGCACGTGCCACCTGATACCATCTTCCTAGAGCCTTGGCAAACACTGGCTACTACTATACTGTTTAAACATGCTCCATTTCAGCTTAAAATACCAACATGCTTAATTACAATTTGTATGAATTAGAGCATGTTGGCTTATCCGTCATCAAATTAAAAAGAGTTGTCACTGTTGTACCACTGATCCTTTTAAAACCATAGTGGTGACACATAATATCAGCATTGTCATGATTTAAACTGAAAATGGTTTTGTTGGCCATACGGTTTGTTGGACATACGCTTTCTTTGTCATGCTATGGTGAATCAAAATGAAATCATCTTCCTTCCACAGCAGACAAATAGCGAGCTTTAGACAAATTGGAACTTTCTGTGTAATATCTATTTTTGACTGCATGAAAATGTACCTTATGGAAGGCAGAAGCACTGGGCACTCTTAAAAGCCTTTAAATAGTCATTCATCACTCCGTACTCCACAAAGCAACAGCTGTTAAGTCAATGCATTGACCCTCTCTCTCTCTCTCTCTCCCTCTTTCTCTCTCCCTCTCTTTTTTTATCCCTCTCTGTGTCTCTCTCTCTTTCTGCCTCTCTGTCTCTCCCCCTCCTGGCTCCCTGTTCCCTCTATGTGTGTGAGGACTCATATTGCGTGGCTGTCCATGTGCTGCACGAGGGTGACGAATTACCAGAGAAAACAAAACGCCACATGTTAATAGGGGCAGTGCTCTTCCCTCCAGAGGCCCTATTCATCACCTATTTTTCAGGGCACAATGGGCGAGACAGGCCCCTCATCGCCTTCACATGGAGGGACAGCACCCAGGGCTGGAAGGGCTCTCTGACTAAGCAATAAGCCCAGCCAAGGGAGGCAGCGTGGCTGTAAAATAATCATTAACAGATTGTACTCATTTCCAGTCAGCGACTGTCGTGCCCACACACACTCACACACACACACACACACACACACAGAAGCACAGACACAGAGAAATGAACCATGTCATGCACGGCCAAGCTCAAGAAACAAATTTGGTATGATTACAAAAATGCAAATAGAAAACTGTTCCGGAATGCACTTCAAATTATAGTGTGGTGAGCCAAGGTCACAACCATAATAATATGATACAATCTCCAACATGATGCAAAAATAAAATAAAAATGTCTACAACTTCACATTCATCAGACCACTGATGGTCTGGGTGTGGCAGTGATTTAGTCTTTTGAGGTTCACAAGTCTTCTGGCCAACAACAGACTCAACTCAAGCCAGCTCTGTTGATTGTTTTGCTGTAATGACAATGAACTTTGGTAAAAATGATTCCCCATCGATTTGGATGGATAATGAACTCCTAAAGAATAGCATGACAGATGGGCTGACTAAATAGTGTCTGTAGCTCAGTCACTCTGTGGTCAACAGCTCATCGCTCCTTTTTGAATAGCCATCTTAATAAATCACAGCATCACACCAAACAAACGAAACAAAATAAAACAAGCCATCCATCTGTTTCTGTTTGTCTGTCTGTTTGTTTAGACACGTTCCTCCACAAAGTAAGAATGCATATACCACATGTACATTCTCCCATGCTTCGTGACGCTCATGGCTGGGCTGCCGGTGCAGGGTTGCCGTCTGTGGGCTATGAGCCCAAACAGGGACAGTTTTACTAGATGCACTGGTCATTCACGTCATTGTACACGCCCAGCAATATGCATGGCGTAATATTACAGTGCCACTGGGCTACGCCTTCTCAACCCACCTTTTCAGAAGAGGGTTCAAAAACACGCCGTGCATGCACACTGGTTAAATTCTGGGGTAAATTAGCGTGTTGTACCGTGTTGCTACCCCATGTCGTGCAGTGTGAAGACGCCTTTAGAGAGGTGTGCTGAGGCCCCAGAGGAAGTGTGTGGCGCTCACTTCCCTCCTCCCTCCAGCCGAGCTGACATGGCGCACCTACCCGCTCCAGGGGCTCCGAGAAACGGAAAGCAAATGGAAGACGCGACGTGATTTCCTTCCCAGCAGCAGCGATGGGTGGTGCAGTGATGCTGCTGGGAGTGCAAATGCGTTTATTATAGGGTCTTGACAAACGCAGCAGTGCAACAAAGGAGCATGTGAAAACCAAGAGACTGCAAACTCGATCACAGATGTACTTTACAATTCCCCTCAGGTTCTGCTGCTGCTGCTCTGTAATCAGAAGAAAATGTGCGTGCATTTGGTGGCGCTATAATACACACATATCTTTTGTTCATTTTGCTACACTCATTGGTCACTAGAGAACAGATGACATATAATTCTGCAGTTCCATGCTGATCATGGCCCCTCCAGCAGTATAGCACTGCTGTGTTGCTTCTCAGTACAGACTATACTATAGGGCAACATAACTGAACCATTTTATGCTTTAACTACACACTATTCCCACCCATCCAGTCAGTCTTGGCTGTGTTTGACATGGGTGAGAAATTCTGACTGGTTATGCATTGTAGAGGATCGTGTCTTTTGAGTTTTTCTCAATTGCTTACACATAAACAACAACATGTAACTCAGGCACCAACCCCCTGAACCAATTCTGCTAAACTACAAGCACAATTCTTGTTTTACACTCAAATTGCAGGTCTAAAACACACCCTTTTCAATACACTACATACAATTCTCTGCATCTGACACAATTTTCTGCATCTGACACAATTTTCTTGTTTTCACAAGGAACACACCATTACATTACATTACATTACACTTAGCTGACGCTCTTATCCAGAGCGACTTACAGATATTTACAGGGTTTCAGTTACAGTCCCTGGAGCAGTGTGGGGTTAGATGCCTTGCTCAAGGGCATCTCAACCATGGGTAGGGCGGGATTCGAACAACCTTCCGATTGCAAGACCAACTCCCTGACCACTACGCCACAGCTGCCACACCGTCATTCAAAATTCTAAAGTGAGTTACCCTACTACTGCACACTGACTCATCACATGACCAAACATCTGTCACACTATTTTACAATTAGCTATCAGAACTTGGCCAGAGCTTGGCCAGAGACAGTAAGAGGATGATGAGGAGGACTAAGACGAGGACCCCAAAGGACCATAGAAATAACAGTGTTTTGAATGTAGAGTTGACTGTTGACAAATTACTGTTGACAAAAGTGTTCGTACAATACTAGAAAACATTTCAAACTAACACGATCGGCACCTTGATTGTGTGTGTGTGTGTGCGTGTGTGTGTGTGTGCATGTGTGTGTATGACAGAGAGAGGGAGAAAGAAAGAGAGAAAGACAGAGTGCATGTGTGTTTGTAAGTGTGTGTGTGTATGTGTGTGTGTGGTGTATGTGTGTGTGTGGAGAGAGAGAGAGAGAGAGAGAGAGAGAGAGAGAGAGAGAGAGAGAAGAGAGTGATACAGACAGAGAGAGAGTGTGTGTATGCATTAAAGAGAGAGGGGAGGGGAGAGAGAGTATGCATGTGAATGTGCTGTATGACAGGATGGAACAAAGCTGAGGGCACTATTGTTCCCTTGCAAATGGATGTGAAAAGGCCTGAGTGGTGACAGCAGAAGCTCCACTGCTGGAGGTCACAGTCACTCAAACAAAAGGGCCTGAGATGCATGTCAATATAAAGAAACAGCAGTGGCCCACCACCAAAAATAGCCCTCTGCCTCTCAAACAGGCAAAATCAGTCACTGTGTCTCATCAAAGACCTGTTTGAAAAATGTGTGGGGGGGTTGGGGAATGACTTCAAAATCGTACTCCATCTTTTTATTTATTTAGCGCATAGTGTTTCTCATGTGATTAAAGTGTGTGGAGTACCTTTGAGATTTACCGCCAAGCCAAACCCTCTGGCAGCATTAAAGGCATACGTAGTGTGATAGCTCTACCTCTGCTGTGTAAAATTATTATCCCCAGTCCAATCGCGGCCCTCTGGACCTCTGGGTGTCTGTGGCGCTTTGGTGTCAGTGTCAGTCAGCACGTGAAACGGATCTATGTAATGGTTGTAATGAGCGTCGACCAGATGCACTTGTGCGTACCAAAAGATAGGCCACCCATCAAGAGCCCATGCCCATCCAGAGTGCTGACTGGGGCACTGAGAGGGAAAGAAAAAGAGAGAGAGAGAGAGAGAGAGAGCAAGACAGAAAGAGAAAAGGAGAGAGGGAGGGATAGAGAGAGATACGCAACGAAAGGCAAAATAAGAGAGAGAGAGAGAGAGAGAGAGAGAGGAACGACACAATGACATGTATGTGACACAAACCAAGAAAAGGACACGGTACAGGTTTAGCGTTCCATCAATTTGCATCTTAATACTGATTGCTTACGCCATTCTGTCCTTGTACTACCCTGCTTGTCCATGTGTTGAGGATGTTACGGCAACTAGACAGAAAATAATTTCATCCTTCTGAGTTATGGTTTTGAAGGTGACTAGTTTTAATCTGCTATGCAGAGGTAAACACATCCAACCAATGCACTATGCCTTACATCAGCCATTTCTTTACCAAAACTGTTCAGTGGTGCTTTAAGATCCATACAGCAGCACAGACTTGTAGAGGAAAGTGGTTGCATTAGCATTAGCATTAGCATTAGCATTACATCCCCACTGCCTTCTTACACTTACCAGTACTGTGAACCCTCTGCCAGGCATGTACATGTCAGCTTAGCAGCCCTCGAAACTGTCAGTGATACTCCAGCTGGCTCATTTGTACCCCTGATAGACCCTGTTTCTGTGCATTCTGCTCCTCAGCTAATGTTATTATTAATTACACACCAAAATGGATACATGGTAGGGGTGTGCAAAAATATCGGTATCGCAATGTATCCCAATACATCTTTTCACAATAGACTATATTGATTTCTGATTCAAAAAATTGACTTCTTATATAAACAGTGTTTAAACTATTTTATGTAGCTATATTACAGCTCTCTCCTCCAGTAGTTTATTTTTCTAAATCCTATGCACTTTATGTTTTTGACCTCAGTGTGTCGACTGGTACAGTTTGTTTAGTTTGTGTAAGAGAGTAAGTAATGTAGTTGTAATGGCAACTACCTCTATAGGTTTTCTATACATTATACGTTATATGTTATTTTTCAATACTATATTAAAATAAATTGAGTTATTCTGAGCAGTGTTGATTTAATTTGGTTTTAATAAGATGTAAGACTATCCAGATCATAAACAGCAATTGGTAATTCAGCTCTATTTTTACATTTTCACTGAACTATGTAGAATATCTCAATATATTGCAATATGCCCAGTATTGCAATGTATAGTCATAGAATCATATTGTGACAAATGTATGGTGATATGTATTGTATCGTAAACTCTTTGCCAATACCCACCCCTAATGCATGCATACTCACATTTCCTTGTGAGTGCATGATGACACGGGTTATGTGTTAGTCATTGTGTTTGAAAGTAGTAGGGCTGCTTCTTCCTTATTTATAAGGCTGGAATGGCTTCTGCCTACTGAATATTTCCCTACCTGCATCTTCAGCTACGTACACTGATGATAAATCATGTGAAACAAGCCACTGTGCTGTCACTATGTTCCAAAGAGGAAGCAATCTATAGCTGACATCTTAAATGGGACCCTGTGTGCTTGCTTTTTTCTCTTTCCTGTAGCGTGCTGCAGCTCTTGTGCATGTAGACCATCTGCAATGTTGCAAAATCTTTAAGTACAGGCCAGAGGGAGTAACCATCGCCCACAGAAACCGCTTTTCTCTCCTGCCTATAAATGCCTTGTTAGCATTTCAGCTGTTTTCCTCATTTTTCTCCCTATACGAATTTGACATCACATAGTTTTAACATTTTTTACAGAGAGTAAAAAATATTTTTACCATAAAGGAAACAACTGGAAAGAGTTTGCCTACTATTAAGGATAACCTCTTTCAATGTAATTCTTTTAATATAGTGTTTCTTTCAAGACCAATGAAAAGAGAGTAGGCTGACCAGGGAACACTAGAGGGAGTGGGCAGTAGCTTCGGCAATATGTTTCAGACGTTGATCAGGGAATAAGGAAACATAATGAGAGATTAGTTAGGCCCCAAATATGAAAGTCATGATAAGTGAAAGTGAACGTATGATGTCTGCTTCAAAAAGGAAAATGAGGAGTGAGGAGGAGACTGCTGAAGGGGAAGAGCCAATGAGAGGCCCAGACTCTGATGCGGGTTAGGGTGATGGTGCAGGCTGCCGGCACAGTGCAGGTACAGAGGGAAAGACTGCTTGAGGAAAAAGGACTAGGTACTATGTTTAACCCCACTCGCTAACACAGAACCTATGATTTTGCTGTGAAAAGATTGCTATGTTTTGTAGGCCCATGTATTGTGTTGTATCCATTGCAGGCAAAGCTGAGTTTGTCACCAGGTCAGCACTGTAAGAACAGTAAGAAACACAAAACCTGAAGGGACTAGGGATCGATAGATAGACAGATGTGCGAGAGACCAGGCCCAGCCAGGACACAATTAACCTTCTGCTTTATAAGAGGATACTTAACGTTTCCCTGCCAACATTCAAGGTAATTAATGAAGAACCTTCCAGTCTTTTCCTGAGTCAGTCAGAGCACTAGGTTGCCCTACTTGGCAGCAAAGACCTCTAGACTGCATCCAGGGGCATCTTTCAGGATTGAGTTTACGAAATTACAGACTAGGCTGGGGTTATTTAGCTACCTGTGTGCTGTCAGTATGTCAGTCTTAGATGGAGTGAGAAGGAATAAAACGCCTAAATTAAAGAGGGAACAGGGAGCGGGTGAGTGGGTGAGAACAGGAGAGCAGGAGGGACAGAAAGAAAGAGGGAGGGACAATGAGCGAGGAGGGAAAGAGAGTGAAGGAAAGCGCGAGATGCTTTCATCTCCTCTTAAGCCTGACAGATTGGCTGCAAAATCAATATGCTCAGTCCTCTTCTTACTGTACTGGGAGACAGTTTGTATGAGTCAGCCAGTACACCAGACAACCCTAATAAGCCTAATATCCTGTTGAATCAGAGAGGGGCTGTCTGAGTACACATGCCCAAGGCTACGCAAGCAAACGAGGTGGCTTTTAAAGTCCTTATTGCTCACTGCATGCACCCTAGGCCGTGAGGTTTGGCAGTCTTTAACCCTGTCACTCCACCAGATCCAATAGCAGAAACCTTGTGGATTTGCTAGGACTGGAGTGTGTCATTTACAACAAATGCAATATCACAAGGAACAGAAATAACTTGATTTATATGTGTGCGCCTGTGAGTATGTGTACGTGTGTATGCATACTGATGAATACATTAACTGTGCGTTTCTGCATATGATGCCTAGAGAGCGAGGGAATGTGGTGTGTGCATGAGTGCAGAAAACTAGACCAACACACCCCACCTCCACCCTTGTCCATTATTGATTTCTATTTTATGTTTTTTTATGCTACCCATGTGTCTGCTGCATCCAGTAGTCAAAATGTATCTCTCTACCTGAAGTGCACTCTAAAAACAGCCTTTCTGCCATTATTTTTTTCTTGCTGGGTTATTCTTGCTGGGTTTTTATGTTGGGTCTTGAAACTTTTACAGTATAACGCTATTTCATGTCACACCATTTTAGAAAAACCTTCAAACACCCTTCTGTATTTTCTCACTGTGGCTGTATCAGCACAGAGGATACAATGCTTCCATTTGCAACACATTGATTTCAGAGCAATTCATAAACAGTGATTTGGCATCTGCTCACTGGGTAATGTTTCATAGTGATAAAGGGATAAAGGATTTCTCTGTGGGGAAGGACAAACAGACACTTTTCAATCTCTCTCCGAGATACAACCCAAGAGAGTAAGTGGCAGGTGACTAACAATATAGTTAGAGATGACACTTATATTCAGATCTGAACTACCGTTCACACATATCTAAAAACACAGCCAAGAAGAGTGGGGGGAACAAAGGGAGAGGCAGAAAGAAAACCGTTGGAGTCAAATGTCTCCTCACTCTGCAAGGGCAATAGTGGATAGTGGCACATTCAAATCTTGCCTGTAGCCTGCGGAACAATACAGTATGGACGAACCCCGTGGGAGGCTGGGTAGACTAATCTGGCAGAGAAACAGTTGAACAGCTTTGGCTTAATTCTCCCTCGCTGTGCTCGGCAGACAACGTTTAGCGCGACAACCCTTCACAACAGGAAGAGGCTCTGAAGAGACAGTCCGCATTTAACACTCTCGACCGCGATTCAGCGGAGCCGCTCCAAGCAGCAGATGTTTGGGCCAGGGTAGGCTCCAGACGTCCTGGTAGGGGCAGTAAGAGCACACATCCACAGACATGGCAGAAGTGTGCTTACCACGTGCAGTCGCAGCCAAGCCACAGAGTCTGTTATCTTTAGCTTCAAGAGACGCGATGGAGAGCAAGCACTGGGCCTACATCAGCATCTTTGTTATGAAGCTGTGTTTTTTTTATAGTGGCATCAGATAACTGACATTCAAGTCATTTGTTTGAGAATATTCTCTTCCGAACAAATCTTCATTCCTATTTCTTCTGTAATTACACCTCTATTCTATCCTATAGTGAAAAGGGGTGATTTTTTTATTTTGGAATGACAAACTTTAGACATCTATCTCTCAAATCGACCTTCATTTTTCAGACAATGAAGGGATCAATTTGCAAGAGCAATGAAAGAATTAATGTGCCGTCTGCAGCCCATGAAGGTGCTATTTGGTGCTCTGGGATTCTCAGTGCAGGCTTGTTAACTCACCCAGGCAGAAGCTGAGGATGGGGAGGTGGGGTCTAGTCTACTAACTGCCTAAAGCCACAGGCACAGGAGGCCCACCATACCAACCCACAGGGACAGCTTGGGCAGAAAAGAACCTTACAAGCAAACAGGCAGATGGGAGAAGGAAACACTCTCACAGGTACACACCGAGAAATGAAACAGCACAAGCACTTGTGTCGATCGTGTTGGCCTGCTTAATCACAGGGGACAGTGGCTGAGCGACATTGGTAGTATTGTGTATACTCAATGATATAGTGCAGGATAAATGCATGATAAATACAGTATTTATTCACCTTTTATGGTCACTAATGTTAGGAATGCCTATGCCTAACATGCCCACAGTTTTCACTGTTGTGCATAGCCCTATAGTTTCATTTTTATCAATACTTTACTGAATGCACTGTGAAAGAGCGTTAATTTAGTGAGATTTTCAAAACAGTGTTCAGATGACCTCTCCGAACTCTATAGTTTTGGGGGTGGGGTAAAAGCTGGTGTGGTGTTATTTGGAGGCTTGGGCATAAGCTACAGTGCAGCACAAAATGTCTCTAGGGACGGTTGACCTGCTCTGACTCATTAAGATGCAAGGACCCCCTCTACCCCCTCCACTTACCCACCCCACACACTTGGTTTTCAATCAGCAACACCCCCACCACCACCCCCGTCGACACACACACACACACACACACACACACACACACACACACACACACACACATACGCACAACACAATTTCGAGTGTGGAGTTCCTACAGTGGGGGGAGACAATGCATTGGGCTGTGTCTGGGAGTGCATTCCCCCACATGTCCATCAACCAGCTTGGAATTATCAGGAGCAGCAGAGGTCACAGGGGTTGCTTATGTGTGATTGCCAGAGAGGAATTAGTATTGGTAGTAAACCAGACACACCAATCTGAATCATTAGCTAACACATGCCACACCAGTTCTATATCCTACTCCAATGTAAGGGGACTAAGCATGTTAAAACTAGTGACCCTGAGATGGCACTTACCAGAATTACCAGAATAGGTAATTAGAAACTATTACCTGGAATGCCTAGACTAGAATGCCTAAAACTAGAATTACCTAGACAACAGTTGTAAAACTTAGATTCAATTTAGATCTTAAACTTGTTTTTTTTTTTTTATAGATTTTTTTTCTTACAGTATCAAAACTGTTGTTTTGTCTGTCCGTAATTAGTCATGCGATTTCTACAGCTCCAAACAGCTACTAAAGTTACAAAATCCTGTTTTTTTATCCAGTCTGCATTAGCATGCTGATAAAGAGTCAAGTGCTTAATTACAGTGCAGCATGGCCCATTTCCAGCAATCTAATCTTTAGGTTCTAATCTAAAGGTTTAAGATACAAATAAGTGTAATTACTCTTACAAAGCCTGCTTTTGTTAAAGCTTTTAGAATGGGTCCCTAAAGGGTAAGACAGGAACATATTTCTTACCAAAGTACACACTGACTCAATTACAGGTGCATACAGACATCATTTTTACAACAGGAAGCTTAACATGTGTCCATGTTCAACTGCCAGACACATCTACAACATGTCTTTCACCTATTATATTGTCATGTGTGTATTAGAGTTTCTAGTGAGGCATTCATGAATTATTTATTTTACATTTAGAAGCAGGTGAGAAACCCAGGTTTTAAACACACACACACACACACACACACACACACACACACACACACACACACACACACACACACACACACACACACACACACACACCACACACACACACACACACACAAAGCCATACATCTGACCATGATGGAAGTGGACTGCCTCTGTGACTGACCAAGGACGAGGGCCTGAGAGGTTTACCCACCTGATGCTGCTCATGCTGCCCGTCTTAGAGCCCAGTTTGCATCGCTCCAGCTGGGTGGCCACGATCTGCCGCTCCGCTTCCAGCTCCCGCGTCAGTCGCTCAAACTGCAGCTCCTGAGGGAGGCCAGAAAGGAGGAAATGCAGAAGGTCAAGAGATGGTGTGGAACTCTGTGCGTGTGTGTGTGTGTGTGTGTGTGTGTGTGTGTGTGTCTGTGTCTGTGTCTGTGTGTGTCTGTGTGTTTGTGTGTGTTCGCATGTGTGTGTGTAGCACAGGTGAGATGGCAGGTACGTGTGTCAACAGGGACAGGCACAATATGTTCTTCAGGCACGCGGGAGTTTACATTTCGCATCTATTTGCATATTTCCTCTCATCTTACCCGAGTTGTTTGAGCTAGTCTTCAAGGTTAGGGTTTGAGTCTGATTTTAGGTTTAGAGGCTCGGTGTTTTCCACACGATACTCATATGCTAAGAACAAAGACATGAGGTGTCTTCTGAGCTAGCTTCTGAGCAAGTGCAAACTGCAACGGCAACTAAGCTAATAGTATACCCTCTTGCTCACAATGACTTCCCGTGTTAGACCTAGCCTACTGGCCATATCACAATCATGAAAAAGCCCTAACAGAGGCAGTTTCTCCGCACCTCCCCACAGCATGACGCACTCCAGCGCTGTTTTTATTTACTTATTTATTTTTTCTTTATGCAGCCACTGTGAGCAGCCCAGCCGGACAGAGGCGACTGCAGAATGCATGCTGGCCACAGGCAAGAGCAGTCAAAGCAAAGCTGGCACTTCTTTTGAGACGAGACTGAAATGAGTTCACTTAGCCACAAGGTCACAGATCCTCCCCGGAGCGGCAAAAGCAAAAGGGCCGCTCCAGAATGCATCACCTGCTATTTTGGGCCGTAGCCCAGATGAAGGCTACATAAATGCCCATTCACCGTGCCGAAGAAAGCGCCATACACAACTGCAGGGTGCCGGAAAAGAGGGGGAAAAAAAAGCCAATGCAGTGAGAGGGACTTCACCACAGGCAGTTACCAGAGTGTGATGCATGTTTATTCTCATAGTTACTGGGATATATCCAGCACTGCATGGTCAATTTTAAGTCCTCTTAATTCATACAGAACACTACATACACAATGTTGTAATTAGGTAATTAGGGTGATGCTTTGTTTAAAAAAAAAAAAAAAACCTTGATTTAGTAAAAATATTGAACAGCCTGTTAGCTATACCCATCAAGCAAGAAAAAGGCACAAATAGACACAAAAAAGAAATGAAATGAATATAATGCATTCTGAGTCTGTAAGAAGAGGTCACTTCCAAAGAAGGGTCGAGGAGGCTAAAAATCAACAAAATCGGACCCTGCTTTATTACAAAACTCCAGAAAATAAGAGATAATCAATTAAGTCTGTGTCTGATTCACAATAAAACAAAAATCTGCAACAACATATACAAACCCCAAGCCCCTGCTTAACTGCCACTACCCCCCTGCCCAAATGCTGTTGGTGTTTTAAAAGGCAGTGAAAGCAAAAAAAGAAAAGCACCTGTTGCATTGAGAGCAAGAAGAGCAAGGAACAAACAAATCAATAACCCTTACCGGCACATGTACCATGCTCCAGAGAATGCATGTTTGAAAGAGTAATCCACAGATTGCCACATATCAACAACCTTCAGCACCATGCATGTCCATTGTGTCTTATTACGAAAAAGTCATTAGAGAAACTGCGAGGCCAGTAGTGACTGCCTTCCAGCCGGGAAGAATAGGAGTTCAGTCAGGCACAAAGGTCGCCATGGCAACAGAGAATTTAGAACCCCTTTGGCATTATTTATGCAACATTGCATCACAAAAGGTCCCTCCCACCAGCTCGCCTGCCAAATCCCGCTGCCCTCCAATCACTCCTCTGCCTGCTCCTCTTCCCTCCCCTCCTCTTGCTCCCCTTTGCCGACACCATCTGCACCCCCCCACTAGAAAGGGATGGGGGTGGGGCTCATTGAAAGGCTTGGCGAGTGGCTTGGGAGAATCAGAAGTGCTTTTTTTTTTGAGGACCGAGGGTAAGGAGCATAGATGCACCCTGTCTTTCTTTCAGCTGGGCTCTGCTCTCTAGTTTTCCTCGCTGTCTCGCGCTTCCGCACTCACTCTCCAGTGGTTCTACGTGAGTGTTAATGCCTCAGTGGCACTCTATAGGCCAGCTTTATTCATCCGGGATCAGGCCACATACGTACTCTCCCAGGTGAAAGAGAAAGAACCAGACAGACAGAGAGAGACAGACAGACAGGGTGAGTTACACAGAGTGTCACGTGCAGCCTCCACTGTCTGTGCCCATTGTGCTGTGAGGTGACGTCAGCTCTTTCCAGCCCGGCATCTCCCCACATCATCTCACTGGCACAGAGTCCCCTCCCCCGTCTCCCCACCACCCCATACACACCAAACCTGCATACCGCAAAGCTAATAAACAAATAAGAGCAGCAAGACCACGACAATATGCTTAACATCTGAATCACTAACCACCTTGGTACCCAGATGGGGCATTTTGCAGGCATCCAACGATGATTTGACTGCAAACTCGGCCAACTACCAGTGTCAATTAGTTGAGAAACGGCAGTTTACAATGAGGAAAAACACTGCTGCTCATGGATAATTATTGCCTCAAGTCAAACAGACTGCCTATATCTGCCACTGACCTTTCCAATCATGTACGATAACTCTTTAACTCCTCACTTATTCCTCTTCATCTGGCAGCGCATATATTGTTGAAAAAAAAAAAATATATATATATAGAAAGAGGGAAAGACAGACAGAGAGACAGAAAGAGAGAGAGGCAGACAGAGATAGAAGGGGAGAGACAGAAGGGGAGAAGGAGAGGAAAACAGAGAGAGAAGGGTGTTGAAAATACACTGATGATACAGTGATAATATATGAAATATGCTTTGCAGTTTCATGCAATGTATTTATGAGTAGTGTGCCCTGACAATTGAAGAGGCGATACAGTACAAGGCACAAACATGTAAGCTACTGCACACCACACTACTAAAACAAAAAGATAAAAAGTTAGAAATATAAGGTACGCATGTATCAATAGTTTTTATATCTGTGAAGTAACACTGAAAATTCTGTTAAACCAATTCAGGGACAAAAAAATGACTTAAGGATGGAAAATGAGATTTTGCCGCTTCACATACTGGCTGTAGTCTTCTGGTCTAAATGTCTAATTATGCCCCATGGAGAGAGACTGACATTTCTCTCCCTTTTTCCAGAAGGGACCATTTCATGACAAAATGTCACTCTGCTATGCCTTAAAAATGTATAAACAGAAACTTCAAATTCATCATTACGAATATCCTGAAATCAACTGAATAGCTCTGTTTTTCAACTACTGGACAAGACAACAGACTGTAACACATCCTGGGTTATATGCTGGGTGGGGAGGAAAGGCTGTAGGACTACAGCAAAACCTGCTGGAGATAGGTATATCAGCAGCAAGATGACTGACACATCACTTGGACCAGTCAGACTCAGTTGTCAGAAGTACAAGCATTGTCAGTCATCCAATGCATATATTGTTAATGTCCACTACATTCAACAGGACTTAACTGTCTATTTTAAAATACATACTTGCATGTAAAAATACCTACTGGAAAACTTGCCTTTTGTATGGAAAGGTTGCTTAATAATCTAGCTGTTATGCCTTTAAACGCACAAAAGAAAAACAAACATTCAGCAGTGTTTTGTGGACTTATTAGTGGCCTTAATAATCCTCATTATTCTTAAAGGATTTAATACTGTGACATTAACAAACATCTCCTTGTATTAACAGTCTCCTTGTCTAACACTTTGCAAGACACACAAATATCTATTATGCCCTGTTTACACATCGGATCAGATTCAGACATGGCTGTATGCGCTTCAAGATGTGATAACCTGCTCAGGTAAGCTATTCAGACTTGGCTATAGGCTTTTGGCTGCAGAGGGAGTTAGCTGATGGATTGACCCATGAGTCTGTGTGTGTGCTTAGCGTTGTGCTACTAATTTGACTAACACCAGCCCCTTAGTAAGTCCACAATTCAACTCTGCAAGAAGGTGCTAAAAACACTCCCAAATAAATGCCATCGTATAGCGGTCTTATTTAATTCACAATGAGAGAAAGCCCTCTTTGTTCAACTGTGATTTTAATACTTTGTTCAAATTAAGCAAAATGGAGTAACACAATGAGGGCAGTCCCACCAGGGAAAGCACTGTAGCAGGAGCGCACTGCATATGCTGCAGCTCAAATTAAAGAGATGAAAGAGAGGTCTGCACACTTCAGCTCCCTGAATGTTTTGTCTTTTATTTAAGTTTACATCCAAGTGATGTTTCGAGCATACTGCCCTTCATAGAAAAGCTCAAAGCTCAAATTAACAAACACTACCGTTGACACAGATGTACCACTCACTGTACATGAAAATTGTAGTATGATGCCATGAGTCATTATACAAAGGCAACTGGTTAAAGAATTCCTGCAAGTTGTAGAGACATACACTCCTGCTTTGCTCAGTCATGACAGGGGGCATTGTTTCTGGCCACCTGTTGCTGGGTAAAAGCATCTCTAAGACTCTAATTTGACCTGTCTTTTAGTTGCACAAAATATTCTACACACCCTTACTAACATGGCAAGGTTGTGATGTTTACATGCTGCGCACACAGATGAAGTAAATTACTTTCTTGACCAACAACAGATGTTGTACATAAACAACCTCCCACTGAATATGCTGAGATCGAGGTGTCAAGGAGACAGAGACATCTGAGAGCCATGAAACTATTTTCACTTGTTCTAAGCCTGAGCAATGTGCAGTTTCAGATATCGCAGGACAACTAAATTAATCTGACATTTTGATAATGTGAAATGGCAAGCCTTCCCATGGGCCTTGCTCAGATTTGAAACGTGAACATTGCCACCTGGTGGCGCGTTGTGCCTCAGCACAGTAACTCGCACTGAGGACGGCTGGTGCAGGGGTTGAAAAGCTGCAACACGACACAAGTTTAAGAAATTACTGTAGATGTTAGAAACACACATCTGAGCTAATGATGGTATACAATAGAATTGTAATCTTCACAACATAAAAAAAACATTGGGTCACAAGTTAGGCAATCACTAAAGATACCAGAAGCATTGACCATTGTTAAATATATTAACCAATAAATAATTTAACATATTGAATAAATAATCCAAAAACTCAGACGTGGAGTGCTCTCAAAATGTAGAAGTGGGATGGTAGGCTCAGGGTCAGAGCCCTCTCCTCCGCCGCACGATAAGTGAGAAACTGGTTATGTTGTCCTCTACTGAAAGGCATCATGGAGAGAGATGGCAGGCCTGGCCTTTTTTATTTATATCACAACCCCTTACACACACACACGCGCACACTATTAGACTGGCCCACGGCCGCCCATGGCTGTGGCCTACTTTATGACTCGTGTCGTAGATTTCCAGCCATGAGAGCTTGTACCCCCCCAACCCCCAACCCCCATCGTCTGTGCTACTGCCCCCATCCCATGGATGAGAGCGAGTGTTGAGCGGCAGCTCTGCTGAAAGGAGGAAGTGGGGGGGAGTGTCACAATCAATTCCCTTCTACAGAACACTAGACCATGAATTGTCTTTCAAACAGCCAAGGGTTGTAAGGTAAAATGCTGCTCATGTTTAACGCTGGCAAATGACCAATAGATGGCTGCTCCAAAGACTTCAAAGTGGTAAGTTAGGTTGACATGAAAATATTGACATGCTGATCTTTGTGATTTGATAACTGAAAGCTATTGTTAACCACAAACAATTTAAGGTTATACTTTAAGGACATAAGGAATGAGAAATGATGTTCACACAAATTATTACTCTAAATCATTTTAAAATACTAATAAAGTATCATGAAGAAAGTAAACAGCAGATAAAGGATTAAACGTGGTAACAGATGTGTTTTTCACACTGTACAAAGTATAACAAAATACTGTAATAACTTCATACCCACCCCTACAGAGACAAACCCACCAAAAAATAAGTTGACAGACTTCTCAAGTGATCCATGACTATGACTAAGCAATTAAAATGTACGATGCTTTAGGGAAAACAATCACAATCTCTAAACCCTGAGACAGCCTGAGCCAGGCACCCTGATTTTGGTTATGGGATTTTTCAGAATGCACGACTATCCACGGAATAATTACCAGTTGCACTTGAGGGAATAATTTAGAAGCTTTCCATGCAAAATTGAAGAGCTTTCATAACTCCCTCCGTAGATGAAGAAATCGAGACAATCTCTCTGAGAGTAAATGCTGATTAGCCCCAATATAAGATAATGAGCTGGCTCTCCAGAGCTGAGTGGGACCTTACCTGTTCTTTGACAGATGCCAGGATAGCTGAGGTGGTCTCTGTCTCAGGTCCGTCTCCATTGGAAGCGTTCAACACTGGGCTCAGCATGTTGGGATTCTCTGGATCAGATGGCTGGTCAGGAACTGGCATACCTCCTACAAGTGCAACAACACTCGTTAGTTTAAGGACCATCGACAATGCTTTGCTGAAAGCAAAGTGCTGTGCTTGTGTAAGACTCATTGTGCTTATCTCGGTAAATGAAACAAAATGATTACTGTTTCCACGTGTGATGACTCACATGCAGTGGTGACATCAAATGCCAGGCCATCATTCATTGTGAGGAGCTCTTATTCTGCAGAAACTCATGACACCAACTTCTCATTTGCTTAACCATTTTCTCTTTCTCTCTCTCCTACTCTCTCTCTCTCTCTCTCTCTCTCTTTTACACACAAACACACATACACATATGCACAAACACACACACACACACACACACACACACACACACACACACACACACACACACACACACACACAATGTACACACATGCTCTTGTACATCTTTTTTGGTTCTCTCTGTGCCTCTTCTTCCTTCTGTTGTGCTCACACTGCCTCTCTCTCTTCTGACCTAGTTCTGTATGTGCTTATGTGCCTAGTCCTTACAATGTTTGACGCTCGCATGAGGTGAGCATGCCTATTGTATTGTCATCTCCTGATGCAGTAGACCTCGGTTTTGGTAACAACCTGCAATTCTGCCTGCTGTGTCCTGGGACTGCTAAAGCACCTGGCACTTTTGCCATTGACAATGGTAGAGCCAATGGTGTGTGTTTGTGTGTGTGTGTGTATGTGTGTGTGTGTGTGTGTGTGTGTGTGTATGTATGTGTGTGTGTGTGTGTGTGTGTGTGTGTATGTGTGTGTGTGTGTGTGTGTGTGTGTATGTATGTGTGTGTGTGTGTGTGTGTGTGAAGCAGTAGCATGTCTACTTTAGCACACCCGAAGTGGCTAAAGGCTCAGGACCCTGGCTAGAGGCAGCATCCCTCATTTCACGCAACCCAGAGCTGAGCAGTAAAGTCAGGCATGAAGAAACAGCTCTTTGGAATGAATATCCTGACCTTTGAATGTTCAGACAGATGAAAACAATGTCAGTATCAATCTCACTTCTGATGGGAGGAGTGAGAGAAGGAGGGAGGGAATGAGAAGAATGAGACTAAAGAAAAGGAGAGACTGAGGGTATGTATACTTGTGGGTGAGAGAGACGGAGAGACGAGCAGGAAGAGAAAGGAAACCATAGATATATGTGGGTGAGAGTAAGACAGATGACACAAAGAGAAAGAAAGAGAGGGCGAGAGCATGCGAGAGAGAGAGAGAGAGAGAGAGAAAGAGAGAGCGTGTGTGAGAGAGAGAGACAGAGACTGGGAGAGACAGAGAGAGGATGCACGGTCTTTTCTAGGTCAAATCAGTGACAACAGTTAAGTGAGATCATTAGAATAGACTGTTCCAGAGCAGTTTAACTAATAATGGCACCAGCTGTGGGTGTATGGTAGCATGTTCAGTTGCACTGTACTCTTTGTGTACTTCCTAATTCTACTCACATTATCCTGAATTAAATATTTATAAATATAAAGACTTTAAATGTGTTTGATAAAAAGTAATCTATGGACCTTTGTTTTCATAAATGGCTTTGTTATACAGCCTGGGCATATCCTGCTCACTGCTGCAGCGCACTGCAGTCTGCATCCATCACAGCACCGTTTTAGACATACACTGTTTATAATTTACTTTGCTTCTCTTTCTCTCTTTCTCTCTCTCTCTCTCTCTCTTTCTTTCTTTCCTTCTTTCTTTGCATGTGTGAGCGCACTGACCATAGAGCTATGCCTCAGTATGCTTGAATGCCTAGGCTCCCTTGTTGTTTCATTAAAATGAGACACACTGCTGACTAGCATTGGCCAAACACTGTTGGAATCTGTCTGATCTTAAGTCATTAAATTGGCACATTATAATTAATGGATTTATATTAATGAAGTCTCAGCCCACTGGGCTACAGTTTGATGTTGACGAATAAGTACGGATAGGCAGTGTATGAAGTTGCCAGTGAAGACAGCTTTGTGTGCCTTATTACTAACGAGCATTTTGAGTGCAGTTAAAATATGGACATGGATACATAGAGAATGCCATTAGTCTGTAATAATGAGCCGTGTAATATGCAACATATACAAGTGAGCCAGGCAAACATATTCCCCCAATCACTGCAAGGCTTCTTCCTGAGTAGTTGGACTGAGTACTTCTGCTAGTTGAGCTGACACAATACTAGAGCAACAGTAACCATAGAAACTGAACTATCATTGCCCAGAACATTAGCCATGTAAATTTCCCTTGTTTCTCTGCTATGAGTGTACTGCTCATTGTAGCTGCCCACAGATCTTCACAGTTTTTTGCACCATACAGAGGTGTAATGCACAAAACAATGATAAATTACCTCCATCCAGCATCTCCTCAATTACAGCTACACCTAACTGCATTCTAACTGGAAGTACCACAGGAATGAGCTGTGTCGCAATTGGCCAAGCCTGTAGCATCCTTCCTGTCAGGTAACTTACCAGCCTGCTTCCTCAAGTGATGTTGTCTTCTTTGGTGTTTTGATATCAACCCACCACCATCTCTCTCTCCCCTCCATCTTTATAGTTTCAGAACTGAATGAGGGTCTCGTACTTGACTTTTATCTGCACTCCTACGGATCTTTCACCATCCCCGGGAGGCTGTTCAAGACCCTGACCTTGCTAAGCACGTTTGCTGCTCACATACAATTAAGCCACTTTAGAACACGACCTAATGAATTAAAACCACTCCCTAGCAAAATCATACAATGAACCCTGCAGCAGTTACCATACGAGAAAGCAGGACAACATTTCACATTTGTTGTTTCCTGTAGACCTCACAAGTGAGTCAGCAGGCAAAAATACTGGCAATCCAAAATGATAGTTTTGCACCACCTCAGCTTCCTCCCCACCCATCTTTTTGCATTTCTACAACCCCAGTCAGCCTGGCAAGCTTTCTAGTGCACAAAAACAACAGCAGCACATCATCACTCTCTGTGGGTTTATTAAATCACGGCACTAATTGCTGTGAGC
The DNA here is from genome assembly GCA_027475355.1 of Coilia nasus. NCBI lineage: Eukaryota > Metazoa > Chordata > Actinopteri > Clupeiformes > Engraulidae > Coilia > Coilia nasus. Next base: position 23,934,000 of record CM050221.1, read on the forward strand.
ATGCACAGATTTCATGGTGTACATTCTGCCATTACGGCTAGCCAGAGGATGATAATTACAAGGCAGCAGTCCTTTTCCAACTGACAAACACAGCCATTGGACATATTGTTTCCCATATCCCTGTCACTTCAAAATAGAAAAAAGAGGTACACGTTTAGATATCTGTACCTGTTCTATGTACAGATTAGGCCAACAAGGTTGTCTTTTCATGTTTTGCTGACAACTAAAATCACAGCTGTACGAGGCATGCATTGCCTTTTTGCATACATTTACATAAAGTGTACACCTGTGTCCACAGCAAATCTAGAGTTAAATGTAAACGCAGGTGTATAGTGAATGTTTTCCCAGTCCTCCCCACTGGCTGTGTGGAACACATAATCCCCTTTGGGAACCAGTGCTAGAGAGAGAGAGAGCAACAGTTGCTACAACAACCTGAGATGTTCTGTGTGGTTATAAGGTCTGAAGTGTTTGAATAAGACTGGTAAATGACTTTTGCAAAGGGTAAATGGGTGATAAATAGGGCCCATAATGTGTGTCTCCCAATTCCACAAATTACATTGCACATCCATTTTTTATATGACTGGGTCAATTTCATGGTACATATTGTAGCCATTTTGTCTGTTTTGTTTTACACTACAACAACCTGTTAGTGCTGTCTGTCAGCTCAATAATAATACTGCTGGGACATCTGTCCTTAGCTTGCATTTTCTCCCAATGACATCCTGTACAGACAGAAGGCATACAGTGCCTTTTACTGATTGTACTCTCTTGACAGAACCAAAAAAAGTATGCTCTACAAATACTAATTTTCTCATCACATAGTGAATGACCACAGAGGTTCTGTTCTTTACCAGATGTTTTGAGCAGCATGCACTGGGCTCTCAGTTTCTTCTTTAACTGAATATAACACAACATAAATTAGGTGGTGGAAACTGTACTGTACACTGTACTGTTTGTCTAAGCATTTCACACTAACCATCTTAGATTTCTAAAAAACAACAACAAAACACTAGTATTAATTGATGTGCTAATAACCTCGCCCCTGTGCTTTTATCTGTCAATATATCTAAACTGAATAATTTAGTGCAGACTGCAGGGTTGAGATGCCTAATGAAGTCTACTTCTCTGTCTTATTCACAAGGGGATGAGGTGCTTAAACTCCCCAATCAGTCTGACTTAAGCTGAAGGCAATGTGATAGGATTGGTTATGTCAAAATCAGTGATTATTAAAAACACTCTTAAAATGAAGGAAAGGGGTTTCTTTTCCTGCACTAAAGATGTATTTTAATATAAAAGACAGCAGATCTAAAATGAGTGAAAGTGTTCTAAGGCAAAAAAAACAGTCAGTAAGCAGTTAAGTAAATCCTTCTTCTACATAATTTATAAGATTGGATTACAATGACTACAAAATGTCCCTTATTACCAACATTATCAAAAGATGCTGCTTTTCTTGGTATCCCTGTGCACAATACAGGAGTGTCATCCCACTGTTGGGAACTACCAGAGGAGGTGGGATACTGTATGTGCAGGACATCTGCAGGTGATCCTGTGATCTGCACCCTGGCATTCCTATCAGGCATGGGCCTTCTACAACCACAATAACCACTGACCTGGGAGCAGTTTAATGTGTAGAATTCCACAGAGGCGGGATTCATTAATGCTCAGTAATGTGCTCACCAGGGCACTGTGGCATGAGTGTGCCGGACAGACAGCAAAACCCGTGAGGCATGGCATGAGAGCTTTGCCTTGCACGTGCATGCAACAGTGCGGGAATCCACTGGCCAACACCAACTAATGATGCATGAACTCAAGGCAAATCCACAAACCCATTACCCGGACCATAACCAGGAGGATCTTTGATAAATGCAGGGAGGCCATGTTGTTTACCAGTGATGAAGATGTTTGTTTGAACTTGTTCACACACATATACACACATGCACACACAGTAGCACACACACACACACACACACTCATGCATCATTCAGGCTATTTCAGGACCGCAGGAGGAGATGTGTTTGTGGGCAAGGAAATGAGTTCGCCGACACGCCCAGCCTTTGGGTAATTGGTTTGCGGTGCGGCAACTGGGAGGACCCCTGCTGGCCAGTTAATAGCATGGCAGCGGGAGACCCCCTCCGTGACAGGGCCATGACACAAGCCTCAAGGGAGCAGAAGACATCAGGATCTCGTCTCATTCACAGTTGCTGCGACACGTACCCACTTCCACAGTCAGCTCTACGCCAGGGTGCGGTATCTATCCAGGTCAGCCCAGACAGGCACCAGTGGAACACCATGAAAACAACTGCTTCCCAAATACAGGATGGATAACCATAGCAGTTTTGACTCAACAGTTTGACTGTACAGAGTTGTGCTGTTCTTTAACTATGTAATCACATGTTTAGATGAGGTGATTTTTCTGTTTGCAGACAGCACCATCCACTATTTAGCTGACATGGACTATGTGGGAGTGCAATTACTGTAATCCTTTATGTGACAACTCTAAAATTAGAGTTTCTCTCTATTAAAGAGGTCGTCACTACACTTGTAGCATGTGTGTGTGTGTGTGTGTGTGTGTGTGTGTGTGTGTGTGTGTGTGTGTGTGTATGTGTGTGTGTGTGTGTGTGTGTGTGTGTGTGTGTGTGTGTGTGTGTGTGTGTGTGTGTGTGTGTGTGTGTGTGTGTGTGCACCTGGCTGTTGATTAAATGGTCCTGCTACAACCACGAGTTGGAGGACAAAGACAGCACACAAACACAGATGCTTTAATACGCAATAGTCATGTGATGAAGGCCCAAAAGAGGGATGTAGGATTTTACTGTGTCCACTCTCGTCATGTATCTGCTGTCGTATAATAAGTCTAATATATGTGAGAATTGGAAAACTGGTAACAGTTTCAATCTTCCCCTGTACATACAGATGTGCTTATGCAGTAGAATCAGAATATGTGAACTACGATCACTGAAATCTGCTTTATGCACCCTTGTGGTCTGATGGTTACACTGAAATCAAAGGTCACCCCCCTCATTTATGCAGACATGCAAACACCCCTAATCTAGTCTAATGGAAAACAAAGTGTAGGGCAGATTAAAAAAATATTGCAACGCTAGTTTTGCCATAAATCACATGCAGATTTCCCTATCACCAAGAGACCGGCTACGATTCCAGGCTTCTACCTTGTCTTCAATTGTAGAGCCTTACAGTAGACCCTTGCTGCTGACCAATGCCCGCCCCAACACACACACACACACACACACACACATACACACACACACACACACACACACACACACACACGCACGCACGCACGCACACACACACGCGCACACACACACACACACACACACACACACACACACACACACACAGACACACACACATACACACACACAAAAACACACACACACACACACACACACACACATACACACACACACATACACACACCTCCCCTCCCTTCCATTTAAGACTCCACTCTAGATTTTTTTTTTCTCTTCAGACAGAATGACGTTCAGACTTTAAGGCAACATGATCTGAAAGCCTACTGGCTAACACCATCAGTGCTCTCCATCCCTACACTAGTCCATCAGTGCCCACACCACACCTTGATCAATAGCCAGTCAAATTCACATGTTAAGGGTGGGGTGTGCGTTCAGGTCTGCCTGCTTCCTTAATATATTTTTTCAACAATTAATTTGCCTCAATGATGTCAGCTATTCTATGCGAAACCCCTGTTATAAATGATTGTATATTTGGCCTTATGAGGGGAGAAGTTTTGGCTTTACTAGATTGCAGGTTTCAGGTACAGTATGACTGCCATGCCATCATCTCACATACACGTTAAAATTGCCATTTACTAATGCATGTATTTTGTATTTCGCAGCTTGATGTCCTAACCTTTCATTATATAGCCTATATAGGTTGGCTACAGATTCCTTTTCTAATGAGGGCTCATGTGTCATTGAAATTAAATGCAATTTTCACTCTACTAACCCAGACTACAAATGGCCGTGTCTGTCAGACAACAGCAACCAAATGAGATTCAAATTGTAATGGTTACAATTTCTATTCTGATTTTAATATTGAAATTTTGTCTGGACTGTAATCATTCACACATTTATGTACGTATGTTCCTCCCATTCTGGCACACCCTCTCTGTGGTGATTTTTATCTGTTAATGTTGCACATGGCATGCATGTTTACAGAAAGTCTTTGCATACCTTTAGTGGGAAACATCTTGAAAGGTTTATCTTAATTATCTTTAGTCTACAGTCCCTCTAAGTATTTCATTTTGCCACTCAATCAGAGACCACATCCACATGAGTGTGTGGAGTGCAGCTACTGCCAAAAGTGTCAACAAGCAGCACGTGTGTAATAAAGATGACACATGCAGGCCCTGGAGTCGTTCTATAAATCTAAATATATGGCAAGAGCCTTGCCATCTCTCATACTTCACATGCCATGTGTCAATGGGTTTCATAATCGCGGCTGCAGATGCTTGCTGAGCAAGAGCACCACTTACCCACCTCTCCTCACTGGAGCCCTCCCAAACAGAGGTGCTCAGGTAAGGGGTGGGCATCTTTTCTGGACCTAGCCCAACATAAATTCCACACCCAAAGTCTGCACGATGCCCTGTACAGAGATGGGTTTAAATGCCAGAGAGAGGTGAGGAGCTTAATTTGGTTGGGTGCATGGGGTCTTATTTTAGTTGATTCAGAATTATAGAATATTGTGATCTCTGAAGTGTCAGGTACATTCACCTGTTCATGTGTAGTCATCTGAGAGGAGTTTTCTGTGAATTTACCAAGGTAGAAACCAGAGGGATACTTAAGGAAGCAACCTGTTCTCAACCACCTCATGAAAAGACAACACTGGAAATGGTAAGTGTTTAAAATGAAGTATGATACTGTGTGATGAGATACTATAATGGCTTCGGGGAACAAAGAGCATAGATAACTGCCATCACAGAGAGGTCAACATCTCAAGCAGAACTACTGATCACCCACAAAATCAATCACAACTGAGAGGATCTGGAAAGATGTTACACCTCATCATGGAGTTATAGTTCTTGCTGTCACATAACAAAAAAGCCTAAATAGCCCCAAGAGTAAGGTTAGTGTTGTGATGCAGTGTCCCCATTTATCCAGTTTCTTTAAAGGATTTCAGTATGTTTTGACTTTCAGGGCCTGAGGAAGACGTGAATGTAACACACTGGCACTGCATTCAGTTAGATGCGTTATTAGAGCCCCTTTGTAAAGCCATTTCTTAAAGTGTTCAATGACAAAAGGAATATGGCAAACTCAGGTTTCAATGTGCTATCAGGGGCACATCCAAGTGCTTTTGAAGTTGCACAAAATAGAAGATATATAAAATGTTAAATGTTCCACAACTTAAGACAGGTGCAAGTGGTTAAGAGCACACAAAGTCCACTAATCAACTGTTTACCATAAATCAGCACGTCATTTTTGTGAGTTATGCCTACCACAACGAGAACATCTCAACTACAGTCAACTACAGTGGACAGGATTAGGGCTCATTTGATATCCTCAATGGAAACACATTTTTTTTAAACGATTTAATCCACTGTTGGTCAACTCTACAGCACCCTATAATAGCTTATAATGCAGAACTGTGCCTAAAGAGTGCTTAAAAGATAGGTGTAGGCAAGTAAAATGAGCACAGTAAAACAAGCCAAATCATGACCACCAGCAGTCTGAAGACAAATAGCCATGTTGGCAGGGGTGGGTCAAACAATAAAAGTGCTACTGAAACCAAGACATGGAGCAATTTAATTCCATTTTATTAAAGAGAAGTAAGGTTATTTTAATGAGGGAGAATACAAAAAAAATTGGTCCATATCATAACATTTTACTAAAGGAACTGCTGCCTTCTAAGACAAAACAGTTGTAGAAATGTCTTGATAATGAGTATGTGTGCATTTAGTAATGGATCTTGTCTGTTACAGCCTTCAACTTACAGTTTTTCTGTGAAATATTATCCTTGGTCAGTCACCAGGATATAATCACAAATGAAATATTATAGGATCAGCACCATAAGAATTTGGAATCCCAGATTTTCAGACCTCAAAGCCAGCATATTAAGTAACAACAAAACATTAGATGATAACATCAAAATCAGTCACTTAGCAATTCTCAGACAGACTGCTATCAATGCCTTTTGGTTACAGACTGATTGGATCATCTCTCTTGAGTTTAATTCTACACCAGGCCCAGTCCCAGTGCCATTTAGTAAAAGAAAACCCAATGCAAACTCCCAGTGATAATTAGCACAGAAAAAAATCACATGATAAGGAAACAACAGGCTACTATGACAGTGATACACAACTAGAAGGCCAAGGAGCTGTTGAGCTATTACCAAAACTGATGCAGTATTGGTCTCAAATGCACCATTTTAAATAATTAATGATAATAACCGCACTCCCTTTTGAAACTGTCTGATTTTCCCTGCATGATCTTTCATACTGTTGATGTGTGTCTGTTACCTTCCATTGTCAGGGGCCTGGTTTTAAGCTTTCAGGGAAAAATTCTTATCTTCTGGCATGAGTTGCACATTAGACAACAGCCACCTGCAGAACTCTGTTTAGAATACATCCAGTGCAACTAAACAAAACTGTATAGTACATAAATAAAAACAAGCTAAAAATGGCACAAAAAAATGACTGAGATGCTAAAAAGGATATAAAAATTTAGGTGAGGGGCATATCTTGAAGAAACCTAAAGATATTTGTTGGTAAAAACGATCCTTTTCCACTTAAAGACAAAAATATTCCATGAACACTTCAACACTGTGATACAATACCTTTCTGTCTCTTACATATGTGCATGTGTATGTATGAGGGAGGGAGGGGAGGGTAGCCCGTCACTAACCACATCAGTGTTTTCACACAGAATCCCTCACCTAGTATGTGAAATTCTCTATCAAAACAACGTTCAAGCTGTTGTCATAATTTCTGGAGGCCCCAAATCAAACAAAACATAATCCTGTACAGTACATCTTCAGCAAGGCTCCAATTGGCTTCCCATGCCAGCAAGTGTAAAACAGGCTATTCCCCATACAGCAGGTTTGTCTTTCATCAGGGATATAACCTCATAACTGTGCAAGCCCAACTCCATGGGTAAACTCTACAGATTGTATTTACCATATTAACATATTTTACCACATCATTTATTGTGATTCCAAAAACAGACCCTGAATAGCCCAAAACTAAAGTTAGGCTGCAATAAAAGCTACTCCAAAATATCAAGATTCCAGTAGGCTTTATCTTGGTCTTAAATGCTTAATTTATATGTTGCTAAATGGTTTGTCTTTCACAACTGAAGACTCACGTCTTTTGAAATTGAAGACTCAATTCTTTATATAGACTGATATTGTGGAGTTATTAGTTTGATGTGCTCTAAACGCTGTATCCTATATAGATTTATTCTGAGTTACTTTGGGTAAACTGGCAGTATCGAAGGTAGCCTACAATTTACTGTGGAAAAATCAACCAGCATCTAGCCCTGAGGAATAGAGCTGAAAGTACCCATGGCTTCATTGTGAGTTGATGCGAGTGACATATTCAGTGGAAAAAAGACGTATAGCCTACTTTTTAGAATATATTGAAGGGTTGCTAATTCCCAATGTATATTGATGTATATTAACAACTATATAACAAACGTAGCTTTGTCTGTGATTTGGCTATATGTTCTGACTGGTGGTCTTCGTGAAAATAATATTTATTCAGAAGATCGGCTAGTAGCTAATCCATGTTTTACATCTTAATTTCTGTATGCATACATAATCCAGGGAAAACATCCATCGTTCATGTATGGAGAGCAATGAAGTCAGGTGGATAATCGTCGATCAAGAAATACTCGAAATAAACGACATCTTTCGTCAAAGGTTTCATTAAACATGCATTTATAGTTGGCTGCTTTGAACAAAGGACGAACGGTCAATTGCTGTCTGTAGCCGACCAGTATAATCTTACAAATACATCAGTAAAATTTAGGTCAATAGGGAAGTACTACATTTTCCCCCAACGCAACCCCCCATCCGGCTAGGATGGAGAATCAGTCTCTAATGGATTCCATTTTCAGTCTAAAACCAGTATACTATATAGCCCAGCAGCAGAAATCAAATAATCTGCCCCCTGAGCAATAAAATGCAAAAATACAAATCACTAGGTCATACAGATCTGCTGAGGAGTCAATGTGTTGTTTTGTTCAAATATACGATTAAATAATAACCACCATAATCTATTTAATAGCCTAAACATTGCGGTGTAGGTGGGGAGTATGACAGCTGGAAAAGCAACTGGAATGACATTGCGCTTACCAAATAATATCCAGGGGAACCGTGGCTCTGGCAACTCCCCGCTCGATTTCTTCCAAATATTCAAAGACTACAAATGCTGACAATCATTTCTTGGATCTGAGATGGAATATAAACATTGGATAGTAAATTGTGAAGAACGAGAAATGGTAACATCCGCTCAGTGTCCGAAGAAAACGGCTGGACAGGAGCGAAACCGGATGACTGCGGTGCGTAGCTACGGAGGCAGAGGTAGGAGCGCTTGCACTCTCCTCCTGTACCATCCTTCCTTCCCATTTGACATCGTGGTGCGGAGACTGTATGAAGCCCGTAGCGACATCTTTTGGTAACATCGAGAACCGACAGATTTTCCCGTCACAAATAAGTTCAAGAACAAGATAACTGACTTGGAAAAAAAGAATGTAATATAAAACTTAATATAGCAAACACGAGTGACGCCTGATTCGTTTTTATATCATTTTGATAATCATGACTTTGACTAAAATCACAACTGACCAGGAAATAAAAATTAAGTGTTGGCTGGATCCACCTCTGCAGCGCATTCGTATGAGAAGTTAATAAATAGAAATGCTTACAGCAATGATAACCACACCTTTACGCGCCTGGGACTTAAGTGTCCAAGCAGCATTAGAATACTTTATTTCGTGTTCTAAACTGACAAGAGCAAGACACTTGTGTAAAAACACTACAGAAAATCTCACAAACACCGTCTTTAAGACCACATACCAGACCATTTTCAATTGTTTCTCGGTGTCAGTCAGAGCACAATAGCGTGATGATGTCATACAAATGCCCCCCTATTTGATAGAAAACTTCTCTAATCCTCTGCACTGGCCAGCAGCCTACCCTACAGACAACAGGACACTCCTAGCCCAAGAGCTTCCGCTGTGGATCAATTTTCACCCTGTGTGGCTGAGGGGAAACTCATTCATACAGTGACCTTGGTCAAGAGATTAGAGAATAAAAGCCCGCGGATTTGGTCGTCTAAATACCATACCCCTCCAAGCCCCATATAAAGACAATGGAACAACGTCAATACGATATATCCCAGACATTTTATTAACATTTTCTGTAGTCATAGATACAATCCGTCCTTTTAATTAGGCCATGCGCGTTCTCTTAGGTTTATAGATTTAAAAAATAAATCAAAATGAACACGCAGGGCACTGGGTTAAGATGAAGTCATATTTAGGCTACCGTATGTAGCCTGCTACATTTCACCTGTGTTCCTATTTGTATAATCTGATGACACATTTTGCTTCATTCTGTTTTAATAATTCTATATTTTAACAGAAAAATGTAGCAAATTGGAATTCTCAATAAATTAGGAATACGCTGCAGAAAAGAAAGAAACACAAAACAAAAATAAAGAACTTAATGAATAACTTAGGGTGTACCTAGACAAGAGTCCAGTTCTGCGGGAACTTTGGTTCAAGAAGTAACATTACACCATCGTCCGGACAGCATCTGTAACTGCACCTTAAACATAAAATAAGGCTTTGAAGGGGAGTCACCCTTTACTGTAACAGGCAAAATCTATGATGTCAGCATTTTAAAGTGGTGACCGTTTAAGCCGAAACCTGGCTTTTGCGTGGGAATATTTACCGAAGCATGTGACCTATTTAATTAACGTGGATGTGTCGGATCAAATAGGCCTGAATGTACAGTAATACAAAAACCGACATGCATGCAGGTTAGATTAGGATAGTGTTTGGGGATAATTTTAGTGACGATATAAATCCTGTCTCGAAACTGATGAAACAGGCTACTTGAATATGCTTGGAACAGTGTCTCAGCTGGCCGCTCTTTAGAGACTCCGCATATTTGCTTTACCATGACGAAGACTAAAAAAAGACTCTAACCGCCATTACGCAGTCGCACGAAATACGCGGACGATGTTATGCTAGGTCTAATCCTTTCAATAATTTACTTTAATTGCATGCTGAAAACAGCTAATCCTGCGCCGCTGTTTTTCATCGCGGTCTTTCATTTGTAAGTCCAATGATATAGTTGTAAGGCTAAGGCATACGATAGTCATCTTTTTATTTTGTCTCACAGTCGCGGCTGATTACTGAATGGACTATACGGCAAACGATGGATTCATTTAAATAACCGGTAAGACAACCTATGAATAAGGTAAGACCGAATAATGTTGTTGTATGTAATCTAGTTCAGGTCTTATGAAACATATTTTGGATTTGATAATATTCTACATTGCACAGCTAACCTTTCTGTATGGTTGGTGTACGTACATCTGCCGAGGAATAGCCGTAAAATTAACCTGCACCCACATCCATAGACCGAACTTAACCTTTACGTTCTTGACTTTCAACATTTTGGTCAAATCAGAGTTAATTATCAATTGCTGCATCAGCGTTTTGCTCTGCTGAAAGACACTACACCCACAGAAACAAATAAGGCCTTGCACAACGTGTTATAAGCACAACCTCTATGTGCCAGTGTGTGTGCGCGCGCGTGTGCGGGTGTAATTGCAGAAACGCGCGTTTACAAAAGACTTGTATCGAGTCATAGAAATGTCAGGCATGTTAAACCCAGAGCTTAGTAAAGATGTTATACCACATTACGTCCATCTTTGTATACGCAAGGTATACTTTGTTAGTAATGTAAGAAATGTTTTTTTTTTTGTAACATTTCTATCTAAACATATCTAAACATTTCTATCAGTGTCAGAACTTGTAAATAATCACAACCGAGCTAAATAAACAAATACACAAATAAATACATACATGCATACATAGTCTTTAATTAATTCATGGACATAAGATATTTAAAAGAGTAAACGGGATCACACAGTCAGAGGCAACCACCAGCAATCAGACAGTAAGCTTTATGAAACAGGAGGCTGTACAACTTAAATTAAGCTCACACCCAAATAACACACACCAGTGGCCCTCTGCAAGGCACCGCACATCATTTAAATCAGCGCACTGTAGCAACCCCCCACTCACAAAGGAGGTTCATTAGGTCTTCTGGTTGCCGTTAACTCTTGTCCCCGGCTGCCCTCCCAGTTACTCGCTCAAGAACGCAAAAACACATGAGCACAGGTAAAAAGTCACTTAACTTCTCACCAGCAGTTCTCAGTTCCCTAATTAAGTGCTTGTTCATTGTGACCCATACAATCAGTCCAATCAACACTCTCGACTCGTTAACATTCAGTGCAATCACAGTTCACCTACATCACACCATTCTGAAGTAGGGCCAATTGTGGCTTTTCTTACTTCCCTTCCTCATTAGGAAATACTAACTGAATTTTGTTCTGCTTTTGGTCCATCAGTACTTGTGAACAGTATGAGAGCAGCAATCAGCAATGACTGATGTTGAAGCGACATATGCAGCCTTCCTTGCCTCGGGAAGAACTGGGAGACGGAATGCTCTGCATGACATCCTTCAGAGTCCAGATGACCCCTGCCAAAGAGATTTGTCCCTCACCTTTTCTGAGCTCAGTGTTGGAAAAGCTGGTAGGTTCATGTGGAACAGCATTGGTTTTGGATTGATTGATTCATTCAACTGTTTAAGTTATCAATTGGATTTATCCAAAATAAAAGAAATAAGTTGCTGTCACAATTTACATTCAAATATGAGGGAAGACTTACTATATCAACTGCTGTTTATGGTATTTCATGTACAGGTTGATAACATTCTGTGTGCATTTGGTAAGGCATATGTTATTATACATCATATTATATGCATTATATACATATTCTTGCTTTGTATTTGATATTTTGCTTGGACAGGTGAAGGAAATGGCCCCAGTAATCGCAAAGGCTCATCATCTGACACCAGCCCCGAACATGGCAGACCTGAAAATGAGAGAAGATAAGCTGACGCATACTTGCCAATTGCTGCGTTACCCATGACACCCCATGCATGGACAGCTACATTGGAATTGCCATGGCATATGCAATTAAAACCCTGTCCTTTTTTGAGTGGAAGACAGTGGTGAGAGACAAGTGAGACAAGTAACATGAAGCGACAGAGGCTATTGAGCTGTGTCCTCAACTGGGGCGTAGTAGTTTTCTGTTGTATGAGTTATCTGATGTTGGCTGCCACAGACTTGGATCATGAGCCACACACTGCAAAGAGGGGGTCAGTGTGACTGCGAAACTGAAACGGAAGCGACGACATTGGTCATGAGCGATGGGGATGTTTCCGCAGCCGCAACTACGTCACACAGACATGTTCTACTTATGCAACCACTTTCAAGACCTTATTATGACTGTATTTTATTTTGATCGTTTTTGAAAAGGGCAAAAGTATATTGCATTACATCTATGTCTACTGTTCAGTCACTTATTCATACAATTTATTCCCAGCAGTAACTGTAATAGTGTTCTTTTCCATCACATCCTTTTGTTTACAAATTGTATTCACTGAAAGATACTCAGACTGTTTCATTGAACTGTAGTGTAGTAGTCACCACAAAACATGTAAGTAGTGATATTTATTAGTTTAATGAATCATGATTGATTATACCAATAAAATTGCACTACACTATTATTCTATTTGTTCACATTGTAGACTCCAGCATAAAGTGTTTGTGTGCTACATATGTCTGATTTACAGCATTTAAACATGACTGAACAATGAAATGTTCTGACAAAGAACAGATGAAAATCAGAAATACATATCAAGTAGCAGGATATTCTGGATATCTGAAATTAGTTTTGGATGCATGTTGTTCCCCAAAGCAACTTGTTACATGGTCTTCAAAACAACACATTTGTAAACATGTTTACAGCTAAATGACATTAAGATTTAAAATGTCCATTTGGTAAGGAAGAAAGGACGTACTACTGTATATTCTTTATCCTAACCCATGCTTAACATTTGCAGAGTACCAGGAAGCATAACAGAATAATATTTATAACTGTAAAAAACTGCATTTTCCATTTCATGAACACTATTCAAATGAAAACGTGTGGCTATGTGTTCCCATTATCAGAATTACAGGCTTGAAATTTTGGATAGAGACAAAGCTGCAACTATTGACAACAGTATTCCGACAGATCATGTTCTAATTGTAGTAAACATCAATTTGTACTCATCACATGTGATACATTTATTCACACAGACCCTTTAAACTAAGATATGATGATGATAATAGCCACGATTACCTTATTGGCCTAGAGTGTCCGCAGATAGAAATGTCAACAAAGTTAATCAACAGCAGTATTGGAGTGCGAACAAACGAATAGCAAAGATCTGCAACATGAAACCCATTGCAAGTTCAGTTTAGTTAAATATGTTGTTACATTCTTGTGTGGTTAAATCAAAACAGCAGCAACTCCACCCACTCCAGAGACTGAGAAAAACAGGTCTCCCTACAGTTTACTCCACCATCTTTTACAGGGGGGCCTTTGTAAGCATACCTACCTATGGTTTTACTTCCTTGTTCAGGAGCTCCAAGGTCTACAAACTAAAGTAGCTACACAAAACTGAAGACAGACAGCAGGATCATTGCTATGCCCCCTTCCCTTCCTGACAGAGATTTCCAAATGTGCTGCATCCACAGAGCTACTTCCATCATTACAATCATTACCTTACCATGCATCACATCTTCCCCAAATTGCATCTGGGAAGAGGTACAGAGGCATCAGCTGGTAAAGGTGTCTTCCTCACAGGCTCTATGGACTGATAAATGGACTAAGCCCCTTGCCACTCACCTCAACACATACATTACATCCAATAACTGCTCACTCTACCTTTTCACAACTTAAGGTTAAATAATTGTAGTATTACTGAAATCTGCACTTTTAAGGACAAACAAACTATTTATAGAAGTGGCTAAATACGGATTGTTTTTTTTTTTTGTTCAGTTGTAGTTCTGTCTTAGAGATTAATATTGTCACCTTCTACTATTTATGACCTATTATATTTGTCTTTTTAAGAATGTGCCTGATTACTGATAATGGTTAAGTATATATGTTCAGTTTCAGTTCCAAGTCATCAATCTTTTTAAATGCACTGCAATAATGAGACTGATAACAAACTCTTTTTTTCTGTTTCTATGTGTGAAACCAGTGAAACGCCAATAAAGTCAACATGGAATCTTTATGTATTTTTTCTGTCTGATATTTAAGTTAGCTAGAACATCTTTGACATTTCAAACACCAGCACAAGTTGCCAACCATTGTTTTTGTTCTTAGTTTGCTTAGATGGACACAAAATTATTAACTGGGGCTTTTAACAATATATCCTAGCTACATATCCAGCACCAAGATAGAATACTCTTCCAGCGTGCTCTGGTGATAAAAATTAGCATGTCACAAGCACTGAATGCTGTTACAGCCAAAAATATCTCGTTCTTAAGCTCCAGTCGTTTCAGAATCAATTCGTCCGTCTCATGAAAATAGGTAGCCACATAATAAACCCTAAATGCATGGTATGGGGCAAAGCAAATAAGTATGACCATCACAAAGCACATGCTTTTTAGCTGAGCTGAAAACTCCTGGTGACTCAGTGCAGTCCTGCCATGTTTCTTGTAGATTGCCCCTAATATCCAAAGCTGAATAGCCATGAGCACAGATGTCACCAGCAGCACCACAGCACAAAGCAAGTAGTTTATAGCAGCAGTTGCTTTATCCTTCAGGGCCTCGCCAAAGACAAAGCACTGGTTAGTGCTGGCCCCTGTGTCTGGGCCATACTCTATCAAGGTCACAGGGAAGATCACCAGCAAAATGACGACCCAAACCACCAGGCTGGCAGCTAGAGCGTGGAGCCTCCTGTAGAACTCCAGTCGGTCCCTTTGGCTGTAGAACGTGATGCAGCGTACCACCAGAATGATGACATAGAATATGACGGCAATGTACATGTGGGCATGGATCATCACACTGATGAACTTGCAAAAGCCACGTCCCAGGCTCCAGTGGCCGCAGGCGTAGAAGTACATGCGAAAGGGAACGGTCAGCAGGAATACCATGTGGACGATGATGAGGTTAAGCACGGCCATGGTTGTTACAGATCGCACATTGGACTTCAGGGTGTCAATCATGAGTCCGATGCCAAAGACACCGACAACCAGGACCACGGTGTACATGGCCAGCAAGATGTACCTCTCTGCCTCTGGCACCTCAGATTGCCCCGTACTGGTGGTGGCCATTGTACTACCAAAGACAAAAAAGAAGAATACATCTCAGTATGTTGGTCTTTTGATTACTTTAAAAAAATACATCTAATAATAAATCTTGTGACATGTAATTACTAAGTCTTAATGCAAAACCAAAAAGCCAGAAAAGCAACAATTATGTAGCAAATAAGCAACAAAGAGCATTTATACAACACTATACAAAAATTCTCTAATGTGTTCTATATGTGGAATGAAACAATGATGTTTGTTTTACATCAAATAGAGAAGCTTACATACATTGTTGATGTATAGTTGCTGATGACAGTCCAAAATAGGGAAGTTCAATTTCATCAGTTAGTGTTAGAGCTAGTGGTAGTGTGACTTGTGTTGCTGGAACCATCCTTTGCACAAATGGCCTTGCATGTGTGTGGTCAGCTACTGTGCTTCAGTAGATTGTAATAATTTGGTCCAGCTAACTACAATATTGAGTATCTGACAGTACATCTGAACATGCATGTCAAAACTGGTACAGTTATGTATAACTGTAAAGAGACATGGTTTGCCATATAGTTAAGCGATTCCTAATTTTTGACTTGTTAGGATCATTAGTTCCTCTACAGTATAATTTAATTATCATATGTTATCACTTCTCTTATGATCAACATTTATCAATGTTTATCTTAATTTCTCCAAAGGTGAAATAGAAAAGAAGTGTATGATGAAGCATTAAAAGCATGATGAAGCATTGAAAACAGAGAAGTTAAAACTACATCCTGCCACACACTGATGCAATCAGTACCACAAAACACTGCACCCTGTCTGCGAGTTTCAATGGGAAAACATGGTAGATTCACCTCAGGCTCAGGGTTGTCTACATTTAGGCTAACTAGAATCCACACTGAAGGTCCTTTTTACTTACTTCCAACAGTTCGTCTTAGTTATTCCTTTTTTACTACAGTTTAAAGAGCTATATACAAGGCACCGCACACAACATTGCTATTGAAATATGCATGCCCAAATAGCTGTTCTAAAGAAACCTGAGAGACATTGAAGTGAATCTGAAATTAAGGACGTGACCAGAAAGGGCATACTTGTCTGCATCTGAAGGAACAGTAACATTGTCGGCACTGTTGTTGGTAGTGTCCATTGCACTGTCAAAGATAGAAAAACAATGAATTGCAGTATGTATGAGAAACTGATGACGTTTCAGAGTTTGATCACTTTACTTCCCAAACACCAACTGTTTTTTTTCTGGAATAAACCGAGTGATATTTCTATTTGTTGCATTCTATACATATTCTAAATCATCTGGTAGACTTTATCATTAAGAGTCAAGGTTGTGAGCACAGCTTTGTGCCCCTACTGCCACTTCTGAAAAACAGATTTATTACTCTTGCTCAGAATTGTGAATTGATGGAAAAGAAAACAATGGTGGTTTAAACCCTGTTAATAATTAAACCTACAGCCAGCACTAAACCAAAGAAAAATCTTCAGTTTGCCAGTATTAAAACATTCAGAGAACCATCTTACCTTTACCTCATTTAGCAACTTACCACTGGGTATGGTTCACAGCTACAATAATATGTGACACAAATAGAGACAGAGATTATACCGAAATATGAAAGAGAGAAGCAGTAACTGTCCTTACCCTATGGCATAAGTCCTTCCTTACCAGTAACTTCTCATTGGGGAAGTTCTTTAACTGTGTGGGCACACACACACACACGCACAGACACATACACACCAAAAAAATTTAGTATGACATTTGTAAACTGTCATATTCTCTGACTCACAAACACTGCAAGCAAGCAGCAGGAAGCAATACTTATTGTTTGGAATGCCAAGGAAGAAAGGACTGTAAAATCCTGCCATGCTTCCATGAACTTTGGAACTTATGCAAATAACTTGAATGGGTCTATATAAGGTGTATGGAATGCAATATAATTAAAAATTCAATGTGACTTCCAAAAACACAACCTTTGCCTCAAAGCTGGAATAACACAGTGTATATACCAGCATCCATTAGTCTACATTTAACACGCAAGCTGAAGTAGAAGATGGCTGATTAATTCTATATGCAAAATGGTCAAACACTCACAAACTATTTAAACCATTCACAAAGTTACATTCAACATACTGTAACATAACTGTTTATCACATTCTTTCTTCACTAAAGAACCAATAAAGACATTCAAAAAGTGTGACACTTCTCACAGTACAATAGAATACATTACCATTTACAGTAGCATAAAAATATGTTACGACACAGGAACAAATGAATAGGGTAAATAATACACCTGCAATACAGTATGTCTCACGCCAGCTCTGCGCTGTATTGTCTGTGGTGTACAGAAACCGTGTGGAGGCACTCTACAGTTATGCTACAGTTCTTTTTGCCCCACTACTTACTTGCATGCAGAGTTTTTACAAATACACAACTGAGCACTTTAGTGGACCTTTAGTGTAAAACATGCCCAACCCATACAACACTGCTGCTCATAAGTGCAAAAAGTTGTCACACATGTGCAAGATAAGATTTCTGAGCCATGTCCACATTCTGCTACGTCTAATACAACAGATATACCCCTAGAGTCAGCGAGAGCAGGGGTGGAAGATGACTCACAGTAGCCTGGGTGTGCCCATACTGCCTGTGACACTGCATTTACATTTCGCAAGCAAGTCAGTCTGGCCAAGCTGCCTATCTAAACCATTTCTGCTCAGTCCTCAGATAGGGGGCCAATGAAAATCGAGCATTTCAAAAGGCAATGACGCGGTAGTTTGGCGACCGGAAATCTATCTCAGTCAGTCACAGTCAGTCAGTGTGTACATGGCGAACATGGAGGAGCCGTAAGATTTCAATGCATCTGTAGCTGCTGTTTAGGACGAATTCAAAGGGAAGTTCTATATGAAAATAGAGCAAAGGGCAGCCCTTGAAGCATTTGTTGCGGGAAAGGGCGTTTTTGCAATGCTACCGACCGGCTTCAGTAAAAGTTAAAATTTTCAGTTAGCCCAGCTGGTAGCCAAGTCCATTGGGCTTTGCGAGGACGCTGTTGTTGTGATCATTTCGCCTTTGATCGCACTGATTCGTTTTTCGAATATCAATATTAAATGGCCAACACCAGCCACTCTCATGTTCACCTCACAAGTCCGACAAAAATCATTTAACGCCATTTCTATGACTACAGGCTACTACTACTTTTTGTTTGGATCAAGCAGTTTCTTCTGCTGGGGTATACGCAGAGGGCAGAGGGGTGTGATTGATTGAAGCTTCGTCCAGTAACAAACAGAGGCATTTGAAAGAGGCGGGTTAAGCCCGCCTTCTGAGAAATGGGTTTACAACACAGCTTGGCCAGACCAATGCTCGCAGAGCATTGACAAGTCGCGATAGCCAGGCTAGACTCACAGGCAGGATTCACGGCTTTAGACACTGGAACGGAAATGACTATGAGAAGGTCGAGCGACTTAAGGGAGGATGGGGAGGTGGGGTTATCTGGTAGAATTGAAAGGGAAGAAGAAAGTAGCGAAAGAGTAATGAGAGAACAATTAGAAAAGAAAGTACAGGTTTGTTCCTGTGGCTGGCAGAAGATTACAACAGTGAGAGGCCTTAAAATCCATCAGGGGAAGAAGGAGTGTGGAGGAAAAGTGGGACAGGGGAACCGCATTGAGCAGTACTTTCTAAGAAGTCTGCGGAGTAAGTCGGCTGAAGTCCAGCGGCAGGTAGAAAACCACAGTTCGCAGGATATCAGAAACCCAGTCTTGGAAGAGAGGGAGGAGGTCAGAGGGACTGAGGGTAGAGGAGAGCCTAGCCAGTCAAAAAGGGAGAAAGCCTGGGAGCAGAAAGCTAGGGTTAGTTGGCCACAGGCGAAAGATAAGATGACTTGGGAGTCCGTAGACAGAGACTTGGCAATGGTGTTGGAAGGATTAAAAGGGACAGCCACGGCAAAGTTGGAAAGGATGGGGGAAGTGATCTATAGTTATGGCTTAGATAGGTTTGGAAGTAGTGATAGAAGGAAAAGGGAGCCAGCACAACATTGTCAGTCGAGACGACAGAAAGACATTCGTGAATTGGTGTTAAGAAGGAGGCAGCTAAGAAAACATTGGAAAAGGGCCACAATTGAGGAGAAAGAAGGTATAGATGCCCTGCAGGAAGAGTTACGATGTAGATTAGCAACTCTTATGAGAGCTGAGAATCTTAGAAGGAAGAGGAAAGAGAAGGAGCGGGTAAGAACACTGTTTTATAAGGACACCTTTAAATTTGTGAAAGGATTGTTTAACCAGGAAAAGGGAGGGATATTGAGAACCTCAAAAGAGGAAGTCAGATGGATGTTGTGCCACCTAGGTGGAAAGAGGTAGAGGCTGTGGTGAGAAAAGCTAAGGCTTCATCAGCTCCAGCCTAATGGGGTGCCATATCGGGTATATAAGAATGCCCCAGGGGTTCTTAGGTTTCTGTGGAGGTTGTTTAAGGTTGTGTGGCATAAGCAGAGCATTCCAACAGCATGGTGCAGGGCAGGGGGTGTGTTGATTCCAAAAGAAAAAGAGTCTGTTAGAATAGACCAGTTTAGAATGATCTCTTTGCTTAATGTTGAGGGGAAAATCTTCTTCAGTATAGTGGCTAAGAGACTTGTGCAGTATTTGGAAAAGAATGGGTTAATAGTGCAGAAGGCAGGAATCCCAGGTTTTGCTGGATGCATTGAGCACACTAGTGTAATTTGGCACCAAATTCAGACAGCAAAGCAAGAGGGTAGGGAGCTTCATGTAGTTTTTTTGGACCTAGCTAATGCCTTTGGCTCGGTGCCGCATAGTCTGATTTGGAGTGCGTGTGAATACTTTAGAGTGCCAGTTGAGATTGTGAAATTAATGAAAGAATACTTTAAAGATATTAGATTGTGTATAGGTACAGGGGAGTTTGTATCAGACTGGCAGAAGCTAGAAGTAGGCATTATGGCGGGGTGTACGATCTCACCACTTGCTTTTACAATGGCAATAGAAATGGTAATAAGAGCTTCTAGGTGGGTGGTGGGAGGGGAAAGGCGTCGGGAGGGACTGCGTCTTCCACCAATTAGAGCTTTCATGGATGACATGACTCTGTTAACAACAACGGTGCCATGTACAAAAAGGTTGTTGGAAAGGATAAATACAAATCTCAGGTGGGCGAGGATGAAGATAAAGCCTAGTAAGTCAAGGAATCTCAGTCACCAAGGGAAAAGTGGTAGAGCAGAAGTTCACGGTGGAAGGTGAGGAAATCCCATCCATCAGGGTGAGACCAGTGAAAAGCCTGGGGAGGTGGTATAATGCAGACCTGAGTGATCGAGAGCAGGTAGAGCAGCTTAGAAAAGACGTGGTGGAGAGATTGGAAAAAATTGACAGGTCAGGGCTACCAGGAAAGCTGAAATGGTGGTGCATGCAATTTGGACTGTTCCCTAGAGTAATGTGGCCCATCTCAGTGTAGGAAGTACCATTATCAAAAGTAGAGAAGCTAGAAAGGGTGGTTAATTCATACGTTAAAAAGTGGTTAGGGGTTCCACGGTGCCTAAGCAGTGTAGCTCTGTATGGGAAGGGCATACTGCAGCTGCCAATAAATAGTCTGGTAGAGGAATTTAAGTGTGCTAAGGTTAGGACAGAGCTGTTGTTAACAGGGAGCAAGGACAGGATAGTCAGTGGTCTGGCCCCTAACCCGAGCAAAGGGAGAAAGTGGAAACCAAAGGTAGCAGTGCAGGAGGCAGAGGCAGCCCTTAGGCATGGAGAGATAGTGGGGAATGTCCAGATTGGGCGGGGAGGCTTGGGGCGTACATCAGGGAAGCCAATGTGGAGAAAGGCAGATCAGAAGGAGAAAAGGAGATTGGCTGTAGAGCAGATACGCAGGCAAGAAGAAGCTAGTAGACAGGTAAAAGCTGTGTCACTAGCAAAGCAGGGCCAGTGGTTGAATTGGGAGGGAGTAGAGAGAAAACAGGTTACTTGGAGGGATTTGTGGAATATGGAGTCTAACAGGCTGAAGTTTTTATTGGGAGCGACGTACGACGTGCTCCCATCGCCAGATAACCTGAGAAAATGGACGGATGGGGATCCGTCATGCACACTCTGTTCAGCTGTAGCCACATTGAGACATATACTATCGGGCTGTAAAGTTAGCTTGGCACATGGTCGCTATACGTGGCGTCACAACCAAGTATTAAAATGCTTAGCAGCAGGAATTGAGAGTAGGAGGCAGCAGGTAAATGCAGAAGGTAGTCATAAAAAAGGTATCCAGTTTGTGCGAGAGGGTGAGAAAAGTAAGAGAGCCGCAAAGCCAAGGAGTACTACACAGGAAGCAAAGGATTGGCAGATGCTTGTAGATGTGGGTGGAAAGTTGGTGGTCCCGCAAGAAATAGTTACCACTAACTTGAGGCCAGATATAGTCTATTGGTCAACCAGCCAACAGGTAGTGTATTTTATTGAACTCACTGTCCCATGGGAAAGCTCCCTAGAGGAAGCATATGAAAGGAAAAAGCTTAAGTATGAAGAGTTGAGATTAGAAGCAGAGCAGAAAGGATGGAGGGCAAGAGTATTTCCAGTAGAAGTGGGTTGTAGAGGGTTTGTAGGGAGGTCAGTCATTTCATTGCTAGGGGAGCTTGGGGTTGGTGGTAAGAATGTACGTAAAACTGTTAGGGAGATGTCAGAGGAAGCAGCTAGGACTAGTAATTGGATCTGGATGAGAAGGGCGGTCTCTGTCTGGGGCAAGCAGTAGGGTTGCCATGTTTGAATGGGGCGGTGAAGTGTCATTACGTCATTATAGTGTATAGTGATACTGCGTTGTTGCATCACGCAAGAGCCCGCATGCAACGGGGCATTGCGTGATTGCGTCATTATTATTATTATTATAGTGATACTGCGTTGTTGCATCACGCAAGAGCCCGCATGCAATGGGGCATTGCGTGATTGCGTCATTATTATTATTAGTAGTATTATTATTATTATTATTTTATTTTATTAATGTGGCAGTGGAGGCTGGGAGTGGTTAGCGTGGGTACTGGTTCAGCACAGGACATTAGTAAGGTGGTGGAGATTAGTGCAACCTAGGGCTGTTTGTGCAGAGAAGGATGGGCACCCCAGACCAGCAGATGGCAGTAGTGCGTTTAGTGGGTCAATAGAAACACAGAAGAAGAGGTTATAAATGGCAGCCATTACACACATGGGCAGCTTAGAATCAGGCTCTCTGGGATCGTGCGGTGTATTGGGATACAGAGTGGCCAAGTTTCCCGGGGTTTTGCAGTGTATGGAACACGGGATAGCTGAGCATTAGACACCATTAGATTCAAGAGGTGTATACATTTAATGTTAAGTCAGTGGGTAGAATCGGGACCTCTCGCCACTTTAAGCCAGAGATACGGGTCAGTTCTCTGAGGTTCTCTCCTACTGGTAAGTGGCAACAGCCAGTTTATTATTATTATATAACAGTCACCCATAAAAGGATCAATATGTGATTATTACTGTATTACTATAACTGAGCATTAGTCACCATTAGATTCAAGAGGTGTATACACTTAATGTTAAGTAAGTGGGTAGAATCGTCTTTAGAACTAGCATTGGCAGGGTTGTTTGTGTAATGGCATATGCGTTAGTGACTGCAAAGTGATAGTATTTGTGGTAAAATGGTGGTAAAGTGCAAATATTCGATAATAAGTCCTAATTAGTAAGTAAGCAGGTCATTTTGGAAGTAAATTGTGGTGGTAGTTAATTTTGTAAGTAACACTTTGGAAGTCGTGCAAACAGGTGGTAATGAACAGTAGGTAGTAAATTTTGGAAGTAAACTTTGGTTGTAAGTGAACTGAGGAAGTACATTTTGGAAACTTGGGGTAGCAGGTAGCTGAACTGTGGACACACACTAAAGGATTAATCACCTTTAGTGGGGCCGCCTCAGGGGAGGGTGTGCAGTGAGTAAAGGCCCGAAACACCCGTTGATCCTGAGGTACACTGCTGAGGATGTGTCCCACATGGTGTATGGATAATTGTAATGGCTGTAGTTAGGAAAGCCTGATGTGTGGTACAATGGGTGCTCTCCCCACATGTGCAAGTGTCTTGTATTTATTTATTTATTTATTTATCTATTTATTTTAATTGTTAAGGAAATGTTGGAGGAAACTGCAAAGGCTTGCCAGTGGTCTTGGATGAGAGGCATGTTGTTGGCATGGTGAAAGCCATGGGGGAAAGTGATAGGTAGGTGCTGCTGAGTGGATCATGTAAACGGCCCCAGCAGCCCCAGTCACTGTAACGGTAGCCGGCTGGTTCAGGTTAACCCTTGTTGAGCATCTGTCTGTACGGCTCCAGTTGGCCATCCCCTCAGCTGCTCTGTCCTGTACAGCTCACATGCGGTTGCGTGAATAGCTGTAGTCAGCGGCCAGTTGTGCGTGTTACACCTGGGAGTAGGGACTAACAGCCTGAACTATTTACTTGATTATAGATAGTGTAGGGGTAGGTGTAATAGCTATAGTTTCTCCCTAAGGTATGCACAAGTACTTTGTGTTCTTTGTAAACTGGGTAAATCTTTATTTTACAGTGTTTACATTTGTCACTGTGTCTTAAGTAGCTCATCAGTAACCCTGCCCCCCAAACACACCCACACACACACCTGCCCCAAAGACAGATGTAATAAGACTAAATATGACTAGGTAAAAAAAATCAAATTAAGCTCCAAGAACTGGTGAAAGTGATTACAATGTGTGACAATCTGAGACATTACACTTTCACATTTTGGAAAATCTTTGAATATACACATATGTGAAACAGTCGCACAAGGACTGGGAACTAACTGATTATCTAGGATTAGCCTAGTGCATGTGGTGTTTAATCCAAACCACGGTAAACCTCGCGACAGGGCTGAAAAACACACAACATTCACAGAACAGTTACTGATTATGCCAAAATATAACTGTTTGGCTACTGTTGTTTTATGCAGGTTTGTGTTAGGCTTTGCAATTATTGTGGAAGATTTCTAAGTGGCTCAGTCGCTGGTGGACATGGCGAACATATACACATTACGGTAAGACTTTACTCTTAATACTAAAGCCTGTTTAGTCGAGACACATGGCACCAGGGTATAGAATGTATACATTGCAGGGACACCCACAAAGAAATTACCCTCATAATGATGAAGTGATGAAAAGTTACATAGACATGCAGTGTTCATTATAGGATAATAATGAATGTCAGAGTCTGTGTTGGACTGTCATAATTTCAAAAGCATAAGCAAAAGTCATAAAACATACTTCAACTTCTTCCAAATCACAGAGCATTTTTTTGTGGTCAGTGGTCTTCATCAGCAAGACTTGAGGGAAAAACAGTGATCATTACAGGTGCAAACACAGGAATTGGCAAAGAGACAGCCAGAGACCTTGCCAAAAGAGGTACCTTTTACTTTTTTATAACATCAATTCAAAACAAAAATCACACTCACATAAAGATTTCAAAGTCACAAATGTTTTTTTTTCCTGTTTCAACTGTAATAATGGTATGGCACCCTTTTCTGTGATACTGTATCCATAGGTGCAAGGATTATCCTAGCATGTAGAGATGTTGTAAAAGCAGAAACAGCTGTGAAAGAGATCACTGAGGAATCAGGAAACCAAAATGTCGTAGTGAGAAAACTAGACCTGTCTGACACAAAGTCTATCAAAGAATTTGCTGAGGAAATTAATAAAGGTAAGCTTGTACATATGTAGAGTACTAGGGGGAATTATATAGGGAATTGTATTGAATTTACAAATTCCAGAGGGCACATTACATTACATTACATTACACTTAGCAGACGCTTTTATCCAAAGCGACTTACAAAAGGAGGACATAATAGCAAACAGATGTGTAGAGAACATCGAAGGTAATGTAAAGAGATGGTTTTGTTCAGCAGTCTCGGAAAAGAAGGGTCTTCACAAGCTTTTGTCAGCACATGTCAGGTTTAACATCCCCTATTTCTATTTCTATTCTTATTCTTATCTACTGCTTCTTCTTGTGCATCTGTGAGTTATTCCGAAAGACATATCACTATACTTTGTATGGTGACAATAAAGACGTGTGCTACTTCTCTGCACCTAATGTGGCTATGGCTGTATCTGTTTCTTTGCATTGTAGAGGAATACATGATATTGAATAATCTGCAGGTGTACTGGAGGCCAACCTGCCGTTAGCAAAACCTGTTTGATTTTAAAAATTGTTGCTAAATAATAATAATACAAACACTGTGTGTGCTGCTTGACAGAGGAGAGCCAAGTGAATATTCTCATTAACAATGCTGGAATTATGATGTGCCCCTATTCCAAGACAGTAGATGGTTTTGAGATGCAGTTTGGTGTAAACCACTTAGGTGAGTATTAAGAATGTTCATATATACATACTGATACATTACCTCCAAAAGTGTAAGCCGGATCATACTGAGAGATTGGGAATCACATACCAAAATTGCTGACAACAGCTGTCTTTCAGGTCACTTCCTGTTGACCTTCCTGTTGTTGGACTTAATCAAAAGGTCTGCTCCTGCAAGGATCATCAATGTCTCCTCTATGGCTCATAGTTGGGGGTCCATCCAGTTGGATGACATCAACAGCGAGAAGAACTACCACAGCAGACGAGCATACGGGCAAAGCAAACTGGCCAACATACTCAGCACCCGCTCCCTGGCAAAGAGGCTCAAGGGTTTGTGTTAAAGGCCTACAAACTATTTCAGTGTTCACATATTTCATATACATGGAGGCACCCAACCTACAACTCATAATCAAGTGTTATTCTGTAAAATACATTACATTTTGTCATATCTAAGCTAAAACTTTATCAGTTTAGAAATAAATATTTAGCAACAGTCCAATGTATAGGAAGCTGAGCCCTTCTCCTCATCAGGCACAGGAGTAAATGTGTACGTGATCCACCCGGGAGTTGTACGCACGGAGCTGAAGAGACACATGAACATTCCTCTGCTGGTGATGTGGAAGATCGTCAGGCCCTTCACCAAAACCATAGTGCAAGGAGCGCAGACGTCCATCTACTGCGCTGTGGAACCAGCACTGGAGACTGAGAGTGGTGAATACTACAGGTGAGTAGTTCACATGACATCATTAATATATCTTTAATTTGGATGGTGCAAAACTATACTTTTTCTGTCAACTTCTACAGCAACTGTTCCCCTGCCAGCTGCTCCAGGGCGGCAAGAGATGATGACATGGCTGAAAAACTGTGGGAGCTCAGCTGCCAGATGTTGGGAATTATCTGGGAATGACCCAGGGAATTAACTAAATAATTGCCTGAAACTGAGCATCTCAGTTATCTGTGAAATCAACAGGTTATGACTGAGACCCACCAGAACCCCCCCCCCCCCCCCCCCCCCACTACCACCACTAACACACACCTTAACTGCTGTTGTTTAGTATGCAATTGTTCCTTTCATCAATCTGTGCCAACATTCCTTTTTAAAAAATAAATAAATAAATAAACATGTTTAGAGGAAACACAAGATACTTGTGCACCTAGAAAGAGTATTTTTGGGAGAAGAGATTTAAGCCTTTCTGACTACAAACCTTATTCTAACATACTATTGTTTAGGAGAACACTTAGCACTTTAGGTTTTCTTTTTATTGTTCTGTTATTTTCTGAGTCGTATGTCAATCGTCCTATTGTTGGGTTTGTTTGCTTCACTTCATCAGTAATGCACCTCAGGATCTTGGGGTGTTTCTGACCTTTAGTCACTATGCACTCTCCTCTGAGGCGGCCCCTCTTATGGTGATCAATCAATAGCGTGTGTCCAGTATCTAATTAGTCAGTACTGTCCGGTAATAAGTCCTAATTTGGTGAATATAACTTGGGTAATAGTCTGTACAATAAAGCTAATGACCAGTGTTGTATATCTCTTGCTATGTGATACACTTTTACTTTTGACAACTCTCCGCACAACATACACTGCACCACTCCAAGAGGTGGAGCTAGCTTGACCAGTTGCCTCTCTGTGTCCCAATCCCAGAGAGCAGACCAAGCCTACTGTATCTAGCAGCTAACTCTTCTTCTTCTGTAGAACTTATTGGCAGCTTGCAGACTGTGTGCATTACCACCATCTACTGGACTGAGGTGTGTTTGTCTCTGTTCTGCACCAATAGCCTTCAGTTACACACTAAATATAAACCTTTCTTAACAACCACCCCTCAGTTACAATTCCACATAATGTTTTTTTTATAGAAGAAGCTCAAATGTAACAACCTTGTTTCAACCTACTACTGTTTGAATTACACCACATTCTAAAATCCCATCTGCCCAGGTATAAAGTCTTGCACAGCTAGCAGCTGGCTAGTTATTCCAGCAACCACTTACAAGTCGTACAGGCACTTAGCAAGAGTTAACATAGACCAGCAAGTTACAGTTGCTGGGGCCACTTTTCTAATCACCTATGCTTTCCCTATGCTGAAAATGCCCGTCTCATCCAGGTCCACTAGCTAGCCTTTGCTGCTGCTTCTGACATTTCCTATCCTAACAAGGAAATGACTGACTTTCCTATAAACCCTCTGCCACCCATCTATACTAGACACACTCTTGCACTCTTGCTTGCTTCTGAAATATACAGCCTGTTGACTGGTCGATCAATAGACTATGACAGGCATCAAGTTAGTGTTAACTATTTCTTGAGGGATCACCAGCCTTCCTCCCAAGTGTAACTGCAGCTGCCAATCCTTTGCTCCCTGTGTGTTACTCCTTGACTGTGCGACCCCCTTGCCTTTCTCACCCTCCTGCACAAACTGAATACCTTTCTTATGACTGCCTCCTGCATTTACCTGCTGCCTCATACTCTCAAGACCTGCTGCTGCCAAGCACTTGATGTGAACTTGTGTGTCTCAGTGTAGCCACCCCTGAACAAAGTACAGTCCCTGACAAAAGTATTGTCGCTTATCTAAGTTGTAGGAACAACAAATAATAACTTGACTTATAGTCGATCAATTTAAATCAGAAATGGCTTGTGTTAAAGGCAAAACCCTGTATATTATACTTATTATTACGTTTTGTATCATTCATTGAGTTTTATTATTTATTTAGAATAGAAAGGTCAGATTTTGACTGGACATAAGTCTTGTCGTATACCAAATTAATGTTGAAATTAGACACATGCTTTATTTAGAATATACAAACATGCTACAATAACATTGGAACATAAAATCATGGTACCTTGGAAAAAATAATTAGTATCACGTATGACTTCCATGACATTGGAGGACTGCATTCATATGCCTCAAATAACGTATTGATGAAGCCATCTGGAATGTCAAAGAAAGCCATCTTGGAGGACTCCCCGAGTTCATCAAGATTTTTTGTTTGATCTTCCAAGTGTCCTCCTTCATCTTACCCCAGACATGCTCAATAATGTTCATGTCTGGTGACTGGTCTGGCCAATCCTGGGGCACCTTGATCTTCTTTGCTTTCAGGAACTTTGATATAGAGGCTGAAGTATGATAAGGAGGGCCATCCTGCTGAATTTTTCCTCTCTTGTGGTTTGGAATGTAATGGGCAACAAGAATGTCTTGATACTTTAGGCTGTTTATATTGCCACCCACTCCGCAGAGCTCTTGGACACACCCTAGGTACTATGTGAAATAATTTGCCAACTGTTCTTGTAGATGCAGCGTTTTTTGATGAGCAGTTTTTATGTCGCTCCACTGCAGTTGAAAAAGGGCTGGCTCTGGACTGTCGAAGCAACAAACAATCCTCTTGAACGGTTGTGTTACAGGGTCTACCTGACCTGGGCTTGTCATGGACTTACCAAGCTGTGGACTTCAAGACACGTTTTGACAGTTTCAGTTGGCACCCAGTTATTAATTTGAAAACCCTTGGCATTAGTGAACCATTTATTGAAACAATGGATTGATTACAAATAAAATTATATATCATTTTAAGTTACTATGTCCTTATACAACATGACTTTTGTCAATGACTGTAGGCCTGATGGATCACCATCTGCCCATACCCTCAGGTTATGTGGTGGTACCAATACATCGTAGGTTGCTCCTATTCTATGATAATATGTACCATTTTTTTTTTTTTTTGACATTTTTTGACAAAACATAACTCTCTGATGAAGCCTTCATTGCAGAAATGCTTTAGAGGTTTACATGACCAAGCCATAGCAATAAAGGCTTTCTTACTTTTGTGATATGAGAGTGCCTTGGCATTTGTCTTGATGAAACAATCATTCCACCTTGCCCTAAGGTTTATCTTTTAATGGATTGGTCAGTACCAGCCGTAAGTGCAAACTGTAGATGATAGAAGCACAGTAAACCTCGACCAGACTGAGGTCCTTGATTGACGCACGGCACTAGATGGCGACAGACAGACAACATCACCATCAAAACAAACTAAGTCAACTAAGACACCAATATCTGCATGTGTTCTCATCACATTATCACTTTTAGATGCTGAATGTGAACTACACTGCAACAGTTGCAGTTTCAATCAGGCTACAACCAACAGTCAACTTACCACTATCCATTACTTGCTATTTGGCATAACCCTGACAAGACAGAAGGCTTTTATGATCACATGCTTTTCTTTTGACACTCCTATCTTTTTTGTCAGAATGCTCTCAAACATACTTTTACTGTGAGCATCTTGTATTTCCCTGATTTTCTGTGTTATTTGAGGGACTTAGCTGGATTATTTTTTGCTTCAGCTGGGCATTTGTCAGAGACAACAGACATGATAAACAACCAGAGACGCCAGCATGTTGACAAAAGGAACTGTTTAGTCATTGACCAGTAAATTCAGCTGTAATCTGATTATCTGAATCAAAAGCTGACAAAAATATCAGACATATGTTTTTTTCCCAAGGTAATGAAATCTATTTTTAACTTGAAAAACTCAAAATTAGGACTTTCATACATTTGGATGTGCCACATGTAGTCTTCAGAAGACAAATTTAGGATCACACCGTATATGGACCCCAGAGATTACAAGCAAGTATTATTTAAATAAAGTATTAATTGCTAAAATATGAATTAATGTTAAATGTGTGCTCCCGAAATCATCTTTCCCTCTAAAATCTCCTCCTCAATCCCAAGCTGCCCATCAGAGCTAATACAGTGAGGTCTATCAGGTATCTGATAGTTGTAGCTGGACATGAAATGCACCTTGAAGACTTTAATTCCAGCAGATGAAATTGTATTAGCTCAACTGAAAAAAACAAACAAAAAAAGAACAATACAACATTCAGTTACATGTAAACATCATACAACATTTTAATTTAATTTCATTTTAGGCTGCCCAAAAAATACCTATTAACTGGACTGTAATGCACTTACATGTAATGCACCTATTTGACTACCACTATAACCGGTAGATGGCGCTCCGATATTTTAAGATAGAAATGAAAGCGTCCATAGGCCCATACGCATGCGTGGAGACCAAAAAAGGAGGATGGCGTGAAACTGAGATAGGGCAGACCGGGGTTGGTTGTCACACGGGTTGGTTGTCACACTCATCATATCTCGGCCACGAAAGGGCCCTGATCAACGTCGCTGACATATAGAAATGTTCAGAATTAGTGTTAGGGGTCATCTACATTGACAGTTCAGGTGTTTGACACAAAGTTTTAAGGTGAGATCAATATTAAGGTTTTTCATGTCAAAATGTAAATTTTCAGAACTTCTTTTCTAGTTTTGTAGCTAATGGGTTGACTATTACCATTAAAAAGTATAAAGACAGAGCTATATTTTCAATATGTTTTTTCTTAGTTATGCTACAACTTGTGGCTGCTAGCGTCAACTCTAGCATACAAGGTCAGTTGGGGATGGTTGTCCCACTCTGTTTGGGGTTGGTTGTCACATGTGCCACCAATGGCCATGTATTCACTCTCTGACATACACACACACACACACACACACACACACACACACACACACACACACACACACACACACACAAAATCTAAATAGTAACAATAGGCCTACTTATCTAATTGTTCTAACCTATGTTTTGGTGCATAACATGTAGCCTATATTTAAATAATATGTTATAATAGTATGTTTTCAGCAAGTCTATGCTTTATTTCAATGTTCCCAATGTCGATATTCCCAATGCCTGTGTGTTGTACTTATATTTCCAATGCCTGTGTGTTATACTTACATTATGAATACATTTTACTTCACCTTTTGGCATAATTTTCAGAAATATTTCTATGTTATCATTTCCCCTCCCCCCATTGAAATAACATTGTGACAACCAACCCTATAGTGTGTGACAACCAACCCTGTGATGGGGTTGGTTGTCACAAGCTGTCAGTGTCTATTTGGCAGCCCATATCTTTTGAACACAATGAATTTAAGGCGATTTACAACCCTCCAGTCCTACATGACACTTTAAGCTTACATTATACATTGAAAGGGGATCTATTCATAACACCGTTTTTGAGGGTTTCAAATGAAAGCAAAAAATGTGACAACCAACCCCAGTCTCCCCTACTTTGTGTTTTGGTAGTCTGTCCACCAGATTCAGATTCCAGATAGAGGACGGACATTGTGAACCAGTATAAAGGGAAATATGTGCAGTTATAGGAAATAATGTTTTCTATTAAGGGATTTCAGAAAAGTGGACATTGCAAAAATACAGCCTACCGGTGTATGGACAGTGTTTCATTAAAAATATGGACAAATAACGTATAAAAAGTACACAACTCAGTTACAATCCCTCTCTCTCTCTCTCTCTCTCTCTCTCTCTCTCTCTCTCTCTCTCTCTCTCTCTCTCTCTCTCTCTCTCTCTCTCTCTCTCTCTCTCTCTCTCTCTCTGGGTGTTTATTATTCTCAGCACTTTGGTCAGCTTTGGCTGTTTGTAAATATGCTGGAGGTTGAAACTAAACCTTTGCATACTGTATGTAAAATACATGGCCAAATATGAAGCTACGGATATCTGATGTTTTCCAGACCATGCCAGTCAACCATGAATTCCTAAAGCCTAAGATAGAAAGGGGAATGGTAAGGAATTTCTCTGATCTGCATGCTGTATTTTACAACTAGTATTTGTTCATTTAATTGTACATCCTATGGTAAGAAAGAATAACAAGTTACCAGCTGTGTTGTAGTTTTCTGTACTGCATCATTTCCTGGTAAAAACAGATGCAAATATATGAAAGGTAGAGTGCAACACATGTACCACTTCCTGTAGCTGTATTTTATTTACAGTTTGAACAAACAAGTTTTTAACACAGACATCTTTATTGATTTCTTCACACCTTATCGTGTCGATGTATTCAGAGACAAGGTACAGTACTTCATCCCCGATTACCCGAAACTGAAGGGATACCTTTATTCCGTTTTGTTGAAACCCTCTCTATCTATCCGTAAAGGTAAGACCTTTCACTTTTCTTTATCAGCCATATGGGTATTCCAGATAAGGCTAAGATTAGATTTGGCTGAGGAAATCTTACAGTGATTGTTTTGCCTTTGTGGTTTAAACACACAATGCATACACAGCTTTTGTAAATGTCAGCATTATGAGTAAAAAAAAACAAAAAAAACTAGTTTTGCTTAACAGTAGTGATCACCTTTCTTGTTATTTTACTTTTACTCCCTGGATGTTAAATGCCAAAACTACAAAACAGCTATGACAGTCAACAAACATCATTACTACATGTACCAACAAGTGGCTTCCTATTTTTCTCCACTGAATCTACATCTTTGTAAACTTGCAACATCACACTCGCTTTATCATCACACTATCTTATCTTTATCTTACAGGGTGTCTTTGCATGCATTACATAAATACACATGAAACTCTGGTATTTAAGTACCAACATTTTTTGCCTTCATATGGCATGACTTCATATCCTTTTTTACCAGGAAACTCAACCTTTCTTCAGAGAAGTGTAAGAGTTTATCTTTGACACCTCTGTTCACACATCATGTAAATAGCCTACTACATTAACTGGAAATTTCTGCAAGTCACTTTTTCCCCATATTGTGATAGTGCTAAATTTGAGTTATAAACTGCTCTAACATCTACATCACCTCTGAGCTCGAATCAGTTGAAGGTAAGAAATGCTTCATTCTCCTCCAGAGCTAGAATGCAACATTGCTTTATGCAGTTCTATGCTCATTTCCAATGATGCAGTGTTTTATGAGAAGGCTGTGTTGTCTTATGTCATTCCTTAGGATCAGCTGAAGGCAAACCCGTCTCCCTACATTCCAGTGACTTAGTCTGTGACCAGACCAATACAAGCCCTGTGATTACAACCATCTGCCATAATGTTAGCTCTTAATGTCTCTAACACAACAATGGAAACTCTAAGGCAAACAGATGTCATTGTACAAGGTGTGATATTTTCCATTGGCATGCCTGCTGTGAGCCTGGCATGCTATGCTGTAATACGATTGATCAGGGTTGATGACATCACCCCTGTCTATGTCATTAATGTCCTCCTATCAGACTTACTTCAAGTTCTGATCAGACCTCTGCTAATCCAACGTGTTCTGGAGCGCACAGACAACAATCTCAGTGTCAGACATTTTGTGTTTCTCCTGGGACTTTTTGGTAGTGTTGGATTCATGTTCTGCATCACATTGGAGAGATATGTGGCAGTGGCACATCCTCTTTGGTACCAGAAAAGGCACACAATCAAGCGTGCGGTCCAGATCTGTGTTGTCATTTGGATTTTGATACTGACCATTACTTTGTTGAATGAGTTCCTCATGAATCCACAAGAGCTAAACTTTAGAGTATATTTTATGAACTCTGTGCTCTCCCTCTTCATCTTTATGTCTCTTGTTATGTGCTATTTTGGAACGTGGAGAAAAATAAGGTCTGTTCGATCTCTACCTGCCCAGGAGAAGAAAAGAATTATGCATTTGATGGGAATGGTTGTGGGAACATATGGGGTACTCTTTTTACCACTGTGCGCTGTAAGTGCATACATGTATGTTGTTCAAAACTTTTTCTTTATTCCCATGTATTTCGCAAGTTTGTTGGTTCAGCTGAATCCTATGGTGGATCCTTTCTTGTACATTTTCATTAGAAAGGATGTGAATGTGCGAGATCACTGCTGTGTTACATGTTTGTCCTGCTAAAGGACCTGGAGGAAGATTTAACATGTTCTAAAAACCACAAATTCAATGTATAAAACTGCTCTGTCAACATTGCATCTTCCTTGTTTCATGTATGGATTACAAAATGCTGAGTGTTTGTATAGAGATGCAAGGTATGGATTTTGTTTTAAAATATTTTGGTCTTTCTTGAGAATGTACAGTGTTGTAACTGTTGTGTTGCAAAAAGCAATGTACTTCGGTGGACGGATTTTTTTTAATTATTTCTTCACTCCTTGGCTTTTTGGTTGTGCTATTGTCACTGTTGTTTAAATTTTGAGAAGTATAAAATGTTCTATGAAACATTTCAACAGCTTCATATCCCTCCTATGCAGATTCATTGTTACCTCCACCTGTGGTAATCGATGCTTGTTTGTTAGTTAGCAACATAACTCAAAAAGGTATGAATGGATTTTGATGACATTTTCAGAGTAGGTCAAAAATGGGCAAACTTAAAAGTGATTAGAGGTCTGCGCTCTCTGAATGCTTTTCTAGTTTATGTATGTTTTTATAATGTATGGCTGTTTTATGCAAACAGTATGAACAGTGCAATTCAGTACTTTCAGTAAAGAATGTGTCATATGTCATCCTTTTTATGCAAATACAATGTAATGTTTCTAAAGAATAACGCTACTTTTTGAAATGTGATTTTATTATACTCAGAAAAATACATCATCAACCCATTCTTAAAACAGCATGGTACTAGCTGCCTTCTTCTGTCACTGTACTCCTTTTGTGATATTGTTTCAACAAAGCAGGATAACATATCATTAAATGTTGTGCTACTGTATGTTTTGACCATCACTCACAAAATATATGTAATTCAATGTAAAGAAAACTAGACAGGTATTTCAGAACATAATTATACAAACAGATAAAAATGACATTAGTATTAGTCAATGTTGCTACCATTGTCTTACACTGACTAGCTACAGATGAATAACATGCATTCAGTCAAAAAAATGGCACTAGTACATTGAAAATCAACACAGCTTTTAACATCCCAACAGTGTAGCGGGAAACACCTATCATCCCATGTCATAGAATTCAGTCAATCAATACTTTGTCCTGAGCATAGTTAAAGTAACAAGCAGCAGTTGATATCTGGACACTTACATGTGATCGTACTACCATATCAGCAATAAACACTAATAGACAACCAATGGGAGGTACAAGGAATAATAACAACAAAATTAATTTGCTACACAGTTTTCCCTTATTTTGTTGCAAGAATAGGAAGAACATCTCATTTGCCTGAAAAAGATATGCAGGTGGGCACAGATCTGCTCCCTATGTAAATAACCAGTGATTAACATAGTACATAGTATAGAATGACATCTTTCAGGTTTAGCTGTCAAGTATTGTGGATGCCTTTAACATTGCCACAGTCATTTTCAATTTATTTTCTGCATGATGAAACTCCAACACAACCTTCTG
Organism: Coilia nasus; assembly: GCA_027475355.1. Classification (NCBI taxonomy): domain Eukaryota; kingdom Metazoa; phylum Chordata; class Actinopteri; order Clupeiformes; family Engraulidae; genus Coilia; species Coilia nasus. The sequence goes on from CM050221.1 coordinate 23,969,913, forward strand.
TATAAATCACAAATTCAAGCAAAAAAACAGACTATACTCGACTTTGTAAATATTATAAAAGAATACCACTTAGGAAGATTAGTTTGTTCAAGTATCTTAACATGGGATGTATCAAGCTCCCCTTCCTGTGCACAAAAAATGCCTTATAAGCAATCACAATATATTTGTAAGTCCTTGACCAGGCACGATCACCAGGCATTTTAAACACATTCCTCTCATGATTGATGAGCATATTGTCTGATGTAATATGCTCATTTTCACCTTGAACATTTGTATGGTATGCTTCGCAAGTTCATCAATTCTAAATGGCTTGTATGATGGTAATGTCCTTCTAGTGCTGGAGAGGGTAGTAGTAAATAATGCACGTATTTGAACATGTCATGCAGCTTAGAGTATAGGGCAGTTCTGGCCACATCTCAGTTGCAGTGACTCTGTGGAGTCCTCTTCCTGCAAGGTTCTTCCTCCGATGGTCTGAGACCGAGCTGGTCGCTCCACTGTTGCTTCTCCTTCTGGATGAATTTTTCCGTCTGGAAGTTTGAACTCCACCGAGGCAAATGAGGGGAAGCTGCTGTTTTTCCTTGCCCATGTTGTTGGAGGTTCTTCTTGTGGAGAGACCCTGTTCCCCCTCAGGATGTCTTCCTGCTTGCTCCCATTGCTACTCTGGTCATCCTGGAAAGGGTCAGAGTCACTGCTGTGTGGTATAGTGAAATATGTGCATTTGGGCGTTGGTGGCCTGGCCATCTCCTCGAGCTCAGATGAAGAAAAAACAGTGAGAGCGGAATGGTGGTTCAGATGCTGTGCGGGAGGAGCTTCGTCGCTTGTGTGGTCCTGACCCGAGTCGGCGGAGGATGAGTCCAGCTGACCATACATCCCCATGGCCACAGGGGGCGATGTTCGAATGAGGTGGTTTTCCTTGAGCAGCCATCTGCCTTTGTCAATTAGCACACCCTCACTGAGATCTGTTTGAGAGAAAGATAAGCACTGCCCAGATTCTGAGTCTCCAGTCATTGAACTCGACGTGCTGAAGTATGCAATGTCCTGGTGGGAGGCTCTGGATGGAGTGTCCTGATTGGACTTAAGGCTACAGACACTTTCAAGATCAGACTTTGGGGTAACATGTGATTTCTCAGCAGAGGGAAATGTTGCTGTCCCATTCTCAGCAGCACTAAAAGCACTGTTTTTGCTGTATGAATTTGCACAGTCCTGATCGTCTTTTCCTTGTGAACCCTGTGACACCTTATCTGCTTCCTCATCTCCTATTGACGCATCTGTGGCAATGTCAAAGGAGCCCTGTGACTTGCATGCTTCACTGTCCGCTGTGTCAGGTCTGTAGTCTGACAGGTCAGAGGTGCATGGGCTGGGCAATCGTTTCAAACCATACTGACTGTCTGCACTCGTGCTGGCTCTAACACACTTTCCTTCACCTATTTCAGGCAGCACTCTCAAATTACCATCACTGTCGTAGGTAAAAGCCAGAGAGGATGACAGCAGTGCTTTATTGATAAAGTCTAGCAGGTCCCGGGAAAACTCCACTGGCTGGGATGTTTCTCCGTTAGGCTGTGTATCTGGTCGCATACCCTCCATCTTATTGGGACAGACGGCATTTTCACTGTGTGTGCAAAGACCCTGGTACGAATTAGAGCCCTTAAGTGAGTCCTCCTTTGCTTCCACACAGGAAAGAGCTTGTCTAAGATTACCGGCTGGTTCATTGTGACTTTTGTTCTCTTGCATATGACCACCTTTCTCACCCACAGGACTATCCCTGTTGGTAACTTTTTTCCCTCCAGCAATGTCTTCATCACTACACTCACATTGGGCTTCTTCTGACCGATGGTCTGTATCATAACCTTTCCAAGACTCAGAACAGTTGTCAATGTCTTTAACTTCAGACTCTGTAACAGGAGTAAGAAACCGTTCCCTATCTATGTCCTCTGACTCTGCTGTTCGGGATCCCGTTTCTTCACATTTAAAACTTTCCGCTTCATTACTACCAGCAACACTTCTTACCCCTTCGTCCACTGAATTTATAGTCTCCACACTCTTTGTTTGAACGCTGTTAACCTCTTCCAAGTGACTTTCATGCATAGAATTTGCTTTCTCTGTATGTTCATCCTGTTCCTCTATTGAATTGTTAGTCTCCACACTCTTTGTTTGAAAACTGTTGATCTCCTCCAAGTGACTCTCATTCATACAATTTGCTTTTTTTGTATCTTCAGGGAGTGCCACTGCCATGACCTCAGCTGCTTCACTGCCCTCCACATCACCAGTTCTGACAACAGCGTATGTGTCTGCATGCTCTATGTGTAAAGCCTCTTCAGCAGTGCTTATGGGAAGGCTTGCTGCATCATGGCAAGACATCTCCTCCTCAACAAGAGACGATATCTCCTGTCGCAATTCTTCACACATGCTCAGTTCATCCATTAACTGTTCAATGCCACAGGGACTATCTTTGTTTTGGTCACCTGACTCTGAATATGCATCTAATGCAAACTCTTGTACCATTTTCTTTGGTGATGCTAAGGGACAGTTCTGAATGTCATATTTCTCTTGGAATTCTTTCCAACTATCCTGCAATTTGGGAGATGTAGAGTTGCATAAGTCTGCCAGGCATGCCTTCAGCTCTTGCTCATCCTCTGTGTTCACAAGCTTTTCGAGAGACTGCATCACCTTCAGGGCCTCTGGGCAGCTGCTTCTTTCCCTCTTCAGCAAAAGCTGTGATGCTTGGTTGGTTGAGACATCCTTCAGTGCCATGATGGACAGGAAAGAGAGGAGTTTAGTAGAGGAAGCACCAAACACAGAGGCCACCTGGCCAGAGAAGTCGGGGAGGCTGTGAGTTTTCTCTAAGGCAGGTGGCATTGGGCTGGCAGCCTTTCTTATGGACTGCAGAGATAAACACAGCTGCTGTAAAATTGGCTGCATATCCTCTGTGCAGTTAGGTGCTACATCACTTGGTGGTTCACTCTCAAGTGGAAACAGAGCTTCAGTTGAGTTGTGCATTTTCGTATGGCAGTCCTGATCACCAGGCTGGACACGGACGCTCGGCATAGATCTACAGAAGCCTCTCAGCCTCTGACTTTTGTCATCAGCCAGCTCTCTTTCACATTTTATCTGTATGAGCGGGGTAGGTTGTTGCACTTTATCTGCATTCTCCTCAAAGGACAAACCCTTTTCCTCAGGAGAGAGATATCCTGACGCACTCATTACCTCAGACTCCTCTGATGTGTCGGGGCCTATTCGAAACACTGCCCTTTTTTGTGGTTCTGCCTCAGGATGGTTCATCCCCTCTGCACAGATGACTGGCTCAGGCTGCATCTTTTCCAGCCAACTTCCTACATACTGATGGACATCAGCGGGAGGGGCACAAATAAAGGGCACTGACACACTCTCACACAGGTCTTGCTTAGGGGATTTCAGTCTGTCCCCATTCACCGATTTTGGCTTTGCTGTGGTGACCTTTTTGGTTTGACCTGAATTTACAGGTGTCTCTGGCTTCCTGGCGGCAGGTAGAGATGACTGCGCATTTGCATCGTGCGCTTTAGAGGATGAGTTTCTGGGTGTGGCCACTCCCAATTGAAGTGCCTTAGTGGATGATAAAGACTTTCTTATCCCAGGATTTGGTGATGTGGTGCTTTTAATTAAAGGCTGACTTCTGCTGCCCTTTCGTTCTGACTTCTTTGTTTTCACTGACTGACTTGATTTGTTGATCTTCTGGCCCTTAGCGCTCTCCTCTGATCTCAAAGATTTTCTTTCTGAACCACTAACACCGAGGGTCTCCGCTGAATTGACATTGTCTAAAACCTGTAAACTGTTGGTCGTGCTGTGTTTTTGCATTGGTGCAGAATGTTTATGCTCAGCAGAGCTTGCTGCTTTCTCTGTCTGAGCCACACTCTCCTCATCGAGGTCCTGGCTACTGCACAGCCGGGGCTCTTCCATCACAGACTCCTTAATCTTCGATTCTGACACTGTACTGTGATGACAAGAGGATTCTGTGTCATGAGGAATGATATTTCCCTCTTCACTTTGACTAAGCAAGACCACTGTGCAATTGCCATTTTGCTGATAACCTGAACTAGTCTGTTCTTGTCTCTCTGTGTCATTACCTGTGAGCACCTCCTCAATATTGCATTGTTCATCAATTGGTAGACTGTGCAAATCGTTTGTGGGGCTTTCATTTTCGTGGGTAGAGTCCACACCCTCCTGTTCTGAATTTGGAAGACTGCACACCAAGCCATCATTTGCCATATTGCTTGCTTGAGGTTCAGGCACATTTGCAGGAGGTGAGGCAGATTGTGTTTTCCCAGGCTTTGGGGTTTCTGTCATACCATGCGCCGCCTCTGACAGCTCATCTCCATCATGGATCTCATTATGAGAGCACATTTCTTTCTCTTTTAGTTGGGAGCCTTCCTCCACAGAATTTCTTTTCAGGGAATTTCCGCATTTTTCTGAATGCTCTAAAGATAATTCTGTGGCTTTAATCCCACTATTTATTTCTCCCTCTTCCAGTGGGCATGTTTTTTTACTCTTTAAATGTGCAATACCTTTCTTGGTCCCTGTGAGTGAGTCTGTGGTGTCATAATCACTTGCTAAGTTGCACTCCTCTCCTAGAGGGCTATCTTTGGTGTTCTCTTCTGATGTCGTGTCCTTGATCTGATCCTCTGCCCCATTCTGTTCTTTTATTACAGCTGTAGACATAATTTCTATAACCTCACTGTTCTTTATGTCATTTGCCATAACAGTAGTGCTGTCATATGGAGTATCTGGGTGCAGAGCTTTATCAGTGGCACCTGACAGTGGTTCTGTTGGGTCATAACAGCTCACCTCTCCCTCATCTACAGAGGACAGCTCTTGTCGCAATTCCTCAGACACACTAGACAGCTCCTTCATTAGCTGTTTAATATCAAATGCTTGCTCTTTGTTTTGGTCACATGCTTCTGAGTATATTTCCGATATAAATTCCTGCTCTGAATTCTTTGGTGACAATAAAGGGTTATCATCAGTGTCATACTTTTCTTGGAATTCTCTCCAACTCTCCTGAAATCTGGGAGATATAGAGTTGTGTAGATCTGACAGGCATGCCTTCAGCTCTTGCTCATCCTCTGTATTAGCAAGCTTTTCGAGAGACTGCATCACCTTCAGGGCCTCTGGGCAGCTGTTTCTGTCACCCTTCAGTGAAAGCTGTGATCCTTGGCTACCTGAGCCATCCTTCAGTGCCATGACGGACAGGAAAGAGAGGAGTTTACTAGAGGGAGCACCAAACACAGAGGCCACCTGGACAGAGAAGTCGGGGAGGCTGTGAGTTTTCTCTAAGGCAGGTGGCATTGGGCTGGCAGCCTTTCTTATGGATTGCAGAGATAAACATAGCTGCTGTAAAATTGGCTGCATACCTCCTGTAAGGTAGTTTGGTTTAACATCATTTGGTGGTTCACTCTCAAGTGGAAACAGAGCTTCAGTTGATTTATGCATTCTGGTTTTACAGTCCTGATCAGCGGAGTGGATTCGAACGCTTGGCATTGACTTACAAAAGGCTCTTGTTCCTTGTGGTTCATTATCAAGCAGTTCTCCCTCACACTGTACCTGCAAAGGCTGGTGTTGCTCTGATCTATCCACAGATAAATCCTCTGCAGTCAAACGGCCCTCTTTCTCACAAGGGATTTCGGATATACTTTTTTCTTCTGACCCTTTTGATAAATCATTGCCTGCTGATACTGTATCCTTTTCTGTCTCTGTAAGATGCAGCTCCTCCATGTAGGGCACTCTGCCTGGTTGCACTTGTTGAAGCCAGGTCTCCACATACTGTTGGATGGGAGGAGTGGAGCAAAGCAAAGGCATTGAATTACTCTCGCTCAGTTCCCTGCTTTGTTTAGGTGATTTAACTTGCTCGTCATTCATGGATTTTTGTTTTAGAATGGTCTTTTTGTTGTGACCTGGCGGTAAAGACGTTAAGATGTCCTGCACATTTTTTCGGTAAGGTTTCTTTGGCGTCTCAGAGTTAGTGTCGTTTAGATTATGAGACAGGTCTCCCACTGTGCCCTCGTCTAAATTTAGCCCTTGCTCTGCCGACAGTGCCGAGATGGTGCTTTTTCTGGCAGAAGTTCTATTATTCTTCTCGCTCTTTTTTACTCTGCCAATCTTTTTATTTTGTGCACTTTCTGATGAACTCATTGTTTTTGCCACATTGTCAGATGAGCTTGTTCTTTTTCTTGTCTTTGAAGAGTCTGCAGTTATATTCCTTTGCCTTTTGTCTGACCTAGAGGGCAGAGGAAAGGCTTTTTTCTGTGTTCTTGATGTGATTGTTCTCTTTTTCATACCACCACTTTTATTCCTAGTATCCTCATTTGCATATGAGGATTTGTGTGCAGATGAGTATTTGTTTGCAGTGATCTCACCACTGCCTGTTTTTAGTTTGGTTTTAGACTGTTGTTGAGGAGGCACACTTCCTGATGACAATGAGAATATTTCATCTTTCTTCCCATTTAGAGATTCTGATGCGGTTGATCTTCTTGTTAGATCTACATCACAGTCATTATTTGATGAACAAGGACCTGAGTCTGTGGAACTTGGTTTACTTTGTGCCTGTGGTGAGCTACTCTGACTGGATCTCTTCTGCAAGCTGTACTGAGGGCTTGCAAGACAGTCGTCGTAGCTACCCTGTTGCTGTGTCTCACATATATGCTTAGCAGTTTCTGTAGGATGTAATGTACTTTTCTTGCCTTCTGCAGATCCCGTTTTTCTGGGCTTTGGTACAGGTCTGATGCTACTGGTACTGTTCCGACTCACAACACAGTACCCTTCTGTGACATCTCCCTCTGACGTGTGCTCCATGTAAGAGTATGTGCCCACAGTGCTCTCTTGAACCTCAGTCTCAGTTACCGTTGTTACGTTCTCCACTGATGTGCTGTGGCTTTTTAAATGTCTCGGTCCTGGTGTTGGGCTCCGCCTGCTGTGCCTGAGGCTCCGGGAAGTCTCAGCTTTGGCACTGGTGCAGCAATGCCCCACCTGCTCCTTGAAAGCGACTGTCCTCTCTGTTGAGTTGCGACAGCGACTTCCCTTGGAGGCCCTCTCTTTGCTGTGACCGCGAGCATTTCTGGATGAATCGTTGCTGGCATCTGGAGAGTTTGGACCTGACACAGGGTGCAAGGTACATGCTCCCATGGACTGGCGGGAGACGCTTGTACGGCTTAACGTAGTAGTCCAGTGTATCATCTCCTCCTGCTTAAGTGTGAGGCGGACTTTCATCTCAACCGTCATGCTTCCATCCTGGTTCACTCGAAAAGATTTTTCAATGTCATCCTCTGTTGGCATTGCTGGGCAGTCCCTCATATTGACCCCTGTCATGCATTCGCAGGGTTCCATGTCAACAGATTCTGAAGGTCGGTTTATGTCGGTCCCCAAAGATCCAGAGTGGTGACTTTCATGCTCAGACAGACTTTCGCTGAGGGACTTCCTTATTTGATTCACAAAGTATCTCTCTGATGACAGGGAGAATTTCCTTGATCTTGTGCTGCTGGTCAGAGATTTCTTTTTATCTTGATGTAGGAGTTGAATGAAGTTTGTCCCCATGCAGCCCAAAGCCAGGACAGAAAGGACAGAAAAAAGACAAGAAAGAAGATTTCAAGAGTTGTAAAACTAAAATCATGAATCTAACACAAATTACAAATCGATTTACATAATCATTACAGTAAAAGTATACAAAATGGTAAAGGTTATGGCTGATTTTCAATAGCATGTACAATAACAGTGAATCTATTATATGTCATTGGCTGCTTATACTATGTAAGTTAAATTGCCATGAACTTTGTCTCATTAATTTGAACTGTAACTGTAGTTACAGAAAAGAGCTTTAATTCCATTGAAAAAAAAAATTGCACTTCAGAGTTCAGGGATTCTACCAGGTTTGTGGAAATGCAATAAAACTTTACCTGGAAAAAAAGTACATTTTAATGAAAAGATAATGCTTGCCCTCACATATTTGTGTTGGGGCTCTGATATGCTCCATTGGGAAGGCTGACTGAGTTGGATGTGGGGCTCCTCCTTGGAAGCTGAAGTTTGATAGCCTGAAGTGCTCAGTGCCGGCAGCCACAACCACACCTGAGCACAGGATGAGACCCGCAAGACCCTCAACCTGTCAGATGGAAAGACAGAAGTGTCTTCATGGTAATAAATATATTTTTATGTCAGGTATGTAGATTTAAAGAAGAGAAATCAGATTAGAAACAACAGCAGTAACATTTGTAACAGTGTTTTGTTTTGAATTATTTCAGTAAAAAATACTGCTGAAAATGGAAATGGGACATAAATTGGCGATTATCACTGTGGTGAAAAATAAAACATTTCATTTTTAAATCCAGTATTTAATCTTTACATGTGCACGGATTGTGTGCCCACAGTCCTACATCACTGCCAAGTCAGATGGTGTCTACACTGTCCTCAGTCTACTTAGTGCCACACAGGAGTGCATGGGAGAGTGCCAGAGAGGAGAGAGCAGGATTTTAACATGAACAGGACTATACTACAGGTTAGGTAGGCTAGGTTACACTACACACTAATAATACTGAGCATACAGATCATATTTCTTTGCATTACCAGAACAATGCCCTTGCTTGTTCCAACTAACGTAACTGCACATCAACCCTTTTAGTTATAATTTTGTAAACACAAGTAATGACAATATTCAAAAAGAAATTCTGAATGTAGACTGGTGAGGGAAAATGTTTTTTGTACCCGTCTTCCATCTGGAGTGAAGAGCTTTACAACTGGAAACTGCATAACTTGAGAGAGATAATCCAAAAGTGCATCAAAAGTTGGGGCAATCCTCCTTTGCAACACCACTATGCGTTTCACTGTTGGGTCCCGATTTTTATAAACTACTAGTCTTCTTGGAGTCCGCACTGCAATGGTTCTATCAATCATTCTTCCTGGCCTGATGCCAACATCACTCCCCCTGGGTATTGGTCTCTGGTTTCCTCTACGCCAAGCACTGATGGGTCTGGTAGCATTCCAGGGAACCTGTCTCCGGTTAGCCTGCTCAAGGTTAAGAGGTTTGACCCGCTTCTGGTCAGAGCACACATAGGAGCCCCCATCCTGAAGTTCCTCCAAGGCACGTATTGAGTTGGTCCCCCGTGGCGTGGTGATGGTGCGCACCCCAAATGGCAGAGGCACTTTTTTGGAGAGGGCATCCAGCAGGGCATCGAAGGTTTTAAATGTACGTCCGTTGATGACCATGCGCAGAACACCAAACTGCGGGTCTCCACTCTTGTAGAAGCAGACCCGTTTAGAGGCCATGGGGTTGGAGGAGGGCGGTGGGCGAGGCCGGGAAGACACTGTCTGCACACTCCCCGGGGACACCCCTGCCTGGAGCAGGTCCGGGTGGGGAGTGACGCTCATAACACTGGTGGTTTACTTAGGAGGCAGAGAAAAACAGAGAATTTACTGGGGAGATAAGGAACATTTCTAAAATCAACACATACTGAAGTTTATAGTATGCGTTCTTAGAAACAGAGATTTCAAAACATGTTAATAAAACATTAAAAGTTTGTTTCATTTTATTCCTCTGACAAGTCTCTCATCCATTGTGTTTTTGGAAATTAAACTAAAAGACTAAAAGAGCGTATCAAGGGAAAATATTTTCAGTGGGTGTTATTTGTTTTTAAAAATTAGCCAGTAGCTTGGATTCAGAACACCCGATCCCTGCTAATGAAAGCAATGAGCAACTCACACAGTGCTGAAGACAGATAGATAACTTTATTTGTCCTCAAAGGCAAATTACATTGTCGTAGCGGCCATACATATACATATATCAGGAAAGACAAAGTCAAAAGTTAAATCAAGTATTCAATACAGATGTATTCCACAAGCAGGTCAATGTCAGGGGAACAGGCAAAAGCAGATGAACTATACAGTCTGATGACACCTGGCAGGAAAGACTTGCTATATTGCTCTTCAACATATCTGGGTTAAGAAACTCAGAGTTCAAGAATTTGATAAAAGAGCAGATTTCAAACTCTGGTCACCAAAAGGTATTGTTTTCAATTGGTCTAAGTTTAGTCGGTGCATTACTTGTCACCATGCAGCAACCTTTGTTTCTTTCCAGTTCTGACGTAACAACTACACTTGTGGAAAATTTCCCAATTCAACTGTAAACTACAACACACACCTACTATGTTTACAAATTACTTTATCTTACCTGATTTCCCATTTTGAAAAAGGCAGTTCCTTAGAATAACAGTAAATAATACGGCACACTCCCATAACCGAGCAAGTGGAAAGCTGATCAACAATGAATGCAGGGCTATTTTGGGGCAGACAGCATCAGAGGCAATTTGCATAATCTATGCTCATGGTTAATCAGCATTTTACAGTGTGTTAAGGTACATATAACGTAATAAGAAAAACAGACCATATGTTGCAGCAGCCTGACTTTACTCTAACATATGAGATCACTGTCTTTATAACATTGTTCAGATAATAAACTGTTTTTCGATTAAAGAGAGGGTGGAGCTAAAGCAAGAAAAGTCTGTAAGAGCAAGACAACCATGGAGAGATTATTCTGATGTCACCACCTCCATGTTATGTTTCATGTTTAAAAACTAGAACACATTCGTGTAAATTAGACATTTGTTTACTCAAGCCTAGATCCAAGTTATCCTTGTTGCGTTCGTACAACCCTTTGACATCACGCATGTGGTTAAAACAGATTCCAATTTTCTAGCAGAGATGTAAGTAGGTTTAAGCAGTCTTTGGCTAATAGGGATTAGACGGGCGATTTAACATCATGACTGACAGAGAGGGAAAGCGAGGCGTACTAGGGGAGGAAGTATCTGCTTCACGGCAGGAAGAACAGGCACACTCCTAGGTCACTGCCGGTTCACAGTGGTGGCTACAAAGTCACAACAGAGACATCAGAGCTCCCCTCAGTGCATGGTCGCCGAGCAAGGGATTTGGTCTGTGTACTACTGCACATGTCAAGCCAATCATTTCCCAGCAAGGAGCCATGCCATCTCCTGTTAGCTCCAAGTCACAGTTTGAGATGTCTGAAAATAGTGCAACTGGATTTCTATAGGCAAGATATGTAGTCAACATTGCAGCTTATTTGGTGTATTTATTTTAACATAAATGAAGCACACAAAATTAAGTATTATCATAATAAAATGTTATTGTTGTATATTTAATAATAAAATATATATATTCTTATTTATATGTCATTATAATTTGGCTTTGTGTAGACACTTTAATTGGTCTCTTCCCATGCTGTGTCTCAGTGTAATGTATGTAGTGTGTAGTGAAGGGTGCTTTTATGGTTGAAAAAGGATTAGTTTTTGTAACATTTTATAAATACGCTTTTCACCAATTAAAATATTAACTAATGTACACAGCACATTAAAAAATATATACATAAAACAATATGTAGAGAGAGATATATACAGATATGGCAGATCATGATGTTGAACAGAAACTGCACACTAAAAGTGAATGCACACCTTTGACCTAATTTATCTATGGTTGTTAAACTTAAAATGTATTTGAACTCTTGACCAAATTGGTGGTGCCACATGTTTATATCTGTCAATGTAACTTAAGAGAAAAACAGGACAAATGGAACACTGAGCAAAAGATAAACCTACTCCTGATTTCAGAAGAATGAGGACAGGGTTATATAGGCCTATTAAACACATAGTATTAGCCTATCAAACAGAGGTGGAAAACTCTGCCACATATTTGATTTAACCATTTTCTGAACCAGATATACCTAGTGTGGGCACAAGTCATCAGACAGCTATATCAGCTATTTAGTGAAATCACCTGTTTAAGTGCTCAAGCAAAGTCGAATGGCAAGGTTTTTACTTTCTGAAGCCAGGATCTCAGAGTGAAACAAACTCTCCTATGTAAATGTCTTTCATCTGGCATTTTGATGCATAAAAAATTATCAATTTATTTAATTGTATTCGATTATATTACTCATATAAGTTAATCTGTAACCATGCTGCATGCTTACATGGAATACAAAGTAGTAGTAACAATAATCATCCTGCTCCATCTAGTGGAGGTAGTGAGCAACACCATGGCCATGCCAACACATACTGGACAAATGCTGAAGCACTCTGAACACCTGAAGTAGCACATTTGGTTGGAATTGTTTATGGTTCAGTCTAGTTTTTTTTTAACATTTACAGAACAGTGGATGGCTTCCTCCAATATTTGATGTTTAGAAACAAACCTGGGCATATTCACTTATAGTGGTACCCTAAATTATTCAGTAGAAAAGCCCCATGTGGCTTTGCTAGCAGGGACAAACAAGCTACAGGGCTCTTCAGTTGTGAGGTTTGCCACTTACTCTGACTTAATTTAGCAAGGGTCATTACAATGCACTGGAAAAGCCCTCAGGAGGATAAACCAGAGACGTTTTAAGGGCATGACAAGGACATTGATTCTACACTGGAGTTTTTTTTTTTGGAGTGTAGAGGACAGCTAGAGGCAACGAGGAACATTTCTCTAATTTTGGACAAGAGTTGTAGGCCTAGACGATTTGAATATGGACCCACCTTTAGGTCTGGGGAAGATTAGCTTTAATATGCAAACACAGGGAATGGTGCATTGATTCCTCCATTTCTGGAGCACATTGAAACCACTGCAGTCTGTGAAAATTCTGAAGATTGTGCAACTGCAACCCAAAGGGTAGGATAAAATATATATTATGTTTAATAAGATATATAAGTAACATATATCTAAAAACAAACAAACCAATGATGACCTTGAAGAATTTTCTCTACCCTCCCTGAACACACAAGGCATTTTCCATGAAGTAAACATAATGTGGGACATCATAGTCTTTGTTGTGTCCACAGTGCAGTGAGTGAGGTAATAATTAACCAGATGACTTTAATGTATTTCTGACTTTGTGTTATAGTAAATTAAGCAGGCTACTTCTTAAGACTGTGCTGTCTGGTGTAATGCATTCCTACATCCCAAATGTAAAGGCTACTGCTCCTGATCTACAGACATGTTTGCAAACTGTCGAATAGCCTAAATGAAAAACCATGGGCCACACTAAAGGGATGTGGACCAGAACTTGTCTATTAAACATGCTCTATCGACCCCCATCCCCTTTAATCGGCGTAGCCTATAGAGTACCAGAGCCTGTACTGTTCTGTTCTTCGCGCGATTGGTTTGGTCTGACATATTACCGTTATATATATATCAGAGCCATAGAAAGAGATATGCCACGAATAATCGCATTATCATTATAGAATTCACTTAATTTGCAATTAAAGACCAAGATAACGTGGTGTCTTACACTTCATTTACGCAGGGCTTTGTTACATAAGGCTACAATCGGAAAATGACGTTAGCCATTCGCCACAGGGAATAGCAGCCAGTTCACTGGGAAGAAAAACAATGGTTGGGAAAGTCATTATCATTGCTTCGTTAGCTAGGTTAGCAGCGAGGTTAACTTCTGTACATCCCTGGCGATTGTCACCTTAATGCAGAGAACACAGCGTGGCATATTAAATAACTTTAACACATGTGCTTTCAGAATGACTTTAACTATTCACTATTAGTAAGTATAAAACTGGTTCATGGAGAAAACCAATTGCTTCGTTCTACATTTGCACCAAGGCTAACTTCTTGTCATAATTAAAAAACACCTGAAACCACCGAACGCAGCATAGTGTTTTAACTAGAATACAAAGGTTTGCTGTCACCAGATTGTGAATTCATCTTTTTGACATATGTAGTCTCCACGAATTGTTCAGTGATCAAGTCAGTGCATCGAAGACGTCTGACTGCCAGCCGAGTACAGCTTACAGATGTTGAAAAAGGTCGTAACCTAGCCTGACGTACAGTGATGGGGAAGTCATCTCCTGTTGAAAAACAAAACACAAAAAAAATCAATTTATTTAACAGGATAATCTATGATATACTTGTAGAAACTGAAACAGGATTTCAGTTGTATTTGTCTGAAACAGCCATCAATAACTATTTTGGACATTTAGATCCGATGACCCCCATTCATTCAACACTCACCCGCGAGCGCCCTCTAAGTGAGCTGCGGATACTTTCAGTTACGATGGGATTAATAAGAGAGTGAACAGGCTCTATGTAGACAGGCGCTGCTGCAGCTTCGCTCGCGTCAGCCCGCCGGTGGTTTGTGGTGTGGGTGCGCGACAGCTTCGTCTTTTAATCTGTTTTGTTACCGTCTCTTTTAACATACACAATGGGCAAAAAGGAAGAAGATGAGATCATTCGGATTGCTAAGAAGATTGATAAAATGGCTCAGAAGAAAAGTGCGGTAAGGTTTTTGGCATGATTGAATGAATGTGTTTCCTCCGTCCCAAACAAGGCAGGAGGCTAACCGTGGCTAACATAGCCGTCGAATGCTAGCCCGGTGTAGCACAACACTTTCTCTATTAACGTTGCACGTAACTGTATTGCTGATATGTTAGCTATGCGAGGTTGGTGATAAAAGATGAAGCTCCTGGGCAAGATATGTCGCGGTTGTTTTGTTGCTTTGCTGGTTCATTGCAATTGCAGAAACTGAATAAGAAGCTGTAAACAAGCTGGAATTAAACGGCTAGCTGGTCTTTTAGAAAACGTGTGGAAAATCCACTTTGTTAGCCCCTTGCGCTAGCCAGACACCGAAAGCCTTATGACTCCTGGTTCAGAGGACCAGTTCCCGCGAAATTACATGTTTTGGAGCAATATATAGATCGTCATAACTTGTTCGTAAACATCTTCAAATTATATTTTACTGATACGCCTACTTTATAAATACTAAAGTAACGTAACAGCCATAGCGAAGATGTAGAATTGAAGATAAATATTAGCCATCATATGCTATGTTGTTAGCAGTGTTAGAATAACCTCGGAACCTATTTAGAGGTTTTGTTATGATGGATAAAAACTTTGGTGGGTATGTTGCACATGGACATATTCCGGCTAGACCTGCTAGCGTAAAAGTGCTGGTTTAGTGTGAAAAGAGTAACGTGAAATGACCATACTGAATGTAGATATACCTTACAAGGCATAATTTGTACATCGTGTAGACAGTGAGGCAACCGAGTTAGTTCTTTCGTTGCTAGCTGGTTTACGGCATTTGTTTATGGTGATGTACTAACATGAGCATTCTCTAACGAGTCGATATAAATCAATGCTTCGTTCACAAAACGGCCCCTCTTACTTTTAAATGCATTGTTTCTCATAGTCTGGCGCACTGGATCTCCTGAAGGAGCTGAAGAGCGTCACCATGACACTGGAGTTACTCCAGGTAAGTTTGATTTCATCACTTTATCGACGTACCTTAAGTGGTGAGAGAACCAGGTCAGCAACCATACCCCTCTTTTTTCTTACTACAGTCGACCAGAATTGGTATGTCCGTTAATGCAATTCGCAAGCAGAGCACCGACGAAGAAGTAACATCACTCGCCAAATCACTCATTAAATCTTGGAAGAAACTCTTGGGTAAGGCATAGTGACGTCCCCCTCAAAGTGCCATTGGGCAAACCTCTTTCTCCAAGATGGTCACAGGTTATGTCAAGCAATAAACACTTTTGTTCTATGGCAGATGAGCCTGGTGCTGGAGACAAGTCATCTGATGAGAAAAGAAAGGAGCCTTCCACACCCACAGTTACATCACAGGGCAGTCCTGAGCCCAATGAAGAAAGGTATGAAAGTGAAGTGGTTGTTTTTTTTTTTGTTTTTTTTTACCTGTTATGACTTTCAGCTAATCATTTGCTGTGCGCATATGTTTTTATTGTAATTTAACCTTGCACCTTTGTATGCGTTCCCTTTATTCCCTCTCTGTGTCAGAAGCTCAAGCAGCAATTCCAGCAAGAGTGATCTTGTCGAAGCCACCCCCAACACACTTATTGCCACCTTCCCACGAGCGCCCGTCACCTCTGACTCAGTTCGCCTCAAGTGCAGGGAGATGCTCTCCAACGCCCTGCAGACAGGAGGCAAGCCCTATCTGCCCGTGCACTGCACAGGACACATTCAGGCATCAAAGTCATTGAAGTGATAATCATTAAGTACCAAATGTACAGGCCAAGTACATGGTGTGTGTTATGCTGAATAATGTTGTTGAAGGTTACCAAGCAGTAACATTGCTGATATTTGTCAGATGGGTGTGTTGAAAAGAAATGTGGGCAAATGTTTTTTCGTGTTTCCCATCAGATGATCACATTGCTATTGGAGCAGACTGCGATGAACTAGGAGCCCAGATTGAGGAATATATCCTTTGAAAACACAATGTATTGTCTTGTTCAGTTCAAAATATGTTTAAAATATGTTTAAAATAAGTTTCTTAACGAGCTGGCACGCATCTTCTTGGAGTTTAAAAACACTGACATGAAATACAAGAACCGCGTCCGGAGCCGGATTGCGAACCTGAAGGACGCTAAGAATCCCAACCTGCGGAGGAATGTGTTGTGTGGAAATGTGGCACCAGATCGCATAGCCAAGATGACTGCTGAGGTAAGGACAGGGACGTGTCCCTAACCTGTCATCCTTTTAAGTCACCAATTTATTGCTGTGTGGCCTGTTATTAGGTTTGTATTGTCCTACTTCATACAGTAGTCTCTTTTACATTGATAAGCTATCTAAAAGCTCTAGTTGAGTCTTGGCTATATCAGATTTAAAAAGAAGGAAAAAGTGTCTGTGCCTAGGCTTGAGACATCAAATGTTTAAGATAGAGGGACTGTTTGAAATGGGAAAATGTCTACATTGGCAAATTCAGGAAGAATTATGAAAGATACATTGATCAGTACATCTTCAGCATCACCGATTCTAACAGACTATGACATTGTGTACTCTACTGGTTTAGGGTAAATGTCAGAGGTTTGTCAAGTGGGCAGATACAAGTTGGGTCAAACAACAAGTTTCGCCATTCTGCACAGCAAGATAACTATTTTAAAGAAACTCTAAAACTTGTAATTTTTTTGTGTTTGAAAATACCAGTTTATTACTTTTTTTGTATTTTCTACCCTATGACATAAAAGGTCTCATTCCGCGAGAAACCATTTAGCAGTTTTTTTTTTGTAAATACGACAGGTCACTCCGCGTTGCATATGGATGTTGCACGTGAAAATGTTCTTCTACCCCAATTGCCTCAATTACTCAATGAGGCAGAATAGTCAATAGACAGAAAAATGAGTGAATAAGAAAAAAAACAACAAAGTGACGTAAGTTTGTTAAATAGAAAAAACCATGCCACAGTTGTTTGCCAGAGGAGTCTTGTTGCAGCACACATTAACTTAGCAAAATATAGGTATACTATATAAGTATGTGTGTTTGTTTAGAAAGTTTAAATCTTCTATTTAAGGTGCTTTGACCAAATGGGCTTTGAATGATTGTAGCCTGTGACTAGCATAGCCGAGAACCTGTCATTCTCCCTGCTCCATCTCCTCCACCAAACTATAACAGCCTGTAACAGGAGCACTAAAGCATTTTTTTCACCAAAACTTTACAAAAACTATGCAATGAGACCTTTAAATAGGCCTATAGTAACAGTTTCCCTTTTCACCTTGTAACTATATTGTCCTCCTGTTCTGGTTTATAAAGCTAGCTCTTTAAAGATTTTGACCAAGCAGTTATTGAGTGTGACATTTGTGTAGTTTTTCTTGGATTGCCGGTAGTACTTGGCCTGGTCATTGAACACAGAATTTTTCCAGTGACATTTTGGAGTTGTGCTACTGTGGGAGTTGTGCCAAAGTGCATTCCTGCTACTGTAGTGTTTGTGTAGGCTGGAGTGTGGGAATTTTTTGCTGTTTGTTGTTATAAAGTGTTTTTATGGTTGCATTGGGTGTATATATATATAATACAGGGCTTGATCAGAAATTCTGTTAGATGCAGGATTACATTTATTTGGTAAACGGGCTTCCCAGGTTGCTACAGGAGGTATTGAATTCAGTGCCATTAATAAATTGGGGATATGTATGTTCATGTTTGTCTGTCCAGGAAATGGCGAGCGATGAGCTAAAAGAGATGCGCAAGAACCTGACCAAAGAGGCCATCAGGGACCACCAAATGGCCCGGACTGGGGGCACTGAAACTGACCTATTTACTTGCGGGAAGTGCAAAAAGAAGAATTGCACATACACACAGGTAAGAGTGCAGTACTGTTAGCTTCTTGTATTATTATTTTTTTTTTTAATCTGGTAGTTTACACAAGTGTATCAATAACGAATTAGAATATGAGAGGAGAAAGGACTTCACAATTTGCGCTTTCTACAAAAGGACCCAGGAAGCTAGCATTATGGCCATACAGTAGTGCCAAAAAACTCACTTGTATGTTAACATGGATATGCGGGCAAATTATTATTTCACATGCATAGATATGCAAATTCACTATGCAAGTGCAAGAAGGAATCTGTGACCAGTGGTAAAAGTCACTGGAAGGTGACACGCCTTGAAAAGTTGAGTTCTGCTCTTGTGGGTCTACATCGACTTGGGGGAGGAAATGATGGCAGATCTGGCTCTGTTTTGATTGGTTGTTTCTGAAGAGTGAGATTTGATTGATGGCCCTCAGATGCACTAAAATAAATAGCTATACAGATCACAATGTCTGTGAGCGTATTGCCAACCTCTACATGAATCACTGTGGAAGCACTGGGTCATTTAGGTACTCTGTCAAACTTTACATGCTTTCTGTGTAGTCACTTCGATTGGTACTTTTTGAAGTGACTGGTTTGATGCATTGGCTGTCTTTGAAGGCAACGGCTGCCAACATATCTTACAAACTGGTTTTATTCTCTTTACATTGCCTTGGTCATAACCAAGGCACGCAACTAACATTAGTCCCACGCAACTAACATTAGTCTCAGCCTGATTAGGGAAGTTCTGACAGGAATTTTGGAGGGTGTAAGGGTACAGGGAAAAGTCTTATCCCTTTTCCTGTGATCCTGCGTGTCTCCATTATAAAGCAGAACTTCCGTCAAACCCCACATAAACGGGGTTTCATAAACATTTTAGAGCAGTGAAGCATGACCGATTGCAGGCTTGTATCTGTGTTGATTTGTGGATTAAAGTGAAACGAGTGGAAACGAGCCAATTGTGTAACATTCTTGTCAACGATGACCTTAGCTTTGTGTCTTTATGCCCTACATCACTTTCGCTGACCTCAGGGTTACTTTCTGTTATTCTGCTCCTTAGCTTTATCTTCCCTGGCTACTTCCAAATGGCAGGGCCAGAGGGGAAGATGATACACTGATCAGCAGTTGTGGTGCACAATTTTGCTGTGTGTGATTGAGTAAATATGCCTGAAGCTGACCATCGTAGTCAAGCTGAATTTTATTTAGATCATAGAATCGCCTTAATACCAGCACTAGTAAGATGAATTTAAAGCAACATTTCAGCTGCTGTTTGGGTTTAGTTGTTGACTGTCACTTCATCACGAGAGTGAGCTATGTATACAATTTTGTTACAAATTCCAATTTTTGCGCTCAATTTTAATCTTTTTCCTAATACTACTTAGCAGTTTTAGTGTATGCAAGGGCACTTGTCTTGGAAATTGCCCTACAGCACCAGACAAGAGTACACAGAATTGTCATTAATTTGTCTATTTCAAATGTCAATCAGGTTCAGACTCGCAGTGCTGATGAACCAATGACCACATTTGTCTTCTGCAATGAGTGCGGCAACAGGTGGAAGGTAAGAGCATTAGCATGTTTTCTGCACTGTTTTATTGATCGCTGCTTGAACTTGATCAAAAACAGCCTTCCCAGATGCAGTTATTGCAAACATTTATTTAGCTGTTGTGTAAACTCAATTTCATTGGGGGGGGGGGGGGTTGAGGTGAGGTCCAGCCAACCTAACAATGTTTATATCATCCTGTCTCTCTCACAGTTTTGCTGAAGCTTGGAGGAGTATCTTCATCTTGCAGAGAAGTAGCCTAATTCCCAGATCAGGAGTCTGAATCGGTTATAAATAGGAACTTCTTCTTCAGTGGTACCTGGTGCACAAATATTGTCCCAAAAAACTCACTGAATGTTTTTATTTTTTCCTTTTGGTTACAGAACTGTTTTCTGTGTTTTTATCTTGACATGAAGACCGGCTCAACCGTCAGAGAAAAAATGTTGCGTCTCTCTGTTTATCTACCATCACTTTTTATATGTAGTTTTAACTTTGACATTGATCACATTTACCTTTTATTGCTTCGCCCTAACGATGATTAGTCACATTAATTTAAAATAGGAGGAGAAATGTTCTGTGAAATAAATCAAAATGATAAACCCTCCATGTGGTGTCTCTGTCTTGCCAGTAAGATAAGACTCTGCTTTCTTGTCTCTAAGGTAAAGACACAGTGATGATAAAGGCCAAAGAAGTGCTTGCTTCGCTTTCAGTAACCATGCCACGGCATGTACCAATTGTGTAATTAGCTCCCTAGCTAGCCAGCTTGAACGCTGTCCAGCAATTTGTCTTAAATTAAAACTTTCATTCCATTAAAGGGTATCATGTATGCTTTTATGTTTTCTTCCCCATTTGTTTAGAGTGTTATTAAAACTCTAATACTGAACTTGTTTTGTTGGTCATCCTGGTTAATCAGTCTCCATCACAATATCGGCTTAGAAATGGTATTCACCTCTCTCACTTTGACCAAGGTTGCAAAAAACTTGGTAGTCATGTGAGTCCGTAAGCAGCTAGCCTTCACTGACTGTGTTGTATCTGCCTTCCAGTTATGAGTATTATGTACCGTACTCTATAACAACACAAATCCGGTCATACCTGACTTATTGCCCTGTTATTATTGGTACAGGCCATGGTCATGTCTCCCTTTGATAACTGTAATGTCCTTTTAGCAGGTCCTCAACCTCTCCTGTCTTAACACATATCAACTCCTGGCCTGAACTAATGCATTATTCCTACTTTTTTTAGTAGCTTAGCCATAACTACTCGATTTCCTACAGTTTCTAACTGGATGTTGCTTCTCACTTGTAAGTTGCTTTGGACAATATTTAAAGCCAAAGTGCATTCCAGTGGGATTAAATACTATATCACTTCCCTTAAAACACAGTTTTACACTTCCAGCCAGTATGGAATGCATTTATACTTTTACACGCAAATACACAAAGGAGTTCACTTCAGCGAAGCATACCCATTTTCAATCCTTTCAACATTTCTAGATCCCTTATTTCTCTATTTTGTATCAGAGGGACAGTGCTTTTTTATGACCAATCAGAAAAGCAACAAACTGACCATTGGCAAACTGGCACAATAAGCTGTTCCATCCTGCCATGATGATAGCGATAATTCAGTATCATCACTTTTTAATAAGTAAAAAAAAAAATACACACTGAAATTTGATTTAGTATTACATTTACATTTGGAAGACTGCAGGTATCTTGGGGCAGTAAATATTTTCTGACATTCTCCAATTTAAATTCTGATGAGTAGAATTAAGTGTTTTTGAGCAATGTTATCATATAACACTAAAAGCAAAATAATAACAATATGACTTTGTTACTACTGTATCAATATAACATGATACCCAATACCCTCCTGTGTCGATCCCCCTCAGCTCTGGAACACTGCTGTCTTTTGGCTGCTGGGACACAGGGGGGAGTTGTGCCTCTCTACCTCCCTTTTGAAGTGTATGCAGGTGTGGACCACACATAAGCAACGTGAAGTAAAGATTCATGTCCACACTTCCTAAATTTCTCACTGCCAACAAATTTTAATGAGACTCAAAATGTTCAGTTGCAGAAATGTGTATCAAAACAAAACAAACAGCACTATGGCTTTCTGATTTATGTTTTTTTTTATTTAAGATGCTAGGCCTTCTCTGCTGATGGAGAGAGCCTTTGCCCAGTCATTTGCATGCAAACAAAGACAGAATTAAACGGTGAAATGAATAGGATGCCACTGTGTTTGATGTTCAAATTAGATGTTGATAAAAGGAGCAAAGATCACTTTGCATGAAGTAGACTGCTGTAAAAGCACGGACCCACTCCAAATTTAGAGACATTTTACAGTCCCAAGACCAAACACAAGCTCCCTTTTCAGTACCTGCAGATGTAGCTGTACACAAACAAACTGCTGAGCTGTGTTGCCACATAAGGTATAAGATAACCCTGACATATAAGGGTTTTGTGTTTAGAAAGACTCACAACAGATGTCCGATAGGATCTGTCACAATGAAACTAATACAGTAATACTAATGTGGCAAGATTTCTCTGCGGAATTTGATTATGTGCGGTTTGACAGCAACGAGGATCATACTGATCCACAATTGTTTATGGCCTTTATTCATCTCAACCATAAATAATAGACCTACCGTCCTGAAAAGATATAGCCACGAGGGATTGTAGTTGGACTGCATCAACGGTTTCTGTCCCTATTAAACTCAGTTTACCCAGACTTCATTGGCTTGACTGTCTGAGTTAATGGCATCTTGATAATCTCTTCCTTTTTTCCTGGATGTATTCACCTCCCTCTCTGTAATGTTACCCAGATGACCTCAGCCTCAGCAAACTTTTTTCCCCTAAGAGAATTTGTAGCCTCCTTTTGCTAAGGCCTTCAGTACTGTGAGAGTGCCTTGCTCACAAGTATTCTAACATTGGTAACACAGTCAAAGAAATTGCAAAATTGCACTCATATGATGTAAGCAGAATGCTGGAGTGAAGTGTTTGTGGTGTGGATAGCCAGAGGTGCCTTGGGCTACAATATCATTGTGATTTTTTTTTATTTCCCAATTGCAGGTATTGTAAATCACTTTCTACCTCACTGTATTACACTGCCATTTTCTTAGTCATCTTGGCACAATATGTTTGCTCTGAACTCTGACCAGAGATAAGATCAAGGACTTATGCCAACTTATGTCATTTTGAATAGTAATCTAGTTTAGAGAAGGCAGAATAATATCAAAATCATGTTGACTAAATGCATATTGTGATACTTTGTGCCTGTTTATCATAGTGATATAATCCTGAAGATATACTCTCATGCTACATTGTATGTTGTTTTTCTCCTACTTCTTGTCCTTAGTGTATGCTGGTTGCCAATATTTCTTGGGTGGATCACAGAAACAAAAGTAAAATCATTGTGCTTTATTTTATCTTTAAGAATCCAAAATGCCCACAAATCATTGTTTACGTTGGTTTGGTAAAACTGAAAATAAACAAAAACAAATATTTACTGTAAACATTCATGTTTTCACCATATTGTAAACTCAAGTAAGGTAACATATTTTTACAATGAACACAAAAAAATGAATAAATATAGGCAGTATCACTCCAAACCACTGGTTTAGATTGAGGTTGATCTGCATGGTGAATCCATCAGCTCAAATTGCACGTAAAGTAAATTTACCCTTAGACAAGAAGTACCACAATGAAGTTCATATTTGCTGATAGATAACTGGTTTCAATCAACTTGCTTCATGAATTGTCCTGAGCTCTGCTCTGATACTACATGATATAACACAATGATATATTAAATTACCTCTTAACACAGTATGTCTCGATGTAAACATAACATGAAAAATAAATAATCAATTAGAATAAAGAATCTAACATGTCACCTTGTTCATGTCTGTCAATACGCAGGACAAATCACTTAGAACATCGATTGAAGGCTCAGAGTCTATCTGCAGGATCTGTCCAAGAAATGGAAGCATTTTGGTTAGACAGACAGAGTAAATGGGCCAGTGGCACGACCTTGGTGTGGGCCCTGAGTTGAGAGATACTAGATGTGTAAAACGAATGCAAGGGGTGCTCGTATTGCTAATCTTGAAAGAAGGATGGTAGGGTAGGAGCTTCAATGACTGAGCAGCGTGCCCGCATGTTAACCTTGCTGTCCCACAACCATGCTTTGGTCTACTGCATCTATATATATATGTATATGTGTATATATATATATGTGTATATATCTGTCTATAAGCAGGAAGGCATATGCAGACCTCTTCTCAAAAATATCATATAGATGGGCTGTTGAACCCAACTATTCATTGCACATAACCGTATACAAGACTTGCTCATTCAGCTGTCCTTATACAATGGAAAAATGGTTAGTGATAGTGAATATGCTATGACCTAATGAATCATGATGAATAATCTATCACTTTTGTTTAAAGTGACACTATGCAACCTTTGGTTGGTTTTCTTATGAGGCTCCCCCTAGGGGCCAGGACTAAATGTTCACTGTCAAATGTTCACTAGCCACTTAACCTTGAAAATGTTGCATTGTGTCGCTTTAAAGGCTTAAGATATAAGGCCCAACACCCTAAAAACTGGTGCTTCCAATTTTTTGTCAGATCCTGCACATGACAAAAGTTTAAAACTATTGTCATGAATGTGATGTCACAAAATTTTATATCAAGGCACTTCCTCAAATGAGGATCTTGTCTTTGAGTAATGTATATGCCAGGCAACAATGTAATTAATCTACCACTAGAAAGATAAAGATAAACATACTGCAATTCTGAACAGTGCCATGAATGAGAAATAAATGATATCATAGTAGTAATTGCCAGTGCTAGTTTGGTACGAGAACTCAAGGAAGGCTCACTTGTAGGCTGGAGAGTATCTTCAAAAAACACTGCTCTCCTAGCTTCGACTCCTTGTCACAACAAATATTTTCCTCTCTCAGAAATAAATAAATAAAATAAAAGAAAACAAAACAAAACAAAAAAACAAAGAAAAAAATAGCATTCAAACAAAGTTCACTACAAAGATCATCCAATCAATATGATAAAAAATACTGAGTGGTTTGCTGATTATGTTGACAGCTAAAATAATGACACTAAGGAACATTAGCATATGTTCTAGTTCCTCATTTCCATTACAGCACAAAATCTAACTCAGGATAACTAATGACATTTTCTGTTAACTGTGCTGTGTGCAGGAAGCTCCCACATGATGTGGACACAGTCTCGATGCACCATAGTCCATATATGAACAAGGAAGAGTGATGTGTCTCCCGCGTGTTTCTATTCAAATGGTTCATTGAGATCCCTAAGATACTGTAAAATCCGGTGGCAATCTGATCAAGATCAAGCTGTGCTGACAGATAGCAAATTCAGAAGTAGACAGACAGAGAAGTGGGTGCTAGGTAGTTTACAGTTACAGTACCCCAAATGAGCTGCCCTGTGGATAGACTGTGTGTCTTAAATAGAGCTTTGATTCTCATACATACTACACAAATCTTGGCACTTCCATGTGCCCACAGTTCCCGTTTCTTTATAAATTGTACTGTAGAACAAGGAGAAATTCTAATTCTTCACGCACAGAATTTTTCATAAAGATATAGAACTATATATGGCCCAAACAAGGCATTATATTTTCCTCTAAACAATATTACAACAAAATATTTGATTGATTGACAATAAACAAAGAATGCCACACACACACACACACACACACACACACACACACACACACACACACACGCATGCACACACACAAAGAAAAATCTCCATGTCCATCCAAGCTGATCTATAGCAGTACATGTTGTGTCAAGCCCTCGGGATGTTTGAGACCTTTTAAAATCCAGAGACTTGGAGACCTGAGTGTTTTCCTTTCAGGTGCACACGACTTTAGTATTAAATCCCTGGGAGGAGCCCGCTGGAGGTCTTCAGAAATATACACTAAAGTTTCTCTAAGGAATGTTACCAACAACAAGAAGACCAGAGTAGTAGGGAAGGGCAAAATCAACAATAATCACAGAGAACCTAGGATTCTGGCGACTGCTCGGAGAGGGTCTTCAGCAAGTTTTTGTAGAACGGGGAGTTCAAGAAGCGAGGATACGAGTCTCTTTGCATTAGGGTATAGATCTGAAGTTGAGCATCGTCAAAGGTGTGTGAGGTGGGCTCCAGCATGTTGCGATTAATCACATCTCGAACCCGCGAATCAAGGCTCACCTGTGGGACAGGGAAATGAGTTGGATATTATATTAGAACAAAAGGCAGACTATTAATTAAAGCCACTGGCAATTACTCATTAATAAAAAAAATTGGGACAAATGTAAATATGCCCACCTCTTTGGGTGAGAGGATGGATATGTAATCCTCATAGATGACTCGGGCCTTCTCCTCAATGGTACCCTTGTTGGTCTCTTTGTTAAACTCCTCGCAAGCCAGCCAAAAAAGCATGTTTTCCTCACTGAATTCTGTTCGCAGAAATTGCCGGAACGCACTCCTGCCAGACGGGCAGTGCATCAGCTTGTCAAATGATTGGGCCCATGACTGGGCCTCCTCCACAGTGGGCTTTGAGCTGTTGGGGCAACAGGGTGTTTTAGGGGTTTCAGTGTGGTGCTGAGGAGTAAGTGCTTTTCATTTCACATGCAGCACTGGGTGACTGCATAAGATAAGTAAAAATCAACCTGTTAATATCAAGTATGTCAATATCATGTCATATATGTTAATGTGAAGTAAACAAACCAACCTGTTTGACTGCATTATACTGTATATTACTTCAACAGGTGTTTAGTGAATGTCTACTGGAGTGTGATTTTGGTAGGTGTTTGTTTGTGATATGGTGTGTGTGTCCAGGGAGGTTGTGGGGTGAAAAAGAAAGAAAGAAAGAAAAAAAGAAAGAAAGAAAGAAAACAGAGAGAGAGAGAGAGAGAGAGAGAGAAATAGTAAGAGAGAGAGAGGAGTAATGTTATTGTGACACACTAACCTCTCCTCACAGTCTCCAATCCCCTCTTTGATGTCATAGGAGGCCTGACGGTTCCTCTCCTCCCTGTCTTCATTCCTAACAGTGAGACTGCAAGGTGGTAAACACATCATGATCCTAACACATTTTGACCCCAACACAGCATGGAGCTATATCAGGCAGAAACTGTGGGTTGTGAGAACTGATACTATCCATTTAGCAAGTGTATGGTGTGACACTGTCTTGTATATTAGGCAGTGCTTACTTGGTGCACAGCACATGGTGTGCAGTACATTTGGTTGTTTAAGACAGATTACGTAACATAAAAATTGTGCCTCTAACAAAGGATATCCAGTGATATCCAGTAAAAAGTGAACTATGATTGGTTACATTTTGGGAACATAAGAAATTGTCATGTGTCAATGTGATTCCTAGAGCAAGGAATAAAAGATCCTGAATATCCTGGTTCTGTGAAGATATGCTACTAAAATTCTTAAAACACTCTGACCCTCAACCCCTAACCTTACTGTCTTATTCAGGACGAAGTTAAACTCAGGGTGTGAGCCATACGCTGTGCAGCCTGAGTAGGTGACAAGACCTGGTGGAGGAACTGATGTAAGAAGCCTACCAGGAGCAGCTGCAGCAGCAGCACCAGCAGAAGCAGCACGCGTTGGAGCCCCGGTTGGCCTGGTCTGGCTGCTCCTGCTGGGTCGGTGCATTGCCCCCCGCCACCGGCTCCTGTTGCACCGACATCTGCCTCTTGCGCATCTCCATCCGCTCTGATCCCATGGACTGTGAAGGGACACTGTGCAGTCAGTCACAGGAGGACAACCAAAGCACCAAACCAAAGCACAGTGGCAGCAGTTGCAGTAGGCATTGGGAAGCTGAATGAGTGAGGGCATGTTATCCAGAAGTTACATGAGTGGATTCAGCTAAAATTGAATATCATGTTCAAGCTTGCCCAAAGTGCATTAACATGTTTAGACATGGCGTCCACGTGTTTTGAAGGCAAAGCAGCACGCTGCATCTGTCTCAAATAGTCTCATTTCTGTAATGGAGTATTGTGGTCAAGAGTACTGTGGTGGCATATCAGGAGTTGTGTGAAAATATAAATATCTTCATTGAAATCACCTAGGGCAAATCCTACTGACAATAGATATGATATAGTGGCCTTGAAAATACCATTCCATCTATAAACCAGACATAATTCACATATTACCTAGAAGTTTCCCCCCCCTCATTCAAACCTTTTTAACAGTTTTATCCATTTAATTTTGTCAATATACATCTCTTTCAAACACACACACGCATACACACACACAGGCCAGATGGTTGGCCCCTATCTTCAATGTGACGGATCAATTGCCATTTGTGTGTCACTACAATGCTCATGAGCTAACAGTTAATGTGTAGCAATTGCAATGTTGGTATGAAGGGAGCTACCATGAAAACCCTGCAGAACACTGAACCATTATACATGTTACGGTCTACACATTTGAAGTTACACGTTACATAAAGTACTACAACTAAAGAAATGATCATGCTCCTTGGCAGAAATAGTACGCAAGAGGAATGTGTTGATCATGACTCTTTTTATCACCTGCTACAAATACAGGGCATACTTTTGGAGATTGATCAAGTCGCTTTTCCGGCCATGTGTAGCACGTTATGTTCCTGTAATGAAAAACGATCCAAAGCAAAATGTTGGGATATTTCATATGGGGAGGGCGGCAAAAGGGCGCAGCACGCTTCTAACTGCGGTAGCATCAAAGTATTAAAGCCATCCAAATCACATAAAATAGTTCATCCTTCCATGGCATCTAGAACATTTCGTAAAGCGACACCGAAACTTCTACCCGTTCATTTTTAAAATATGTTTATATATGAAACATCTTTAGGAAATACCTATAGGCAGTCATACAATACCAATATCGCTCATGTACGAGGCTGGAAAATGGGAGATTCCCACATTGGAAAATACTAGTGATTACGCCACATATAATGGCATATAGGCTACTAATGAGGAGGACAGTTGGGAAAAAATGACATGCAGTATTATTTAAAGAAAAAAATGAATTATATTATGCTACTGTCCGGTATTCCGGCCTCAGAAAGTGCCAAGATGATGAGCGACTAATGCTTCATCGCCTAGGACAACCACCAAAAAGACGTTTCTGTTAGAGCCACCATGTAGCCTACCTCAATCATGACATGCCGCTTTGTTATCATCTAAATAGATGCTATTCCGAATTTCAAACACAAAATCTCTGCTACGGTTACGCAAGTTCATTCCAGTACTTACAATTTCACCATGTATGCCTAGAGACGAGGTAATTCTTCGCCTTTATTACATCCGTTGGTATAAGGATTTTTAAGACCGGCTGCTCGGTGTCAATGCGCATGCGTTTCCTTTGCAAGTTGTGGCAGCCAGTGTAAGCGTAAAACCTCTGAATGTCACAGATTTTTCATGCGCTTATAACCATTCCCCCGCATTTCTCGGTTTGACGAGGCGCAAGAACCCACGTCTTATTACAGGAATAAGGAAAGGCGCTATGCATGTATCAATATAGAATGTCAGACCTTAAACATTCATATAGGAATGTCTACTGTAAAGAAGTCTTTACGGTCTTTCTGCTTAGGAAGTGCTGCACTGATGACTCCATCATACATCTTCCACCACATTATCATTGTAAACTGAGCTTTTTCATTTTGATTTGATTTTTATTTTTTAATTCACTCATTTTTTTATTCCAATATAACTCGAACTAAAGAATGGGTGAAAGTAAATGAACACTTTCTCTTTGAGATATTAAAGCATTAGAAGGGCCGACTGTGTAATTGGTTTGAGGGGTAGCCAACATCAGCGTGGGAATGGCAACGGGAACACTCCCCCGCCCTTTACAACAATCTCACGGGAGTTCCCTTGCCTGTTGTGATGCAAGGATTTCCCTTCGCGAAGACGTGAAAACACTACACAAATAGCTTGCATAAAACGAATGCATAGACAAAATACATGATATATCACGGTAGGAACTATTGGTGCTCAGTGTATGGCATTTGGGGTGTTTTCTGTTGTTTAAAGAACAATTACATGCCTTGTATACATTCTCAATGTTTAAATACAATTTTGGCGTTTCCTCGCCTTACGTAGAGCTGCTGTCCATGGTGCTGACACTGCATAGAGACTGCAGGCAAAAGGCCGCATAGGGCGTTTTCGGATTGTAGCAAATCAAAGCACCAATTATAATTTACATGTAATTTCGTGTGCATTGTCATACTAACCCACCTAAAATGTAAGTTAAAACTATGTGCATATATCATATAAGCAAAGCTTTCAAAATACTGAAAATATGTAGGTCTGAAAGGCTCCCCATTTTTTTAGCAGGCCTAATCAGATCAAGTTCATATGAAAACGAAAAATAATGGTATCTGCAGCGACCTTTTCTTATTTCAATATTTACATTAGGGATCATGTTTGTTTGAAAAATTCACATAAAATTCTCCGATTCATCCGACTGCTTCAAACCCAGTGTCGATTTTCTTGCATGGGGGCAGCAACATCGTGTTGCTTTGCGGACCCATGACTCTTGGTGGATACACTAGATGGCAGTATGGAGTCGTGCTGTTTTAATGCATTACAATTTAAACAATACTTTTGGGCAGTATTTTGCAACACTGTGTTATCGACATTGATATATAAAGTGTTATTGACATTGATGCAAATATTTTTACTAATCCAATATATATTTTCAACATGTCCATGGATTTGCATACCTGAAGCATTAATATTTGCAAAAACAATCAAATCACTTATGTGTTTACTCTTATTGTATGTTGGTGTTTGTACACTAGCTTTGATTATTATGCTTAGTCACTTAAATCTTCCCCATACAGAAGGTTGTTTCCCCAAATAGCTTTGTAAATTTAAGAGGCTGAAATTCCTCCTACAAATGTCACCACATTTACAGACAGTGCACATAATGCACTGCACTTAATGATAAAATACTTTCATCATTAACTGGCACATATGCACTGCATGTAGATAGTATGACTATTACATATGGAGCATAGTTGTACAGTAATGCTACACTGATAACGAATGTATCCTGCCCATAATTCTTCGTTAATTAAGTTTGACAGGGTTGACCCTGGTGAAGCCTGAAGTCTCCAGCTGTGGTTTTAAGCAACCGTGTCGCAATCAGTTATAAACAAAACTAATACTTCTTCTCATGTAATCTGACATTATTTTCACGTTTGTCACATTGCAACCTCTTTGAGTGAACAATCGAGGTTTTTCATTCTCCTAAAAAAAGGTTAGTAAGTACACCATGTAAACACGCTTCATGAATAACATTGCTGTTCTGACCTTTACGTGGAGCCTTGTTCATTCAGATATCTGGTTCTTAAGTAGGGCTATATCTCTTTTGATTTTACCTGAAAGGATAAATCTTCTTCATTTTTGTGTGGATGGCTGCCTTGAGCTGAGTAGTCTCCACTGTGCTGACAGGCTAGGAGTGTTTGTCGTATCCAAGCCCACATCAGAGAAGGAACATGGGGAAGCCTTAGACGCAGCAAACAAACAGGCCTTACTGCCCAGCATCTGACAGTAGTGCACAGCATGTCCTAAGTCGATGATGTTTCATTCTCTCTCTCCCGTTCTTGATCCTCTATAGTCTTCCCGACAACCTGTTCTCGGGCTGCCCCATACAACTTCAGCATGTGCTGCTGTCTCCCATAGCTGGGTCATGGTGCTGGAAGATGAAGACAGCACCAATGGAAAAAACATACTGTGTTTACAGTGGAGAGGACAGGATAGGATTATGGCCACGCTCCCATTCAGTCAAAGCCTGATCACACTGTGGTTTAGAGCATCTCACCAGCTTAGTGCAGATTAAGACTGAAGGCTTGAGTATTTGTGTACTCAGATGAATCTGTGTGTGCATGTGATTGTGTGTGACAGAGACAGAAAAGAGTGACAAAAGAGATTGGAGTCGTGAGGTTCACATCTGTGCCACTGTAATTTCTCACTAATAAATGTAGCTAAGTTGATGAAGGAAAATCCTAGGTCAGACAGCTGTACAACCATGGCATTGCTTATAGAGTTAAGACCATGTGTTCTGGAGTAAGACATTATAAAGATTCACATATAATAATGGCACAGAGAGTGTTACATCAGTTACAGATGCATAGTTGTAATGTCACTCGTTTTTTCCTGGCTCGGGTGTAAACATTTAAATATGTATTTTTTAATTAAACAATATATAAATGCAAACGTTCTGTGTAGTCAAAAATGTGTATGGAAATCAATCATTTACCTTAAATTTTAAAAGCTGATTAGTTGCATACCATACTAAAATATTTAGAATTATGGTAAAATGTAAATGCACTGCCTTTTATATAGTGCATTCATATACTAAGAAGAGGGCCCAAAGCGCTTTACATGGAAAGGTTCACATTCACTCATGACAAAAGGGCTGTCATGCAAGGAATCAACCAGCACATCAGAAGCAGTATAGTGTTTAGAGTCTTGTTCAAGGACACCTACAATTGCTGGGCAACTGCTCTGCCTCCTGAACCACTGTAAATTAGTTTTTCTTTAAAAGATCAACTGAAGCAAGTTTGAAAACCTTGAAGATGGTGTATGAGGTTTTATAGAAAGTGGAGGCAGTGAGGAAGTTCTGCTGCTTTTATTTCCATGGTAACCCATGCTAGGAAGGGAATTCAGCTGAAATGATTTTTTTTATTTTCAAAATAGAATCACCTTTTTATTTAGCCAATTATATAATATGTCACAAATAGAGTGTGACGCTATTGCACTTGAATGTACATAAGATACCTTCTCAGTAAAAGAGTAAAATCATGTTGTTTGAGGACAGGCACCATGTTCTTGCCCTTCCCAGAGCCACACACCAGTGGACTTCCAACAATAGGGTTAGTCATGAACTGCAACTCAAGCCCAAACTATACTGCAATATACTGTATTTCAAAGTAGAAAGTTCAGTAGTTGTCTCCAAGGAATATTTCACCATGAACAGGTATGCACAAGGAAGCCCACACTAAACTCCTGCATGAGCTGAAAAGGAAGCAGTATGTATCAGCATGGGGGAAAGGGTGATGGAAATAGTAGCAACGAATTGCCTTATTAACTGGTAATGTCTTCGTGATGTACCCTTCACTCATGGAAATGTGTAAAGAATGCTTATAATGCTATTTTGATTAATTTATGTTAGTCCAACAGTACAGCTATGCACAATAGCACCATAATAATATCTCATTCTAAAGCATTAAATGGATCTTCATACCCCAAGGCAATGATCAACTTCTTTAATAAGTTTGATAAATTCTGCAAGATGTACATGCTATAGTTAAAGGCTTGGATGAATTAGACTAAAAACATCACAGAACAACTAAAGTGTAGGCTGTTTTGCTGCTGTAGGCCATGACTCTACATTGCCCCACATGGCTGCAATCTCATACTATATAATAATGTAACATAATACCACTCATATTATTATTATTATGTATGCATAACACTTAGCAATACTCAGGAGCAAAACAGTTAAAGATATGAAGAAAAAAACTGTGAAACGACTGCACAAGACAGTGTCATCTTGTACCAAAAGAGAAAAATGGCAATGACATTTTTTTAAGACAAGTTAAAAGAATGTCATCTCATATTAAACTATTGTGTCTTTAATACTGCTACACGAGAGGTCTGAAGGGTGAGTATGATGTCAAACCCCAATTCATTTAGGAAACATCTAATATTTTTTTCCCGCCATCCAAATAACAAATAAAGGAATTGTTTAGTAGGCTACCTATGGCAGTTTATGTGTTAGGGAGAAATAAAACGTTGTTTTGCTTGGGGACTTTATTTATAAAATCAATCAACAGCAAATTTTGCTCTCCTTGCGAAAACATTCCACATGTAAAATGCTGAAGTGAAATGGCATTACTGTGTTGACTTCGGTCAGGTATTGTTCCATGCTAGGCTCAGCCTTGGGACATGTTCCAAAGGGCGTTTTGCCAAACGAATGCTGTCAGTATAATTGGCCAAAGCCTCATTCTGAGTAAAGGGAATGTAGTTGAGAAAAGGTTGTCGGCTGTCGATGTCACAAACTGTATAATATCATACAGAAACAGCAAAATAAAGTTTCAGTTTCAATTTAAAATTCTCAGATTTGATTTGCTTTACCAAGGTTTGTTGTGTGACAAAGTGTTGTTACATGCATATAGAAAGATTAAAAACAAATGACGTCATATGCAGAAGTTGTCCTGCTTTTTCTGAGGTTACTCAAAATTTGAGTGACCATGTGGGGTAAATGTAGTGTGACCATGCAATGCCTCCTGTAAGTGCTCACGCGCATGTGAAATCTTGTCAGCTTTATCTGTACGTGCTCCTAT
Organism: Coilia nasus; assembly: GCA_027475355.1. Taxonomy (NCBI): domain Eukaryota; kingdom Metazoa; phylum Chordata; class Actinopteri; order Clupeiformes; family Engraulidae; genus Coilia; species Coilia nasus. The sequence continues at coordinate 24,003,899 of CM050221.1, forward strand.
TTGTATCGGACTCTTGAGTCATTTACTCACATGATTTAGTCACATGATCACAGTCGTGACGTATTGTTTCGGTCTGTCAGCTGAGAAGCAGCAGGTAAGGAATCAGCGCTACTGTCGTGTAAAGCCTCTAATTCAAACGCAGTTTATGCCATTTATCCTTTCCTTCTAATAAAGGTAAGGATGATGCTGTGGGTCGAAACAGAACCAGTTTGTTTCATAGGGTTATCTCGCTGTTTTCATTGACTGGTCTGAGCTAACTACGCTAATATTGCTAGCTGACATAATGTCAGTGCATTTTCACATTAGGTAGTATTGGCGTTCTTTGAAAACAGCAGAGGGTAAAGCTTTTGTTTTAAGACAGAATTAACTCGATGCATTCCACCACCTTGTGACCACTGGTACACACTAAATGCGGCAATATTCTTGTCGAAATTGTAACGTGGCCGTGTTGGAACTGAGCTAGCACTTTAAAATGTTTGCCCTTGTTATGCTACCTACCTAATTAGCAAACGGAGGAGAGATCAATGTTAGTCTGATACAAAGTACACATGTTTTTACAAATGTTACATATTGCTTTGTGACATACTGTGCTGTTGAAATGTAGGTGTTTTGAAAAGAACGGCTACTACTACTAGTTCAAGATGGACATCCGAGGAGCTGTTGATGCTGCAGTTCCTACTAACATCATTGCCGCAAAAGCGGCCGAAGTACGAGCTAACAAGGTCAACTGGCAGTCCTACCTCCAGTAAGTTTGAAATATTGTTGTAAAGTAGTCTCGTACACCTGTTCGCTTCTGCAGACTAATCTTTTGAACGTCTGTAGAGCCGTTTAGGTTAACGTCTTAGTCGCATGGCTGATTATGTCGTGCAGAAAGATGTACGCTAATTTAATCGTGGTACAGGACAACATTCAATAGCCAATTTTTTTAGTACATATATGTGCTTTTGAGAGGAAGAGTAGATGTATATCTTTTTCCATAAGCAAAGGATTAATATGTCTAAACATGCCATACACTCCTGTATTGTAGCCCAACTTTACTTTGAGGGTATGCCAGACATTTCTAGTGATAGTGCTATGGACCTCAATAAACAGCAACAATTAGGATCTGCCTGTGAAAATTCAGACTGGGTCTGACTTTAGTTCCTGTGGAAAGGAAGAATACGTGAATAGCATTCTAATTTGACCTAGATGGAAAATGCAGGAAGTTGTTATTTCCTCTGTGTTGTTCACAGCCTTGGGACTTCTGAGTGTGTAACAGGGAGACAGATTGGCAGCCTGTTGTTTGTGGGTTTTGAAACTTCCTCTTTGCTACCAAAATGCCAAGCTGTCTTTCTCCCTGAGTTAACATGTCTTGCTAATATTTAAAATGTTTACTGTTGTAGTTACATTTGGCAAATCACTGCTTATCATAATCTGTGATATATGTTCTTTCAGGGGCCAGATGATTTCAGGAGAAGACTGTGAATTCATCAAGAAGTTTGAGGTGGCTGCCTCTGAGGAGAAACAGGCTATACTCACCAATGAAGGCCATCAGGTAATGTATTCAGAGGCCTGTGTCACAAAATGTAGGTAATGGCAGCATTTTCCCTAATGTATAGTCCCAAAACATGTAAAACCTTTCCTATTAGTCATCTCTGGGAATATGGAATGTGTTTGTATGTTCATGGCATAGACAATAAAGATGATGGTACACCAGACAACTTTTAAAGCAATGTTGCTGGGCAATCTAACTAATAGATAGTGTTTAGGCACTTTATCACTGATAATGGGCAACATAATTTCATCAGGAAAACTTACATCAGCAGCAGCCAACATTTTGCAATCATACCAGTGCCAGTGAAACCAGATTTTCAATTCTTAGCTTGATCACATGTCTACTGCAGTCTACTGCACAAGTTCGTGGTGACTTTGGGTGATGTCGGCCGAATTTGATGAATTTGTCTAGTAGATGCTCAATCACACATCAAGTGGAAAATGGAAGGCTAATACTGTACTTGGGGACTTGTTTCTTCTTCTACTAACTTTGGCAAGCTTGCAAGCTAGCATTTCAAGGGAGCTAGCTAGTTAGCATATACATACCAAGCTTAGCTTAGTCATCTTTCTTTGGACTTTACTTGCATCGAATAGTAAAATCCATCAGGATAGCTATTCCTTTTATAAACAAATACCAATTCTAGTGGTTATTTTGTGGCAATTGCTGCTGGAAATGATTTCCCAACATGAACATAAAAATAAATGGGCATGATTATGGTTATGGCTTGTTATCCAAATGGTACAGTAAAGTTCCACCTGTGTGACAAAAAGTCGCTAGGCGTTACTCAATTTGTGATGTAATTTTTAGCATACTTTCAGATAAACTCTTCTTACAAGGCAGTGACATGGCAGATTTCCTATTGGAGGAAATGTGTCTTGCTGTGTTTTCTCTGATCTACAACAATATCAAAATCAAGGCATGTAGTGATTCTCATGTAAAGTTATTTAATTTCAAAGTGACGCTTAAATTTATGGAAGTCAATGGCATGCTAAAGGCTACTGGGTGGTTTCCAGGTGGGCCCTTTCCCCATGGGGGTTCCACATATATTTCTGACCCCTTGGTTAATAGGTAGTCATTGATTTGTGCTTAAAGCCACATTGTGTTATCATTTCTCCCATCTAGCAGTGAGGCTGAACCAACCAACTGAACAGTATTCCCCTTTCAATACAACTTCTTCCAGTGTTCTTTTATGGCAAAAAAATGAAGCTACTTAGTGTCTTCCTTCTTCCCCATCTTACACAACGCAAAGCATGGACACAAGACTGCATCCCTGCTGGTGTCTGTATTTTGCAGAGGCTGTAAAAGAACCTTAAAGGCTCACTTCCTCATTACACATTGCCGGTCTACAACAACATGTAGACAGTTCTAACATTACTTAAGGTTTAGGAGAGCTAACTGTCATTAGGCTTGCAAGGCAGATACATGATTTTTATGTGCTGTAAAGGTGAGCTGTCCTGACAGAATTGGCTACATTTAACTTCATGCACTATACGTCCATGTATGAATGGCACTATACGTCCATGCACCAGGTGTTTTATTGCCCTTTCCACTTCTACATTTAAATTCCACTGGGCAACCAAAAAAACTGGGAAACAGAGGCATGACTGTTGAAGTCGAATTCTGTCTCCCTACTCATGAACCTTTTCCTCATCTTCTGTAGTCTTGAAATTGCAGCCTGTTACTGCTTGACTCTGTTTGCATGACACTGAAGCTACACAGGCTTCCACACAGATCGCCTGAAAACTGTGTCTTAGATCAATAAAGAAAAGTTTCGTCAAAGAGTTGCGACACACTTTGATGTCACCACAGTGTAGTGTACAGTGTAGGACAATAGCCTGCCCATGTCCCTGTTCTGAATGGGAAGCACAATGATCAGTTTAACAAAAGTTTAACATGTGATTTGCTTTTTGACTTGCCCCCAAAGAAACATCTTTATCTTAGGAGTAAAGCATGCCTGTTCCCAAGCACAATGGTCAGCACACAATCTGCTCATTCTCCGCTGAAACCATAAAATATCTCCTTATATTAAATTTGCTGGACAGCAACGATGGTTTGAAAGATAATATGGGAAGTATGAAGTTAGACCCACTATTTTACTTGGTCACATCATATGACTATATTTAGCAAGTCTGCATAAAAGACAGTGGGGAAAAATCAAGTCTAGCTATGGCAGAAAATAAAAGACACAAAAGGCAGGGGCTGTTTTTTCCTGTTATTCCTCTCTGTGGGGGGCTTAAGTCTTAGGAGGGCAGTGCACCACTAAGCTCACCAGCTTTATATATGAATGACAATATCAAAGTGTAAAGGGTAAACGGTAAAACATTATTTTTCTTAAATCAATTTAATATTACACAAGAATGAAAGCATTCTGAATCACATCACACATTGTGTTTAACCACTGCTTCCAGTATGTGGTGTACTTAAAATGCATTCTTAAGGTTTGTTGGTCTAAACAACTGACACTGCTACTATCTGTGAAAATAACAGGTTAATTAACTGATGTGCTCAAGGGACCCACTAGCTTACAGCAGCTTTAGTTAATCAGTCAAAGGAACAAGCCACATTTTTGGGCAGATAACTTATTGCTGTATAACTAGTATTCTTTTTGCAGTTTTTTCTCTATTATGTTTATTATCTAAGATGATTTTATATTGGAGAGGAGTATTAACGCATTTGACACAACAGGCTGTTTTATTCAGTTATTATTTGTATATTTATGCGCAGCAGATTTTGTGAAGATGGTAATAAAACTGATACCATTGCTGTTTTTAAGTACCGCGGGATACCTTATTACCATATCGCCCAAAACTAGACATTGGTAAATCTCTGTATTCTGATAGGTTTTTGCCGAACTGCATCATAGCTCATTACCATAAAGTTAACTGACTCACTCTGGTTGCCCAATTTGCTTCGCTGTTGGCGAATTCGCTTTGTTTGCCCAATTTCCCAACTCTCCATAGAGAAATTATGACTTCCGTCACTCTGGTCACTTTGGTCACTTCTGATGTGAATGCAGCTTTAGCCTAGCTTAGCATAGTTTACCATGAGTAGGTTAGCCTGTAACTAAGTGACAGAATAGATTTCCTGTACCAGTGCTTTCCTAATATTTCCCAGAAAGGGTAGCATGTTCCTTTAAGATGTCTCCATGTATCTCCTCTGTTTTCACATCAGCAGTGCATACAAAGAGCATCTGTGCCTTTCATTTCAAAGTTGCTGATACATGAGTGTACCAGATGTTGTCAATGTGAGTTTTTTCCCCTGCTCTTGGACTGATTCAGTTTGTTTTTGGTGTCCAGTGTGCAAAAACGTTCCTGAACCTCATGGCCCATATCTCAAAGGAGCAGACGGTCCAGTACATCCTGACACTGATAGATGATACTCTGCAGGTAGGTTAAATGGCAATTTGAATATGTAGAGACACACTTTCTCACACACACACACACACACACACACACACACACACACACACACACACACACATCTATTTAAACAGTACCGTTCCTGTTTCTGGCTAATTTTGTTGTAATTCAAAGCACACCTCTTTCTATGAACAGCTGTGTACGTGTGATTGTGCATGTGTGTAATCAGGGAATTAACAGTCATTAACCCACCAATGGAGGGTAGATTTTCTTTCAAGGAGTCAATATCAGAACACTACTCGACACAGTGATGGGGTAAATGTACTGATCATCCTCTAAGAATTTCATTACCTGCCTTAAATTTGATTCTGTTGGCCATGCAAATGCGAGATGGAGGACACATGCACAAAAACCATCCCTCCAGTTTTTTTGAGATTCTGCAATTCTAACATATCTAGTTGGTGCAATTCCAACACTCCCACACACCACACACACACACACACCTTTTTTCCAGAATGCTACATTGCAACTAAACGTTTTTATTTTTACCTCTTGTGGTCTGCTTAGTGTTGTATAAAGTTAAGCATAGTGCCTCATACATGCAGCTACTGCACCTGCTCTATGTCTCATTCATCTCATTCATTCTGTGTTGGCTGCATATTATATTTGATTGTTTTTAAGTGAGCTAGGTATAGGATGTTTGCTTTATACACATGAACATAGCTGGATCTATAAATATTAAAATATACATTTAGCTGAATGAACTGAGCTTTTCAGAATTACAATCAGTTGTAACTGTTATACGCTTATTCTGCCAATGGATTTTACTTTGAGCTTGTATGTACAAAATGTGGACTTTGGCACATCTGTGTGAAACTGATAGATGTAAAGTAGTAAATGTGTCACCAGTTTACATCTATATACTAGCATGTCTTTGGAAAACATCTCAGCCCAGAGGCAGAGATGTGTAACAATGCCTTGGTCATACTGAACCACTTGAGGTGTCCGCTGAGAAAATGTTCTGCAGCTAATTACAAGAGCCATACACAGCAGATGAGAATAAGCTACTGGACTGAATAATAGTTTTAGTTTATATGTTAAACCTCAGGGGATAAAATATGAAGTCTGTAATTACATGGCAAGTCTTATGAAAATTAAAATGAAGTATATTATAGCCTCCAGCAGATTCACTGTAAGGGACTGAGTGCATGCCTGTTAATAGTCATTCATTTTCAGGATGTGCCAATTTATCAGCTTTTCACAGTCAGTTAGCAGGTAACTAAGATAACACTTTGTACTCACAGTGTCCTGTGTGCAAGGTTACAGCAGTATTTTTTTCAATTGCTAAAGGAAGGTCAGCATACAAGTTTACTTGTTGAATATACTGGGTGTACGATTACTTTTACATTAAGCTTTACCAATCCTTGAGAAAAGCAACTATATCCTGCATCAGAAAAATAAAATATTCCTCTAGTTTTCTCATTTCTCCTAATAATCATAAATGAGTGTGACTCATGGACGTGGGGTGAAGCAGTGATGGGGTTGGTAGTGGTGGTGGGTAGACTAGCAGTAGTGTAGAAAAATAGTTGGTTGGAGATACTGGAACAAACAACTATGTATGTTTTAATGTCTGTGAGTATGTGTGCCTGGTGTGTGTATGTTGTATGCACCATTCGCCAAAGTGCACCATTCAGTCTGCATAATAATAATAATAATAATAATAATAATAATAATAATAATGAAGAAGAAGAATATTAATAATAAAGTTGATATTCATATGTCCTTTGTATTATCATATTGATTTTACATTATGTGTTTTTGGCAGACTATTTATACTGACCTGGTCACTGTTCTATATCTCATCTCAGTTCCACCAGGTATCATATCATTTTTGGGGAAAAAAAAATCCACCAGTGATTTTTTAAAAACTATATTTAGGTGGTCAAAGAATAAAAACCTTTTCCAGATATGTGAATAGGACAGATTAGAACAGCAAGTGAAGAATTTGCCATGTTTAAATTACCCTCTTGTTTCCTGTGTAGATGATTTAATAATATTGATTATTTGATTTAATAATATCATTAGCATTGTCTCATGGTAACTGATTTGTTTTCCTTAATAAAAGCATATTCTCTGCTAAATCTTAGGAAAACCATCAGAGGGTGAACATCTTTTTTGACTACGCCAAGAAAACCAAGAATACCGCCTGGTCCTACTTCCTCCCCATGCTGAACCGCCAAGATCTCTTCACTGTGCACATGGTAAGAGCTTGACAAAGAATACAAAAAAGCATTTTTACATTGTCTTTGTTAAAGAACGGTGGTCTACCCACATTCAAGAACATACGAAAAGTGCTAGACATCACCCTCATTTCATTTCGTTCCCGTCCCTTCAAAATAATTTGCATACACCCCCTACAGCAAGCCATTTGCAACAGTGTTCGCAAAGTTCAAGGCGAAATAGCATGGAAATGTGTGCTGTTCTAGGCTGTGCAAGCACTGTGCAAGCTTTTGATTACCTACCCAACTAAAGAAATGCATGAGATGCGTGGCTGCTGTTCATTTTAATCAGATTTCCACTACATTTAACCACACGCAGTTACTTTGCTCAGCCCATTTCACCTCTGACAGTTTCATAAACCTGGGACATCAAACTGGCTTCTGACCGCATTTGATGGTGCGTAGCGGAGCAGTTTCGACTTTGCTACCACATCAACATCAACAGCTGTTACAAACTGGCAGTGAAGGCAACCAGTCAGCATCAAGTGCTTGCATTTCAGTCTCAGGTTGCCAGTTAAGCCCGAAAGGACGCTAAATAGGTTTAAAACCAGTGGCCTCATGTACTAACACTTGCGTGGATTTCCTACTGAATCTGTGCGTATGTGAAAACTCTGGAAAGATGCGTACGCACAAAAAAATTCAGATGTATCAATCCGTGCGTAAGCAGGTTTCCACGCACATTCTCTTTGTACATGTGAAATCCAGCGCACATGCACGAGCCCGACTCTCCGCCTTGTCTCCTCCCTCAAGTACCCCACATTGAATATGCTAATTAGTATAAATAGACCTGTAGTAGTGCTCCCGTTGAGAGAATGGATATGGAGAAAGGAAGGAAAAAAAACTTTTCGGCATGCGAGGTGGATGTGCTGATTTCGGAGGTGGAGGCCAGACACAAAATCTTGTTTGGTTCACTTTCCACCGGAATCAGCACCAAAACAAAACAACTTGCCTGGACAAATGTGGCAAAGGCAGTAAGTGCGGTAAGGTCAGAAACACGGGCCGTGCTGATGTAAAAAAAAAAAAAAAAAATGGTCCGACATAAAAAGTGGATGTGAAAAAGAAAGTCGCTGTCTCCTATGAGTGATTAGAATAATTACAGCATAAACTATACATCATGTGTATACTTTCCAGTACATTCACTTTAGGTGTTAAATTTCTTACCAAGTAGCCACCCATTACGCACTCTGCCAGCTTCCAGCCTATTCCCAACCACGCTGTTAGTCCGGATGAAGGAGTCATGGGTTGCCCCAGGCCACCTTGCTACAATATTTGTAAGGCGCATTTGGGCATCACATATTATTTGTACGTTTATTGAATGGAAATGTTTCCTGTTCACATACGCATATTTCCCCTCAGATGGCGCCTGTATACCAATATGTGTGCAGTCGATCGCTCCGATTACATTTGGAAAACCGGCTATCGCTGCAAATTCCGCTTTAATGTTTGATTGATTGATTTCAAGTAAATATGGCTTATGGTTACTCCACGCAACACCAACAACTCTAGTCTCATTATACTACTGTCAAGAATTGAGCGACAAACCTTTAATGGGAGATCTATTAGCATGAATGACATCCACAGTCCTGACAATATGCAATGTTTAATAAGCAGTCATTCCTGAATATGATTTTACCGTGGCTTCCGATTTCCTTGATTCCAGTATAGCTATTATAGTTTTATGTATCTGTTAAAGTTAACCCAACAGTGTCACATTATGCGTGTAAACAATAACCCATGATTGAAGTGTGTTTAAAATCATGCATCCTGACGTTTAAAGCCACCTTTACCTAGAAGCAAATTGCAATATTATGTCATGACTCGTGAGTGAGTACACCTGAAGTTATTGCGCTGCATTGCCTCTATGTGCCGCCAACTGACCAAATGCACTAGAAACGTGCGTACGCCAGCCATGAAGTTTGCGTGGAGGCCTGCACTTTTTCACGTCAAGTCAGTCTCTGTACATCCGAACTCTGGCGTGAGAAGTGGCGTACGGAGCTTTTTTGTGCGTACGTAAGCTTTGTACATGAGGCCCCTGGTGTTTAAAATCCCCCACCCTAACATAGCTTTCTGAGAGAGGTTTTTAGGGAATTTTGAGGCATTAGGCCTCATTCACACCACATTGAGGGTGAGTGGTGCGGGATGGAAGCTGTGCAGTAAGCGGCACTTTCGCATGTGTGTATTCACACCAGGCATCTCTGTGGCGTGGTGTGTCTGCAGCATATCAGCTCTCAGCCCCGTCTTTAAATGCACATGCCATTTATATATTATTTAGCACAGTTGGGAGCTTTTCAGGTAACCCTGTCAACACGTAGGATATCAATACATTGATGGCAGAGGTCACATGGAACTAAATCGCGGCTTGCCTCCCGCACATAAAAATAGACTTGATTTCTATTTTCTAGTTGCGGTGTGGTGGCTGCATGGTTAAGCTGCTTTACCAAGCTTGTGTACTGCATGCAGTGTGTATGGTCTAATCTGTTAACATGCATTCTAAACAAATATGGGCACAAACCGCATACGTGCCACAAATGCACAGGTTTCGGTGTGAATGAGGCCTTACAGATCCAACCAAAATTGTTTTGTGTATATGTCACATCACAGAACAAGGAACAAAACCCCAATCAGTCATTCTATGCCATCTTTGGTTTGTGCGATTGATTGATTGATTTATTTATTTATTTATCTTTGTGGAGATTTTTCTTCTTGAAACTGTGAAGGTAAGGCTTTCAAAAAATGTCACCCTCTGATCAACCACAAGTGACTGTGACTGTATTTCACTGTGCATCTTAGCATCACCAATCATATCAGTATTTATTTCTTCACTGCTACACTCACAGCATCCAAAAACAAACTAGAAACAAACACAAAAGCACTGTATGGGAAAATCCTCTCAGGTCTGTGGCTCCACTCTGAACCAGCAGAGGCTCAGCCGCGTGTCGTCATGGCACTAATTAAGTGTGGGTCTGTGCCGGGTGTACGCTGTGCCAGAGTTGGCGAGGCAGCCTTTTAGATGACCTACTGCAACACTGTGTTGAACTGGACATCCTGTCAGAGGGGGCTGTGCAGGTCCTAATTAAGGCCTGTGCATAGCCACATCTGAGCTATGTAAATGTCATGCAGTCAGAGAATGGCCCTGTAGTCTCAAGTGGGAAGATTTTTGAATTGGCTAAAAGCATGGAGATGGCTTTTCAGAAAAGGCTCAAATGGACACCATTGGTTCGGGCCTTTGGCTTGCTTAATTGAATGGAGTCATACTGTGGCATGCCGAGTGTCATTTACCCATGTACAGAGAGGTTTTAGTTTTTAGCCCCAGCAGTGGGCAGAAGGAATGGAGGCAGCACAAAATAAATGCCTGCAGTTTAGAACATTGTTGACTTCGATCTCTTTCCGGCCTGGCACAGTGAGAAATGCACAATGGGAATGGTACGCCGTGACATTACTTGGGGGACATTTGAGACCCCCCAATTATCCCAAGGCTCCAACACCATGAGTGGTTGGATCTTATTTTAAAAAAACAAACTTGTAGATGAGTTGAATAATCCCTTTAGACAAAGAAGTCATTAAAATAAAATACTCCGGCAGCCAGAGGTCTGGTTTATACTCCAGCAATCAGCGGTTCTTTTTATTAAGATCTGGTTGGCACAGTCCAAGGAGAGAAACTGCAGATGAAAGATGTATACCAATAAACACCAATGATATTATTTTACTAAAATAAGCATTGTACTCTGACTAGAAAATAGATTTGTTTTCACTTGTCCCTCTCTTAAGTATTTTGTAAATGCTTCCAATGTATTCATTGTCACTCCCCAAAGGCATTTCTAAAATGTCAATTTAATGATTTTGAGCCCAATCACAGCATGGCTTAGAAAATAATTAAACATTTCAACAAGTCTGATTTATGAATACTAATGCAAAACATGAGTTGAGCCCATCAGTAGCATCCTTGTACGCAGCTGTAAGTTAAAGCTCTTCCAACTTTTGGATAGCATGTAGTTTACATAAAATAACACATGCATCTGCAGCATATGCAAAACTGACCTGTTTTTGTGCCTTAATCAACATGCAGCACCATTAAGATTTAATGTTATTCTTCTGTTTACATACTTTTTAAAAAAGGTTCAGAACAAACATTTAGGCTGCATCCCAAACATTATAATTGGGTGACCCAGCTTTAGGTCGAGACCCATCATTTGAGAAACATCAATGTAGGTGCTGCTTCGTTTTACACAGAGAAAAGAAAGCAACTCCTAGTCACTGTACGATTCTCATCAGCTAAACAGGAGAGTCCCTTAACAATTACTTAATTACTCAGGAGGAATCTCCTGCCTTCTCCTGGCAGTGTTGTTAGCCCATTTACAAGTCATGCAAGTTCTCTACTAGTCACAGGGGGCTTTAGAAGGTAAGAGTGCTGTAATACTCCCTAATTGTTTTATGTATGTGTGCATTTGTTTTTGTTTGTCTGTCTTAGGCTGCAAGGATCATTGCCAAGCTGGCAGCCTGGGGACGAGATCTGATGGAGGGTAGTGACCTAAACTATTACTTCAACTGGATCAAGACCCAGCTAAGCTCACAGGTATGCAGAGCCTACATTGTGAGGTCTAGTTCTTAGTTTTTTGACATATTAAAAACAGAATCTTGTTTTTATTCAAAAAGCGAAAACATGCTCTCTCCAAAACCCATAAAGATGGCTCCTGTGATCAGTGTCTGTTGTGAGTGCTTAACTCATTTTTTTACTCTGCCAGTACTCTGCCAGTAGAACAGCAGTAAGTGATCACTGCTGTAGTAGATAGGCCGTTGCTTTAAGAATGTGAATATCCAAGCCTGGTATTCATTTATATGTCAATTATGGAAAATCTTGCTTGTGCTTGTATTTTAGAAAGTGCCAATGCGTAAAGCAGCTCCTCTGTTTCTATAGTTTCTGTCAAAATACATGAAGGATATAACATTACAAACATTTTGCCAGACACCAGTATATATATCTAGCCTACCAGAATATTTACCAAAGGACGGATCGATCTTTCCCAGAAATCCATTACCCTTTAGTCAAGGTGAATGATGTGACCTCTTCATGTTGAGTAAAAACACTTTCTGCACAAAGCATTCGAAGATGTGTTCTGGAAGAACATGAGCGCATTAAACTTGCTTGTGTTCATAGTGTTTAGAGCAAGGCAACTGTTCAGAGCACACCTTGACCACTGTTTTTCCCCCCCTGATTCAGCTTCTGTAAGACAGCACAGGCACACTGCTCACTCTTGAATAAGCACCGCCAGAGTGACTCAGCTGTCTTGAGATTAACAAACCCTGAAGTGTTTCACTCTCCTCATGCAGTGTGAGGGACTTTGTTAAAGGCCAGTTGTCTCAAAACAGTAATGAGTGCGACTCAGATACAGAGACCCACTGTGCATGCGATTGTTTTAGGACTGTGGGATTGAAGGTTCTCTTCTGTCTGTTGGGGACATCTCTGTGGTTTGACAAAGATAGCATCTCATTTTGGATTTTGGAACATTAGCACCAAATTTCATTTTTAAAATGCTGCGTGCAAGTGTTGTAGCCTGGGTGAGGACAGTGGAGAATGATTGCTAAATAATTTACTCTCACAGCCAGCCTTGGACTTGAACACATTCTGAAGACGTTATTTTTTTTCTCGCTTACTCTCTCTCTCTCTCTCTTTCTTCTAAAAAAAAAAAATGGATTACATAAAATTGCACAGAAATGAAGATGGACATTGCCCTCTCCAGGGCAGAGAATGGGTAACATGTATTAAGAAGAAAAAAAAAATCTTTATTTTTTATCTTTTGTGCTAGAAACTACATGGTACAGGTGCAGACACGGGGACAGGAACCATCTCCCCTAGTGAAGTGAGTAATGGCCCAGAGGCCCAACAGCGTCTGACAGGCCTCTGTGTGTCGGGGGTCGCCTGTCAGACCTCCAGTTTGCAAGTCTTGTTTGTTTTCCTCTAATGACAAATGCTGTGCTAATTTTCACTCTCTCCAAACATGTCCTCCTGCTATTTTTCCTGCTTGTCAGTGTCTCACAGAAGAGTTCCTAAAGCTCCTCTCTCCACTTCCTTTCTCCGCAACACAGTGACGCACATGCTGGCTCTGTGCACGCTTGAAGCATTTGACCATGACAAAGGAACTTGCCAAATAACATTAACCTGTTGCTGTTGACACTTCTGCTGCTATCTCACTCTATTGCATACTGCAACCTCTTGTAAAAATAAATAAATAAATAAACCGGTGCTTCTGTCACGTCAATGGAACAAAGAATGCATCACTATTAAGAGTGTACAGATTCTCAGAAACCATCTAATTTGCACCATAGAAGTATATGCTATTACCCTCCACCTCATCACATCTCTGAAGTGTTCTCTTGTGCTGCGAGTGGTTTTGGTAGTACAAGCAGGGGGGGTGGACTCAGACGACACTGAGGTGTTCATCATCATTAATTCCGATTTCCTGGAACACTTTAGGCTTTCACACTCATGTTTGCTTCATTTTCTTGGGCTTTCAGACTCCACTTCACCGCTAACAAATAACTCGAGTCCTCTCTCCTTTTCTGACTCTCAGCTACCTGCCTGTTAACCTGTCTCTAATAAACCTGGTTCTCTTAGTGTTTCATAGGGGCCTGTGCTTTATCTGTGCCTGTGTGCTGTGGACTGCTTTCTCTGCTGTAGCATGATTGTAAGGTTTTAGTGTAAAGCTCCACAGGATTTTTTTTTTTTTTTTTTGCACGTTCATCACTTTAATGCACTTCAGTGGATGCAGCTTGCATCAGGTTCTTTGTTCTTGCAGCTGCCTTGTCTTTTTTGTCCTTTGGAGTTTGATAGCTTTCACAAACGATAGCCTGGTTATGCTGTGGATGACTGCTCTTTTATGCCACAATCAGTGTTCTTTCCCTCTCTCATTGTGTGTCTGTATTCTATCCTCAGAGCTCCCAGTATGTTCAGTGTGTTGCTGGGTGTCTTCAGTTGATGCTGAGAGTGAACGAATACAGGTTCGCTTGGGTCGAAGCAGATGGTGTGAACTGGTAAGTTATATTGCATGATGAAGTTTCATGTTAAACCCTCTGTGATACACTTGAGGACTGTCGGTTTTAAAAACAGTAGTGTAATATTTAAATACAAAGTTGTATGTATCTAGGTATATATGTCTGTTCATTTGGGTAGAATATCAGCATGATAATATTGTCTGTGTCATAAATAAATCATTAAAATTCTGATTAGACGCTGTGTAAATCAGCAGTCCGGCCATTAATAATGTATTTTTAAATAATTATATTAACTATTATGTATGTGAATTGAGAGTTATTATTCTATGAAAGTGCTTGAATTAATAATCCGCCTTGTCATAGTTTCTGCTGAATGAACTGTAATGAAGAAACACACTTCAGCCTGACTGAGTTGAAATTCATGAGGAAGGAAGAGAATCTTGTTAGAATCATTGAAGTGTGTGGTTCAGACGGAGGGCTAGAACCTTTGCACCCACAGGCTGAGCTGAGGACTTTGTTGATCTTATTTTAATTTTTTAGTGGATAGTGAAAAGCCTATTAAAATTCTCTAATAGAATCCCAAATTAAAAAAAAAAAAAAAAAACTTTCCTTCCATGCCACCATGCTACTTTTAGTTAAACACAAACCCTGGCACCCTCTGAACAATGCTCTGAGGATATATCCCACTGGCTGAAGGTCTTTTCTCCCCCTCTCAACAGCATCACAGCAGTGCTGAGTAACAAGTGTGGCTTCCAGCTGCAGTACCAGATGATCTTTTGCGTGTGGCTGCTTGCCTTCAGCCCCCAGCTGTGCGAGCAACTCCGCCGCTACAATGTGGTGCCTGCCCTCTCCGACATCCTCCAGGAGTCCGTCAAGGAGAAGGTGACCCGCATCATCCTGGCTGCCTTTAGGGTAGGTGGAACTGTCCTTGTCCGTCACCACTTGTCTACTAGCTACAAACAAAGGCTAACAGACAAACAAGCAAACATGGTATACGTAGTCCTGTATATGGTGTATATATAGGACTGTTTTTGGCTCTACTTTTTGTGACATTTTGTGTAAAGCAGAGCAAGTCGTAATTTAGAGGCACAAAAGATGGCTGTAACAAACAATATAGCAGCACCATTTTATTTTGTCACAGCCTCATGTGCCTTTGTTGCCTTGACTAACGTCTGAATAAAAGATAATTGTGAAATGTGTATTGTTTAAAAATGATCATCAGACTGTTCTGATTGAGGTAATGTCTGAATGGTAAAATGAAAGAGAAAAAACTCATCAGCTGAATTGAGGATTAATCTACGATTTGAATGTTAAGTCCATCATTTTCACAGACTTCAGGACTTCTTATCTGTAATTTTTATTGCCTAACCTGGTTATAGTTTACCCTGTTGATGCTAATAAATGCTGATACATATTCCCCACAGTTCAAAAACTAGTGGCTAAGCTTACCAACAGTTTTTTTTTTCCCTACTTTCTAACCTCTAACTTCTTTTTTATGTCAGGAAAACTTTTAGTCCCACAAACATTAGTGCCCTCATGGTTTATGTGGAACACATCATGTATTAATTTCGTGTTGAGAACCTAAAAGCCATCTCTGTTGAAAGTTCCTTGTAACAGTTGGCCACCTCGCCAAACACCGGAAAAAAGCAGGCTTGGTCCTTTTAGCTGTGGAAGGGCATGTATTTAAAAGTAGGTTTCAGAGGGGTGCTTTTTTGCACACTTGTAGATAAATAGCAGCTTTCAATTTTTTTTTCTTTTGTTAAGCATCAGTGGGGCACATAGTGGCAAGACTTGAGCATTTTGCTAAGTCCAAGCCCCCCCTACACCATCCACCCTCCACATACGACAGCCCTGTCAGGGCACAGTGACCCCAGTTGTAGGTCATCTGGTAGAAGGGTGGTGTTTTAGTTGGTTGTGTTGGAGACCAAAGTAAAACCAGATACAAGGGTTTTTGCTACTTTGTTAGACAATGTCTCTGAGTGGTGGGACAGGTGAATGAAAGGATTGTCGTGCAGCTGAACTGAAAAGGTAAGGGACTGACACTAAAGTCAGAGGTGTGACCTTCATTCTTCTTGGGGCTTTAGGGTAGATTAGAGGATCACAACTCCTGATGACATACAGTGCAACTGGTGCAGTGAAAATGTGCCTTCTCACCCCTCCTCTGCTTGGTCAGACATTCATTGTAGTCTCCAGCACCATGACTGACTATCTAGCTGCTAGATGTCACTTAGCAGTCCCAGCATGCGTGGCAGACACCACCCTTGAGGTCAGGAAATGGATTTGGACAGACCCAGAGGGAAGATGGAGAGCGAGCAGCTTGGGGCTTGTTTCTTACACACACACACACATACACACACGCGTGCACACACACACACACACACACACACACACACACACACACACACACACACACACACACACACACACACACACACTCTGTGCTGTGTTTCTCAATCAGTCCTCATGGTTTGGACACAGGTGTGTCATCCTCCCAGCGTGCAAAATGAATCGGGACACACAACGCTGGGACACGCGATGCAGCCATCTATTAGCTGGATGCCTGAGGGAGCGCTCTCCTGCGGGTGCCCACTGTATTTAATTTGCTCCTGAAAGCCATGCTCTGTTTTGTCTGTATTGTCGGCATTAGTGTTAGATAATGAATTCTTCCTGCACGGCCCTGACGGTATTGAATTAGAACCAGGCTGTGCATTCATCTCGGCCACACCGAAGTGCTTATTAACTTTACAGAGCATGGATTTGGTCTTTGTCCTCGTTCGTGCTTACTTGGTGCATAATCACTCTAGCCTGTTGCTAGGATTGCTAATAGAGAGGTGTGGTGGACAGTGGAGTTCACCTTCAGTTCCTGGTTTGGATGACCACATCTCCCAATGCCAGGTGCATCGGTGCAGTAATATAAGAAGTGTAGTAATCCTAATGCTCAACTAATTATTTCCCCATATCCACCACCAGAGGTGCAGCCATATCTTCTTGTTTCATAGCTCATACATGCTGTAGAATTAATAGCTATAAGTGGGCTGTTTTCAGTTGTAGTGTGTGGAAAATATGAATTTGTGCCCATAAATATCTTAAATTTCAGTCACATGGTTGTGTGAATGTCTTTTTGACATGCAAACAGATCATTTTCTACTAGCGCACAAAACAAAGATGAAAATAACAGTAAGTGTGCAGACACCCTTTTAGGAGTTCATTTGAATTTTAGTTAATATAATTAAGTATTCTCTGTAAATGGTACATTACTGACTAGCCTCTCCTTGGAAGTTTTTTTTTTGGGTCTTTACATTGAAATGAGTTTCAGTGTACCTTGTTCATGACATTTTTATAATCATTTTTGTAAGTCACCTTCCTCGTTTCATTATTTTACCATCTCAGTTCATAAATAGCTTGCATGTACAGCATATTGATTTTGGTGTTCTCAACGCGTATTTGGAGTTAAAAACGAAATAAACACTAAACTAATTTGTTGTAATACACAAAATGAAGAGCACCAGTTAATAGGTTAACAGAACCACTGTTTTTTTTTTGATGAGTTTGTTAATGCATGACCTATTGTTATGCACTGTTATGTGTTTTGGTGTCAGGTCTTCTGGGTTATTCACTGTGCAGAAAACGTGTCCAAATTCATGTAAATGCAAAAGTGAATAGATTTCAAGTGGAGTCAATTGTGTGTCTGTTCATTTCTGTTTTATCCTGTTGTCCTCTCTTGAGCCTGCCCCATGGTCAGGTCACAGTGCTGCTGCCATTTCAGGCAGGCTGTGAAGTCAGAAGCGCCTGTGGAAGAATTAC
Organism: Coilia nasus; assembly: GCA_027475355.1. Taxonomy (NCBI): domain Eukaryota; kingdom Metazoa; phylum Chordata; class Actinopteri; order Clupeiformes; family Engraulidae; genus Coilia; species Coilia nasus. The sequence goes on from CM050221.1 coordinate 24,021,865, forward strand.
TATGCTGGCAGGGTATATCGCCCCTCAAAACTAAATTAGGGGCATAATTCAAAGGAGCAGCTTTGTGCTCTATCAGAGCCCTATAGCCTGTGATGCCCAGTATTGGCTTCTTCTTTGAACGTAATCCCTGGACTGATGAAAATCCTTCTTGTCCTTCACATTTGCTCCAGCATCACAGGCTCTGAAGTATCCGTCATAATTGGCCAATTTCAGTAGAGCCCTTACTGTGAACTCACGGAGCATTGCAGCTAATTAAAAGCCATCAGGGAGTAATGAAGTATGGAGTAATCACTGTGCCGTTTGGCCTCTTATGTTCTCTCTCGTGTTCCTAACTAGGCATTATTTAACTAGGTGTGATTGCACGTAGGTCTGGCCTGTTGGTCACCGTGATAAATAGATGTGGGGGAGCTCTCAGAATAAGCTGTTTTATTGTTAACCTGTCACTAAGTGGTTTTGCTGTTTAACAAAACCACAAAACCCTTCAAAGGCTAAAGAGGGATTTTTTTCTTCCTAACATTTTTTTCTTAGAATTCTGTGATTCCCTAAGGTTTTTTTTTGCACTGGCTCAGTACATGCAAATTTGTTGATGATTTGTAGTATTTTAAGGGTACAAAAACATTTCAGAGAGATGGTTATTCACTCTCAACTTTCTCAGTGTCAGTAGCACACATATAGAGGACCCAGTTAGCTTTTTTTTGTTAAGGCAAAGCTCAAACAACACAGTGGTCATTAGAGACTGCTTAGTTGCTATGCATGTGGCCGGATGTACACTTTTTTTTTTTCCTCGACCCATTATCGTAAGGCTAAAAGATGGAAAGTCAATTTCCCATTAATTTTGAAGTCACAGCACTGCTGTGTTTCTTGTTTTTCCACTGACCTCACAATTTTCTTTATCCCTCATGCATTAAAATATCAACGTAAGACACAGGGATAATTGGGGCACATAGTGGCACTTGTACTGCCAGTAAAGATCATATTTGGCAGAAATTAAATAACATCAGATGCAATGTCTCTGTGTCTCTCTTTTTACAAGCTCTTGTTTATAGCTGTGCCTTGGTAGTGCTTCTCGTGAAAACACAATTGTCAGCTAAGTTTGCCATAACCATGGTTTCACCGGTATGCAGGAGCTATTTTCAGACAGCTTTGAGTGTTGGAGGTGTGATGGTGCTTTACATGGATTTTTTCTCCCACACATGTGACTGATTTTATGCACAGATGAAAGCCTCTGGTGTTGCAGATGTGGAGGAGAATTACTTGGTGTTGTCTTGATGCAATTTAGCCATGTTTGATTATTTTTTGTATCTCTTTCATCACCAAAAGTGAAAGAAAATGTATGTGGCACTATGTGTTACTGGCTAGTGACGTGTTGGCACACAAACTGAAAATGCTCCAGTTAAAATCATATCCATAACATCAATTATTAAACAACACCAATATCGGCAGTCTGTAATGTTTCAGTTATTAGCCTTTACCAGGTTTGCCATGTATGACAGGAAGAATAGTACAATGTAGACCCGCAGCCTTTTGCACACCAGATGCGTCACATTTGAGTGTGACGACTGTGGAACACCTTGATTTCCATTTCTGTGCCCTTCTCAAGAAAAATGAAATGAAAATGAAAATAAGTGCATATCAAGGGTCCTGCGCAGCCATCATGCATATGTAGTGCATTCGGAGAGCACAAGGCTTTACTGAGTTAGCCGAATGGTGGCACTCTTTATTTAAAGTCAGTGTGAGGACACTGCATAATTTCTGCACTTGTAATGAGGACGGACTGGTGGCCAAGTCTGTAGTAACACTAGTTGGAGACTTCAACTCCTGTTGGCATGACACTGTTGTCAGGTGGGCACATGCAGGGACATGTGACAAATCCACGCCACATTAGCGGAGGTGTTTTTCACAGCTTTGCAGCCATTAGGAGGTATTTTTATCAGAGTAGCTATTGTGCCAGGTGTTTGGAAAATGTAATGTTTCTGAAGAGCGTCTCCGTTGGCAGTAGCAAATGCAAAATATCAGAACTGGGTGTCATCGAGTTACTTCTGCCAAGAGGTCATGGGAGGTTATGTTTAGCTGCGCTTGTTTTGTAATGCAAGAACTATGGCTACGTTTTCTTGAAAGACGGTGGAGAGATAAGGAATGGGCAATTGAATGACCCATTACATTTTAGAGCGGAACCAACTCAAATGAAGACAACTTGGTCAAATTATGCATCACTCTGGCTACCGGAACAAGACATGCCATTTGGCATTGTCAGTGTCTTTCAAGTTATACAGTATGTGAACTTGCATCACCTTCTGTGTTAACAGCATTTATATCTCAGGGATACTATTACATACTGAATACTGAACTTACCAAGGTTTATCATTGAAAAAGGGTGTGTCAAAGATTGCAGATATGCATCTTCATAAAAACAAGGTTAGAAATACACTCTTGAATCACAAGGCCACTAGCAGGCTTTATCTTGACAACACTGCTATACAGCAAGTTATTTTTTTCTTTTCAAATTTGTGTCCAATAGCAACATTATTTTTAACTTGCATTTGGTTGAATAACCACTCTGTGTTACTCAGCAGTGGAAAAAAGGCCAGTAATATACAATGCACGTATGTTTGGTGTTACATAAATGTCCACTGTGTCTGCAGAACCTCCTGGAGAAGTCTGCGGAGAGGGAGACTCGTCAGGAGTACGCCCTGGCCATGATCCAGTGCAAGGTGCTGAAGCAGCTGGAGAACCTGGACCAGCAGAAGTATGACGATGAGGACATCACTGAGGACATTAAGTTCCTGCTGGAGAGACTTGGAGAGAGCGTGCAGGACCTGAGGTACCTACAAAACCAGCCATAATGAATTCCAGCCTAACCTTCATTTTTGCGAGTGTTGTGTTTTGAGTAACAAGGTCAAATGAGTTCCTTTGTGCATCGCCTTTTATACAGAGTGGCTTTCAAACACAGCCAGTCTTCTCTGTGTAAAAGGTGTCGCAAACTCTTTGCCAAGACATGGAAGTCATTCAACATAAGAAAGTGAATAAAAAATAATAAATGCAAAAGATCAGAACTAGACATGCTATAATGGAATGTAATACATTGCTACTAATGGATCCCACCTGTCATCTATGCTTTGTAGTCTATTAAATGCAGCTGAGAAGGAATGATGAAATGAGTGGTATGTAAAGTAGCCATAGTGCAGCAATAAAGGTTATATAGAATGAAAACAAAATGAAATGGAAAATGGTAGTATATTTTATTGTTCATGGAAGACATTTGTATAAAATATCTTGGTTAATAGAATAGCAGCCGTCATTTGCAGTACCACAGATTCTCACTGGGTTATTTATCAGTTCTTTGACTGTAAGATTCTAGAATATTCCTTTTACTATTGGGGATTCATACATTTACTTAAATCATACTGAATATGGAGATATCGGCTATATGTTGGAATATTCACTACAAAGTAATATAATTAATGTTGGAACATCCAATGCAAATTAATCAAAATGACCCAAGTAATTGAAATCATCCAATCACATTTGCATTTGTTGTTCACCTCTCATGTAGAGCTGCTCCCTGACCACCTACAGCTATGAGATACTCCTCAGAATTATTTTTTCAAATTAATTAGTTTTCATCTCTCCATCTGTCTTCCTCTGATACAGCTCATTCGACGAGTACAGCTCTGAACTCAAATCTGGACGCTTGGAGTGGAGCCCCGTTCACAAATCAGAAAAGTTCTGGCGGGAAAATGCTGTGCGTCTAAATGAGAAGAACTACGAACTGCTGAAGTAAGGCTCTAAAATTCCAGGTTTGGTACAGAATGACATGCTACATTTGACAAAAAATAACCATGTCTGTTGAATAAAATTAATGATGGCTACTGTTAGTGGTGTGAACCTTCACTCATCTCACGATTCGATTCGATTACGATTATTAAGTTAGCGATTCGATTCAATTCGATATCTCGATGCATCACGATTATTCACATCACATTACTATTATTCACAACATATTACTTCACATGGCTTTACATTACACGATTATTCACAACATATTACTTCACATGGCTTTGATTTCATCAACAAACACAAGCAGTCAGATATTACCTTCCTCTTTTTATTTGATAAAATTTATGAATTGTCAGAACATCCTACCTGCACATCAGTGTAGAAGCATATTCTGACAGGGTCATTTGAACTGTCAAAACGTCCTATCTGCTATATAATTGTGGAAGCATACTCTGCCGAGGTAAATTTAATTGTCATAGGGTCCTACGTGCACTTACCAGTGTGGAAGCATATTCTAATTTGATAATTGGAATTGTCAAAATGTTATACATCTGTGTTTTATTTCCGACGACATCATTCTCTGTGTTTGAACGCACTTGCAAAAAAAAAAAACATTAAAATAGCGAGCGTACAGTGACAAAAAAATGAAACTGAAAGTGCACGGATAACACCGGTGTTGTTAACAACTCTGGATGGAGACGGCTAATGGATTTCTTGGTGTTGGTGGTGTTCCCAACATATTTATTTTTATGGAGCCGTCATGTTGTGTTGTGATGTATGCTACACGACGACGAATAGGTCACGTAGATGAGACAAAGACCACAGACACAGGTTGCCATAGACAAAACGGGTTACCGGGTGCTATTTTTAATACTTATGGCGAGAAAAAATTACTGTAAAAGGTACAACATAGTTGCTGTTTAGCCACAACCCACGTTTATTCCACAAAACACTACAGCACAACAGTGCAGCAACTTTTCCTCTTACCCCGCACGCACCCACACACACATGCGCGCACACACACACTCAACTCCATTTCCTTAAAGGCACAAACACATAAGGAATATCAGAAGAACAGAACACAATTAACACAGGTTATCACAATACATTATAATCGATTATGATCTGCTATTGAAACGATTATTAATTGTTCACGTCTGCATCGCGATGCATCGATTGTATGATTAATTTCAACACCCCTAGCTACTGTTTTGTTTAATTTATTTGTATTTATTTATTTGTGAATATGTTTTCAACATTGGCTAAAAAGGACAAACAGCTATTTTTAAATGGCACTTCAAGAGTTACATGCATAAATGTGGGTGCATTTGAGTTTTAACTCACACCATATGACCAAGAACCTTGAAAGAAACCAAGAAAAGTTTTGTGTTGAGTTCTGAATTAGTGCAAGTCGGGGCAAGCCTATCTTTTCTTATTGTCGTGTTCTGCTGCAAGGATACTGTCAGTATGCAGGCGGTGAAGTGGGGTGATGTCAGGAACTCATTTTTACCGTTACCTCTCCAGATTTCAGTTACGATGACAGCAGGCCTTTTTCAAATTCAGCTCCAGTCGTAATCTGCTCATCTAATTTTCTTCATAACTCACCTGACTGCAATCAACACCTGGCGCTATTTCAGCTGTAATTTTCGATTAGGAACCTATTTGAATTTCCGCTCTGTGCCATCTTTGTTGATTTCATTCCGTCTGTGAACCAGGAAGAGCTCCTGAGTTCTAAACTCATTGGTTTTGGATATTTGAGGCACTTGTTGTCTGTGTGAACCAGCCCATATGCCAGCCACTCATAGTGCAGCTGTTTGCTCTTTTTCTGTTGCACAGTGCACATTTTCCAAGGGCTGATTATTGTCATACATTTTTTGGGGGGATGTCAGCTGTGTCTTGAGTGGAGACATGTTTCTTTGCAATTTCATGTAAGGGAAAGAGTTTAGATGATCTGAAATTATAACCTAAGAACATCTAGTGAAAAACTTTCACTAAATTGGACACCCAGTGGACACAGAACTCCCCTTACCCTAGTTGTCATCTTTTGGTTCGAAATAATAGTTACACCCAGGCCTTTCTAACCCGTTTTAAGAGGTGTTTATTTTCCAATGTTTGAGTTATGCCATTGTGATGTCCTGTACTATTTCTTGACTCTCTTTCCCAGGATTCTAACCAGGCTGCTGGAGGTGTCTGATGACCCCCAGGTGATCGCTGTGGCCGCTCATGATGTAGGAGAATATGTGCGACACTACCCACGAGGAAAGCGGTAAGGACACTTTCACCCCCCTACCCCACTCCACCCCAGTTCCTGCTACTGTAGACCGTGGCTGCACACAGTGGGAGAGCTTAGAAAAGGAAAACACTGTACACGATACAACATGTGATCAATGGGTGTGTTTTTTTTAATCTGTATATAAATTTGTTGTCAGTCCTTTCAAGAACTTCACAGAATCGCAGTGTTGTGAACACAGCGTCCTAGACAGTGGTTAATAGAGCTGTAGAGTCTGTTCTTTTGGTGTTTCTCCAAACTTTGTCACAGATGCTTTCTTCAGACATCAAGGATCTCTGTCAAATAGTGTAAAAAGGGGGCACACAGAGTAAACTTTAAAAAATATCTCAGTTTAGATTTTAGTTCAGCATTACTATCCCTACTATCAAGTTACATATTTTTTTAATTCTGAATAAGCTGGGGGACTTGAAATTGCTGACATGAAATCTGCTAGCTTCATGCCACTGCAGCTTTACTCTGATTATCCTTAAATAGCACTGTTGTAAATGGCCCGTGGAAATCATTTCAAAGGGAAGAAACTCAGCAGCCCAACTCTTGCCCTCTTAGTCTCAGCACAGAAACAGCCCTGTTGGAGCATATGACCCTCCCCAAAACCCTCTGCCGTTTTGAGTTCTTTATTGGTACTATGGAACCAAACTGGTGTAATTTAGTGTCATTTTGACCGTCTCTGCTGCTTCCGTTATTATGAAAATAAGAGGGTAAAAAAAGATGAAATGGAATCTCATTTCAGTTTTGATGACCTCACATCATTTTGAGGTGGTGGCTTGTACGTCTCAGCTGCCGAAGCTTCCATGTTGTGCTGGGCACTTAATTCTGAATCTTACTCACCAGGCGCAGGAGTACCAATCACCCCTCCCCACAGTGTGTAGACATCGCAGGGTTCTTGTGTGATTTGAACGCCTCCGTGGTCATGGGGCCAACTGCTCTCAGCTGGTGAGCTAGTGGTGAGAATTACCGACAGGCTCCCCTCACCCTGTTATTGAGCCTCTCCAGTGCCATTTTTGTACATGGATCTTGTTGCAGATGAGCCCACTGGAAATTGCTATGATTTTATCATAAGGGGCCATGTGGCAGTCTACTGTGATTGCTGGTCCTCTGGTTTCTCTCCGCTGTCTCTGACCACAGCTGCTTTGACCGTGCACATGCAAGGGCTTCCATGGAATGTAGATGCCTTGCTGAATGAGAAAAAAGAGTGCCAAAGGGAGAGGAGATGCATACTTGCATAGCTGGAGTTATTTGAGGTTTTGTAAGTAAGGTTGTTGTGAACCTTAAATGAAAACTACCAGAAATGCACTCAACGAGAAATGGATCTTTTTGAAGTTCTTTCCTGTCGAACAGCACAAACAGCTTGTGTAACTCTCCAATTTAGGATGCTTCTTGAATGAAGTGAAATGAGGGTCAAGACACCCATATCTTCCTTTTAATTAGACTCTTTTTCACCTGTAACTTTGCATCTTTCAGAGGGAGCTGAAATGGAATGTTTAAAAATCACAGCTTTTGTTTCTTTACATTTACAAGAAAAATGGCTCCAATGTAGACATGTCATTTTGTGAATTCACATGTGACATTTCAGCAGTGTTCCTATCATTGCTTATGTTCAAAAATGAATAGTTAGTTCTGCGGAGAAGCAAAAAAATGTGTTTCTCTTTGATCTTGTGGTGTATACATTGCCTTCGATTCCCTTTCCTCTGTCCTTTGCATAAGTAGAGAACCCCCCCCCCCCCACACACACACACACTGTTGATTGTTGATTGATGTTGGCAGGGATAGCGTTTTGTGTGCTGATATGCACACTGTGTTTGTTTCCTGTGTATGCAGCCAAGGATGTGACAAGGTGTTTCTTCAGTGCACTTGCAGAATGGGCAGTTAGTTAATCATGGGGATATATTCACCTAATTTGATTTTAAAAAGTGCACGGACTTACCTTGCTTACACGTACTATACCTTTCATTTTTTTGACCACTTTTAAGAGAAGTTGTCGTCTTTATTATAAGAAAAGGTTATGTAGTACATGCATATAGGGCAAGCTAAACTGGTCAGGGTTAGTCTGTGTAAATTCTAAATTTAATCAACCTTGGTTTCTTAGTTCTGCATATGCTTCACATTTTAACACCCATTTTTCACACCTTTAGCCGGTTAAGCTCAGTCTAAATTTGGACAGAAAAGTCTCTGATGTCAGGATGGCTCTGGGCGAAACAGTGGCCAGTCCTTCTTGTCTTTTCAACTCCTCAAATCCCAGCTACTGGGGTGGGCTTGCAAATGAAGGTTGCCTTCTGCCTACAAAGTCACTTCAGCTCCAGGTGGGCCCTGGTCTCTCAAAAATCCCTTTTTATCTCATAGCTTATCGTCACTAGCCCGTCCTGCGTGCACATGCTGAATTACCCCTCTCATCTGAAAGGAGCACATGGGGACAAGGTCATTCTGGCCATGATATAAGACCAGGTTCACCCTGTACTTCCTCTCATTTTTTCTGTATCTCTTTCTTTCTGCCTCTCTCTCTCTCTCTCGCTCTCCTTTTCTCTCTTCTTCTCTTTTTTTGCCTTTCTTCTCTCTTCCTTCCCTCTTCAGAGTGATTGAGCAGCTGGGTGGGAAGCAGCTGGTGATGAACCACATGCATCATGAGGACCAGCTTGTTCGCTACAACGCCCTGCTGGCAGTGCAGAAGCTCATGGTGCACAACTGGTAAGGATGATTCTGTTTCTGTTGTTGTAAGTCAGTGTCTCACCTGGCTAGAAGCACTAGACCTGCAAGTTGATCAATGAAACAAACAGAATGTAGTCAGACTGAACCTCTCAATCTTGATGCTTTTATTTCTAATCTGAATGTATTGTAACTGGAAGGAAATTGTATTACCTCTCCAAATGAAAGTTCAGTTAGATTCAAATGACATACGCATGTTATGGAAATATACTAGTTGCAAATAGCAATTTATACAAATGGTTCAAACAGTCTTTTTCAGGATTTACTAAATTTACTCCAGTGTAAATGCAGGAAAGGAGTGTAGCGCCATAATGTTTTTAATGGGGCATGTCTGTGTAGTGTTTTGTATTTCACATCTAATCACAGGTTCACATGATCAGATAATTGTAATTCAGGCCCTGTGTGAACAATGAAAGGGCAAATCTCAATCTGCCTGCTCTTGTTAGGATTTGTAACTGTCTAGGGCAGCCCTAAATTATTATTTTTTAAACTTTAAATCTTGACAAAGGTTTTATTAATCTAATGGTTAAAAGGAACGATATGTGAAACCAACCACTAGCTTTTAACATGGTTATTGCAGTCCAAATCAAAATCTTACAACAATATGTGTAATTTTTCTTGTATGTTGATGTTAATTTCTAGTACCTTAGTAGTAACTAGTTAACATTTTTTGACACATTTAAAGCACATAAAAAAGACATGTAATAAAAATTGATCGATTAACTAAGGTAATGATGCTTCATGTGCTACCTAGCTGAACAATAGTATCAGCCATGCCAGCCATTATGAACAACTAGATTAGCCTGGCCAGAGTTCTCGTCATTCACATTACAGCAGATCTGGCTTCTTGTTTTAGACATTTTAGTGTTGCAACACTTTCTGTTTTTCTTGCCTCTGACATTCAGTGGAAAGGCAAGCATTTTAGACTTACACTACCAACATTTTGCACTAGAAAGAAATATAATCTGACTGGAGGTCCAAAGAATAGGTCCAGTAGTAGTAGTAGTAGCAGTAGCAGTAGCAGTAGTAGTAGCAGTAGTAGTAGCAGTAGCAGTAGTAGTAGCAGTAGCAGTAGCAGTAGCAGTAGCAGTAGTAGTAGGAGCAGCAGTAGTAGTAGTAGATTCCTGTGCATTTACATCACGCAGCATGTCCAACAAGGAGTCACACAAACCATGTTTATGCTAGCTCAAATATCCAATACACTCTTGTATGCACATGTAATTCTAAATAATACTATGCATCACTGAGATTTAAGAGGTCACATGCTTTAAAAAACCTGAACAGAACAATCTGTACTTCATAAAATGCCAGGAGTGTTTCTTTATTGTGATAGGCTGGCTCTGCCTAAGCCAGAAACTATGCATTCATAGTGGCCCGAATCTGCGCTGAGACTGGAGCACTCAGATCTGGCTCAGGTGATCAGGTGTGCTCAGGTTTACATAGCTCACTAGCCTTTTGGGAATTCATATATAGTCCAGGTCAACTCAGACGAAAATAGAGCTGGGATGAGGTATTGACATGGTACACATAATAACATAAACCATCTGAGGTCATGTATGGATAATTTTCATCAGACAGCCTTTACACTGCCATGACACATTTAGTGAATCGATATCTTTACCTCTGCTATACAGTTCTCCTCAGATGATTCAGCCACTTCTGCATGTTTGGACTAATGTGTGGAGCCCTGCCAGCAGTAGTGCTTTATCCAGCCACTGAACCAGACTGTTTATTCAGATCTGCTTGTTTTTTACTTTATCATGCAGGCAGCAGGCCTTCCTTCTGCTCTAAGTGCAAAATAATTTGTCGGGAAAATGAGAGAGTTCAGTGAGACATTTCCAAAGCCTGTGTTTAGGAGTATTGATCTAAGACGAGACCACAGAAGAGGTAATGGGTGCAAAGAGGGGAAAATGAGGAGGAGGGGGGTAAGTTGAAGGGGTTGTAGGAGGGGGTGAATTTGCACTGCCTATAATTTGTGGAAACAAAGAGTGGGTTTAATGTTTGTCCTCCCATATCATGTCATCCAGCACTTTGTACAAGGATAAGGACTGTTCTGCAGCCTGAGCTGCTTCAAGGATAGAGGTATCAAAGACAGTTATATCTGTGAGAAACTAATCTCGGGTCAAAGGCACATGGTCACACACAAAGAGGACAAACAACTCTGAGGCATTCAGACAGTGTAATGCTGTTTGCATTCAAGCAGGTTTTTATTTGCTGCTACCTGTGCTATGCTCACTGGTTAATTCAAGAAAAAAAAAACTTGTGAATGTTGTTATTCAGATAGATTCAGATACCAGTAATGTTCCCCATGTTACGCTTAAAATGGTAATAGGAGCCCATAACTGTCCCATATTGAGTGGATATTTGCTAGAATGCAATCACTGGGTTTGAGGGTAGATTATAGGGAGCGAGACCATCAACAGATTTTGAGCACAGTCGTTCCAGGCTTCATGGTCCGTGTCTTCAGAATGGCACATTCGGTGCATGTTCCCCTCTGGCTAATGGCACCGAGTGCAAGCCTCACCCGAGAGCAGAGCTCAGAGGACATAGATTCTGAAGTGCCTGTGGATGGCTCTAAAGTAATGAGAGCATTTGTGGGACCCTGAGTGCTCTCTTTGTTATGAGAAGCCTTGGCATGGCGCATGGTGGTGCATGGGCTGAGGCTGTGCCCTGGGAGCACTGAAGACCTTGTGCTTGCGAAGGCACCGCTGAAGAATGGCTCAGTAGGGTAAGGTTGAGTCCGATAATGTTCCTATTGGTATCCATGTTGGATGAAGTGATGGGAGACCTTTTCTTGTCTTTCTTGTCAAGCAGGGCTGCAGATCGTGACTAAAGTGGTCACTATTATAGTGCCTTTGTATACTTTTACTTTGTGATTTCTTTGTGAGTTTTTTTCTCTGTTAGTTGCCTGTGGCAACCACTCCCCAGGTAAATAGATTTCCTTTAGTCAGTTAATACTTCAAAGTTTGTGATTGGTAGGGTAAAACAATCAAGATTACAGAAGTCTTTAAAATAAATAGAAATCAACTGTAGGGAATAATAATACTTAAATAGATATTTTTATGTATTACAAAAGGCAAGGCATCATATATTCAGTCATTACTGTAACCAACCACAGTTGCGAAGAGCTATTTACACATTTAAGCCTCTTGCGTTAATATAAGAATTTGTGTAAAGCTTTCTAGTTGTCGACATAATAATTACATTACATTACATTACATTACCACCAGTGTTTCTCAATTATTTTCTGTTACGCCCCCCCTAGGAGGAATAAAACATTTCGCTGCCCCCCCCCCACTCTCTGACACAACTAGATAATAGTAAAATTTGTCTAATAAATTGTTATAACTACACCCCTGCATAACATTTTATCCTTATTAACAATAAAGAAAACAAAAAATAAAGAAATATAGATCACCTTATAACAAAGAATAACTTTATTAACATTGTTTTTTAGTCTGTACTGTGGTCGATGTTGCAATTACACTTTATTCTAGTATGGCAAAAAATGTTCCCCAGGGTCACACGCGCCCCCCCTGGCATGGCACTGCGCCCCCCCAGGGGGGCCCGCCTCACTATTTGAGAAGCACTGCATTACACTTAGCTGACGCTCTTATCCAGAGCTACTTACAGATATTTGCAGGGTTTCAGTTACAGTCCCTGGAGCAGTGTGGGGTTAGATGCCTTGCTCAAGGGCATCTCAACCATGGGTAGGGTGGGATTTGAACCAGCAACCTTCCGATTGGAAGACCAACTCCCTAACCGCTAGACCACAGCTGCCATAATTCTCAGTGTTGTGATGATAACAAACCTTGATCCATCTCTCTGAAACTGTGCCATATTGGGTTCTTGGGAATGGGCCCTAGTGTCCTTGAAAACACATTGACCTTGAAGGCACACATCTGAGGAAGGCTTGTATGTGCCGTGTCCTGGGTTTTTTAAAATGGCGATATCTTAAGTGTGCATTAAATAAACAAGTACAGATTCTTATAAAAATTCAAAAACTGTTTCCTACGGGAAAATTGATTGCATCAAACTGAACACTGATTAAAACACTGAAGCATAGATGGCAGATAATTATCAATAAATTATCATTTATCAAACATTTTTCCCTTAAAAATGAAAGGCTGATATAATAGAGACGCCAGATATCAGTGTATTGCTGATAATGCCAGCATATTTCTTGTAACAGACAATGTTTTATTTCTGCATGTTTCTTACCAAAAACATGCCAGTTGTGTTATATTATTAATATCAGAATCATGATAATGGGCAAGGCTATTCTATGGCCAAGCTATTTGGAAAAACATGGACTACATTTTATGTGTTACAAAGACTTATATTCACAGGTGTGTTATAACTGATTTTAAAAAGAGTGTATCATTTTCAATATGTACACATGTGCAGATATCATGTAGCCCAAGGTAGGTGATCTGTGCATGTTCAATTGTGTTCAAATGCACAATTTGTGGTCAGCCAGTTTGTGGTCATCGTGTTGCCAGCCTGCTTAGGATGCATCAGTGTTTACAGAACCACAATCTAATCAATACATGATGTTCTTACCTTATACACTTGCACTAACTGTGTTACCCTGGAACCATGCTCAAGGATGCTCTCTGATTTGTTTACATCCGACCTCTCAAGCCTTAAGCCGTGCTGATTTGACTTGAGTTGACTTGACTTCACCCAGCTGGGCTGTCTATAGTGCATATTTGAAGATGCAATGGTAATTCAGCTATGCAGCCTTGCTGAAAGACTCTGATGATTCCGAAGTCATTGAGCACATTGTAGGTGCTCACAGCCCAATGGAGCCAAGCTGCTGTCATGGCAACAGTTTTGTTGTGGCAAGCTAGCTTGGTAGTGTCGCATTTTTGTATAGGTGAAGAGAAGAGACAGCTGATGAGTGTGCTGTGTAAAGCATTCACTGTCCTCAGGAAAATGCCAACTGGATACTGCTGGCATACAGTTAGTGCTGCAGAATGCTAGGTGATATCTGCATGTTTTGAGGAATAATGAGTATGAATAAATGAAGTGGTGATTATGTGGAAATCCCATTTAATGAATTATTGAAAAGAAAAAAAAACATTTCCATGTTCAGAGCCAAGCCCTGGCATAAAATCAGTTTGAACGGAAATGTTATGAAGATTTTTTTCCCCCCAGACAGTTTTAAGCATAATACATCAAGTGAATATTGCTAGCAGCCACCATTTGTTTTTCTCTTGGTGAAATGCTTACAAAAAGGTGAGACGTTTACAAAAATGAATAGGGGATTGTGGTTATGTCTTGCAGACTTTCACCGGTAAAGGTGTTACTTTAAAAAATACAGTAGAGCTTGGGTGTTGACACCTAAGGCGATTGCACGTCTGTGCTATTTTAAAAATGGCACCATGTTTGATCCTGTCATTCATAACCTTTATCTATCCAAAGTGGCCACTCCTCACCATTCTGTGTTGCTAAGGACTGGCTTCTAAAGCAGATGGTGGGGATGAATGGTTGGAGGGGTGGGGGGGGTGGGGGACCAGGGCGGCTGGAGAAACTGAATGGTGCAACACTGAGACTGATGGCAGGCGCTAGATTCGAGCCTTGGTCGCATATGCTTGCTAGTGCCTGCCCAATTATGAATCACTGTGATTCAAAAAATGCTTTTGTGTAGTTCTTGTAGAATTACAACATCATCTTTTTCTCCTAATCTGCCCTTTGCGAAGAGTCTGTGGACCTATTCCAACAGGTTAAAAGGCACACATTTTGGATTTGCAGTCTTAGATTAGTAATTATGTTAATGTTATCAGTCAAGCTAGCACAAATCCATCACAAACTAAGATGACGTGCTGAAATGTGTGAAAAGTCAATGGATATAAAAGTAAACAAATTTTGCATTGCAAAGCAACCACTCCTCATGCTGTTTGTCTTTTCAAACAATTTGAAATACCAATATAAACGAGGTCCGGCATTCATGTTCTTTACCACAGATTTAATATTGCTGTCTTTTTCTCCCTCCTACTGTTACCATTGTTTACTGTTTTGTTCGGTGTTTTCGTACCTAGTGTTGTAATATGTGTTGTGCTTCTGCTTTTTTCGCAGGGAGTACCTCGGCAAACAGCTGCAGTCCACGGAGCAAGCCCCTGCCGCTGTGGCAGCCAGAAGCTGAGCTTCTCACGCTCTCTCGTCAGCAATATGGCTCACTTCTGTGTACACACATTTCTGTATATGGGTGTTATGAGTGTGTGTTGGCATGTTTGTGATGGCTTGTGTACTGTGAATGAATGCCAGCCCCTCCTGCAGTGTCAATTTGAAACCCAGACACTCACCCACCCACCCACCCACCCACTTCCACGCCTACCACCCACCCCTGCCCCCAGCAGACGTCCAGGTGCTGTGAAGTGTAATGCTTTGTCTTTGCGATTTTGCCCCTTTCTTGGCTCTCAATGTGATGTGTATTGTCCTAGCAGAAGTGAACATTCTGGTGTATATGTATGTGTGGGTTGGTGAGTATGTGTCTCTGTACCACCTGCCCTCCCCTACATGTGTTTAATCTAAAAAAGTGGAAATTTATTTATGTCTTTGAGTATTACAATGTTACATGCATTCCAATAAAGTCTATAAAGGAAATATTTTGTCATTGTTCCTTTTTGTGGTGTGAAGTGAGCGCAAATTGAGAAATTACGCAAAATCATATGAAATATCAGCAAGGTGTGGGAAAAAAAT
Organism: Coilia nasus; assembly: GCA_027475355.1. Taxonomy (NCBI): domain Eukaryota; kingdom Metazoa; phylum Chordata; class Actinopteri; order Clupeiformes; family Engraulidae; genus Coilia; species Coilia nasus. Next base: position 24,037,337 of record CM050221.1, read on the forward strand.
GTGTTGATTTTGCCTGACCACCATAAAGAATACACCATGTGCTTCATATGCACTCTCCCTATTTTAGTTTCCAAAATGACAAAAAGGACCCCATTCTTTTATGCCTTGTCCAGACAAATACTGCATGAAGGACCTATCTGCCTCCTACCTATTAGTCTGGTGAAAATTATAGTTTAGAGTGTCTTAAACAGTCGCCCATCTCCCCACAGATATTATAATACTTGTGTTCTACCTATAATTTGTACAATAATGGTGGCCATGATTGTCCATTCCTTTCAGTGCTTATTGTGACCATGAAAACGCCCTGTTGCAGACTATGCCTGTATAAAATGAAAGGTGTTTTTCTTTCACAGATGTGTTTTGTTGTGAGGGTACTGTATGAGGTTTAATGCAGTGAATGGATTTGGAGAGTTGATGGTAACATGATGGTAGTCTGCTCAGAGAAGTATCAGACAATGGGTGCCGTGGCACCTGGGTAATTTGTTTTCTCCCTCTTCCTCCTCACCCTGATTGATAGTCTCTCTGGCATACTCTGCCTCACTCTCTGTCGGTGCCCCTGGGCCTAACAGGTGGCTTCTTTGCAATTTACTAATCCGGCTGGCAGATGCGGTGTAGTGTGATTGTCACTATCAGATTAGCAGGCAGTCATTAATAAGCAGTCTAAATTCTGTTGTTTATGTCTTTGTTATTTTGTTCTTTATCTGATTTTAAATTTGTCATTCTACTCATTTTAAATCCCCGGTATTTTTTACATTTTTACTTGGGTACATTTGTCAGAGAGCTACCTAAGAAAAGTTGTTTTGAAAGATATTGTATTCTTGCACCCAATAAATAATGCAGTTAGTGTCTGCATACATATTTCAGTAACTGTCCCATCAGCCATGGACTCCCCTTAGATGTGTCTCAGAATACCTCAAATATTTTCATCTGTCCGACCCAGAACTCAGAAAAGTATGTTTGGTGTCTGCAAGCCTGTAGCATAATTCATCTGTGCCATATAGATGCTGCCTGTTGCGCTGGTTTTCTGATTCCTCTCCACAGGCCATTCATTTTCTCACGACTCAATGGTGGCCTTATTATTGGAGGCATAAAGAGATTTACTACCTCGTTCCACAGGCAGAGTCAATATTCCAGTGATGCCAGCTCACACCTTTTCAATGTTGTCTGGATCTTGATATTTAGAACATCGCAGACATCCATATGGCATCCAGACACAGCTGGCTGTCTTGCTGCATGGTTACTGTCTCTGTGAATTGACTGATCAAAGTGTTATGTTACAAACAGACTAATAAAACCATTAAAGATTGAAAACTCATTAAAGAGTGATACAAATAAAACATCTTTCTGATTTTTAGTTTTCATCACGCCATAATTATATATCTAAAAAGGAAATACAACTTTGGGTCATGTTTTCCACAAGAATGTCATTCTAATTTCAGGTTTACACGCTTATAATGGGAAAAGCAACAGCAACAGCATTCACTTCATAATTTGATACATCCCATATGTTTACACCTATGTGTAACAATAACAAGGTGAAAGACTCAGCAGAGGGCTGCTTTGGCAGCCTGGGCAGTCATGTGTGTTAGGTGGATTGTTATTGACTTATGTTATTGACCAGATAGTGCTTTGTTTGCACAGCCTTCAGACCAACTGTTGACTTAGCAGCTCTCACAACCAAAACATATAAGTGTATCACCCTTATTTCCTGTATTTTCAGGACATATTAAAGACAAAGGTAAGTGCTGTACACCATAGTGTACCAGGGAATGCAGATTGTGCTGAGCCTTGAGCTAAGCACATTTGTTTTGATGTGTGCTGATGTTCACAGGTGGTATTACATTACATTGACCCTATGTTTGACTTTATTATCATAAAACTGCTCTGCATGAAATTAATATTTCACAACATTCTCCAGTCACACTACGCAACACTACACTGTGCTACATTTGACATTTTTTTTGTTCAGGGTGGGTGATGAAGTGAGTGGTGGTTATCCTATCATGACGTCCATGGCAATAGCAGTTCAAAGATGAGTGATTCCTGTGGTGCAGTGGACCCTGCAGTCCTGCTGGGTTCAGATAAAAAAGACCATCAATTGAACAGCAACACTGACCCCATGAAGCCAGCTCTAGGGTCGGCTTAATTTTTTTTCTTGCTTCATGAATTCTCTGCCATGAGATTGTGTCTATTCATCTCTATTTCCTGTGTGATAAACAAGGTCATGACCAAGGTTCAACAACCTGTGAAGCAAATTGTTATACAATGTATAATACATATAGATAGACCATTAAACTGTAATTACAATTTTATTGAGAATTTAACATGATGGTCACATGGGTTTTTCATGTCTCTGGCTTGCCAGTCATGCTGAAGAAGGTATGAAAAATACATTTACCAAAAAAGGACAAATGATGCTAATCAAATTGTCATTTGATGCATGTTTATATGTACTGAACCACACATACTACATATTAAATAACATGTAGTGCTGCACAGTAATTGAAATACTTGTGCCTTTTTTCTTCTGTGGTGGTCGTAAACAAAGAAAGCCAGAGCCTTTTGAAAGTCCCTTCACAGCTAACTGAAACCTTGAATCCTTTTCTGTATTCTGTTTCAGTGTCACACCTCTGCCTCCTCCATACATATTTTTTCTAGGCAGTATTTCTTGAAAGAGGGTGTAAATATTTTCTACCCTAGATCTCCTGTTTTCAGATACTGTCATGGTCCATTGTGTGCAAGTGTCTCTGTCTTTGTGAGTGTGTGAATGTGTGGGTATGGGTATGTGGGCATGATGTAGAAACTGCACTGTCTGAATATCTAAACATTCATTAGTGGTCTAATTTGTATCGCCTTTTTCAACTACAGTATTTTTATGGGGAGTATGTTTTCAGACTTTTAACGTGTCTCTAAAGAAAATTTCGTTGCCATGGTGACTCCTCAGCCTCCCAACTCCCTGCCATTCAGCTTGAACACTGTCTTTTCATTTATCAAGGTTATAGTGAAACACATCTCAACCCGCACTTTCCTCTCTCCTTCTCCATTATTTTTTTAATTTATCATCCCCCAGACAAATCTAAAACAAAAGTCAATGAGTGGAAATTGAAGAAAAGTGTATTTTTCAGTGTTGCTGATATCACAAGTTACTTTGGCTCATTTATTTTTCTTACATGTTATTATATGGTGCAGTCACAGTAAAAAAAAAGCTTGTACTTTTAAAGACAATTTTTTGTTACTTGATAATTATTTAAAACATTAGATTTTTCAGACAAGTCTTAATCTAGTTTCTAATGTAGATTTTCTTCGCTATAATCTGTCAAAGTGCAGCACACTTTGTACAAACATTTTGGTTAGCTATGAACAAAAGGGTGCAAACAGCATTTTAGGAGGAAAACAACTGTCAAAGAAAATTAAAATTAAAACAAATATATTTGCAGTATTCTTCACCACATTGTCCCTCGTGGTGTTACTTAGCAACATGCCAGGTAATCCATGATGCCTGAGAGGGGGAAGAGAGAAGGCAAAACACCTTGATTATACTGCATAAAACACACCAGAAATGTCATACATTGTGGGTACTCTGTCAGTTACTAGAGCTAATGTGTTTTTATGTCTTCACCCATGCATTAACTTACAAATGTATACTTTTAGTAGTAATGATCTGTGGTGTTTGCATTAAATAAAGATATCTTTACATTTTAACATTTTAACATTATACCTACTTCATAATCCTGACAGAGATATATCACATGATATAGTATGATCTCAGAACAGATCATAAATAGAACCTTTTTTTGTATTACCTTTTCTGACTTTATGTGATGTTTTGAAAAATCTTCTCGCAAGAGTGATTTTACTCAAGGTTTTAGTAATCTCATGTATGCAGTCAAGTCGATTTCAATGAATGGAATAATGCAAATTGTAAGCGAAGACGTATCTTCCGTTTTCTCTGAAATCTATCGATGTAGCATACAAACAGTGACAACCCTAGGAGTGAGCATATCTGAACCGTTTGTCCTGTAGTACATGAATTGCGTTGAACTGCGTTATTGTAATTGTGTGCACGGCACAGAACTATGTGCAAATGACAGCGTCATATATTTCAGCACCAAGGACAGGGTCGGCATACGCGCAATTGCGTTCAATGGTCTGTTGCGTCCCTTGAAACCAACACTGCTTGTTAAAGAGAGCACACCTGGCTGAGGTGAGTAGGGCAGGTGTTGGCCAGTTGCTTCATATATGTCGCTCATTTACATTCAGGACACGACTGTGCACAGACTTGACTAAAATGGCTGAGAAATAGGAACAGGCATGAGCACTGAGGGACATAAGAACTACAACAAAATTATGCAAACACCATCTTCAATCTGGCAAGTGATTCTCAATAATGAGCACAATATTTACGTTATGTGCTAGTTTCATTTCAGTTGACGTGATATTGACAACCGCTGGGGTAAACATGAAACTGTCTAGAGGGGGTCACGTCAACACACATTGCATCTTTGCATCAGCACGACACATCGCTTTCATAGAAGGGAACTCTATCTGTTAACACATTGTAAATGTTACTATTGCCTGTAGGCCTACGTAATCATAAAATGTCAAAATTATAAAAATGATTGAATTAGAAACTATGTTTCTGTTGAAAAAGTTTGCACATTGGCAGCTATCCAAGCTAAGTACATGGACTATGACAAACACAGAAGTTTTTCATCTGTCTCTACAAATGACTTGAAAAGTGGGTTAGTTCTGTCTGAGAGATTGTCTGTTTTAGTGTTCGTGTGCGCCTGCTTGTATGTATTTCCTTCTGTCACCGCGCGAAGCTCTGTGATGTCATGCGGGAAAGGCGGTAGCGGCAAGGAGCGCCTGAGATGCTAGTCAGCTGCGGACTTACTGAAATCAGTGCATCGTGCCAAACGCATCCAGTCAGGAAAAGAGTTTGCGAGTTAATTTTGAAATAAATAATAGTAAATCTGCGGGGAGCACAAAGACAAGGTAAGCGCAGCCAATTTTACCAAAGTCTTCGGTCGGAGTAATAAGTTTACTGCGGTGTAAAGGCTCTTACCGTATAGCATGTACATGTAAATACAGTACATATAGCCTGTGCCGCACGTTTCTTTTTGTGATGTTTTAATATATCTTCTGTTCTGCAGTGACATTGCATGAATACAGTAGTTTAACCTCTATCTCTTTGGGCATTTGTTCTTGTAACCTTACTTTTGGACAATGAGCATATAATTACCAATGTATTTTTCTTTTGTATATTGTGAAATTCACCTGAAGAATGGGGAGCGATGTGGTGGAAATATTTAAGGAGGACAAGTGCCAAACGATGCATTCTGAAGATTGTTTGCCAAACTTCACATGGCAACCTGATGTCTACAATTACACCCTGAATGAAAGCTGGTCACCGGAGCCCATGTCCCCAATCATCCCCATCATAACTACCCTGTACTCTGTTGTGTTTGTGGTGGGGTTAGTGGGCAACTGCCTTGTAATGTATGTTATTATCAGGTAAGAAAGCGATTCGCGGCATGCTTTGGTCACATTAGTTCCTCTACTCTGTGACTGTATTGTTGTTGTGACTGCAGAAGTACATAGCTCTTGTTTGTATAACTGTTTTATTCCTTACATATAGATACAGAGCTTTTGGGGAAAACGACAGAAACAAAGTACGAGGTTAAAAGTTCCGTATAATCTCCAAAGTTATTCAGTTTGTAAGTTTTCCTTCAGGCATGACACTGTACCATGTATGAGAAATAGTTCAATAAGTCTTCGACCTTGGTCGAGCCAAGAAGACCAAATCTAAGATCAGCTATAAAATCTCTACATAATTATCGCGTTACAGTGCACTTTACTTTGGCGTCCCCGTGTGGATCCTTAGCAGTACCGGCCAACTTTTTGAAAAATCTTTCAGTGCGATGGCTGTATGCACATACCTGTATGTTTTGTGGGATATACCGTACATGATTTAGTATTTTACGCGGTTTCCTATTGAAATCTCCCTTTGTTTTCGTCATGTTGCTTTACCTGTATGACCTCAATGGCAAACGCTTTAGTCCAAAAATGTTTCCATTCCTAGATACACAAAGATGAAGACAGCTACCAATATCTACATCTTCAACCTGGCCATGGCAGATGCTCTGGTCACCACCACTATGCCCTTCCAGAGCACCGATTACCTGCTAAACTCATGGCCTTTTGGTGAAGTGGTCTGTAAAGTCTTCATCTCGATCGACTACTACAACATGTTCACCAGTATTTTCACCCTGACCATGATGAGTGTGGACCGGTATGTGGCAGTGTGCCACCCTGTAAAGGCCCTGGACTTCCGAACACCTGTGAAGGCCAAGATCATCAATATCTTCATCTGGGTGCTGTCCTCAGCTGCTGGCATTCCTGCCCTGGTTTTGGGAAGTACTCAGACCAATAATGGTACTGTGCACACTTTATTCAAGGCTTGCTCACTTTAAGATCTCTGAAATTATGTCTTTCATTGCATGCCTCAAATAACAAAATAAGGTCATTATTTACCTTTTGTCTTTGGTAACTCTGAAAGCAGTCACCATAATTTGAGGGAAAACACAGATGTATTTGACCTGACATGACTTGAAAGATATGAGAACAGATAGGGAATATTGCAACTGATGCTGCCATCTTGTGATGAATGTATGAATGAATGAATCTGTCAATTAATAAATCCATAAATCTTGTCACCTTTTCCAGGTACGACCGAGTGTGCCCTGCAGTTTCCTGACCCATACAGGTATTGGGACACCCTGATGAAAATCTGTGTGTTCATCTTTGGCTTTGTGGCCCCCCTCCTCATCATCACTGTGTGCTACACCCTCATGGTGTTACGACTGCAGAGCGTGCGGCTGCTATCCGGCTCGCGGGAGAAAGATCGAAACCTGCGGCGCATCACACGCCTGGTGCTGGTGGTGGTGGCTGTGTTTGTGATCTGCTGGACTCCTATACACATCTTCATCCTCGTCAAGGCACTCATGCCTGGTGTACCCGAAACAACAGAAGTCATGGCCGCCTACTTTTTCTGTGTGGCACTGGGCTACACCAACAGCAGCCTTAACCCCATCCTCTACGCCTTCCTGGATGAGAACTTCAAGCGCTGTTTCCGTGACTTCTGCTGCCCCGGCGGAGGGCGGGGATCAGGGGATGGAGCACATGGGGTGAGCCGGGTCAGGAGCACGCTGAGAGAGCATGCCTGCACAGGAGATGGCCATGGAGAGGGGGGCCAAGGCCGGGCCGTATGACTAGCTGTGGAGCTGGATTCCCTCCAGTCGCTTGGAGGAAGAGAGGACTCCAATGATCTGGGGCTGACACAGATCACTTCTGCCATCTGATGGATTAGAGAGAGAGTGACAAAGACAGGGGGGTAAAGAGAGAGAGAGAGAGAGAGAGAGAGAGAGAGAGAGAGAGCAGAAGTACAAGAAGAAGAACAAGAATAAGAAGAGGAAGGGGAGTTTATGCTGATAAAGATCTCTGATTAGGGATAAGTTCTCTGTGAAAATGCCCACACGTCCCATTATTTAAATTCTCATTACTTAAAGTGTTAAGACATGTCTATGTTTATTGCATATTAGCCCCTAATTTGAGGTTCCCAAAATATGTGTAAATACTATAGAATCACTGATTACACACAATGAATAGCAAAACCAGCACCTCATTTTTTTATCAATTTATTTTTTTGTGAGGTGCATTTCCTTATAAAACCACAATATCAGACTTAGTATGGATTGAGATGGTATCTCTATTGATAGAATAAATATATTTATGTTTATGGTTATCTTATATGACACTGTTTTTGAAATGTATTTCTTCAATGATATTTCCCTATGTCTTTTCACTGTCAGTGTGAAATTTGTGAGGTTCCGTCATATAACACAGTATCACTGAAAGGCTCGGTTGGATGTTACAGAATACAAATTCTCAGGATTTTTTGACCTGGTTGTATTATGAAACACTGATGTTGTTAGGAGAGATGAATGTGTACTGTTATTTATTGTTGTGTGCTGTGGAACAGGCATTACCCAGAGTGGACTCAAAACTGCTGTGAATATTTTAACATTTTTACTACAAAGTAGTTCATGCTATACAATTTTCAGAGTGTGCAGACATTGTTTTTAGTATAGGGAGCATAGTGTAACACCTATATGAAATATACTGAGCCCTTTTGAAAAAAAAACAAAACAAAATTATACATGCCAAGTTGTTAATAATGTGCAGATGCTTTTGCACAACAGACACAAAACTATGAAACATGAAGTGGGCTTTAACATAGTATGTCAGTCATTCATGTTTCAAGCATGTAAATGAACGCAATGTAAAAACAGTTTTACATTTCTGCTTTTTCTGCTGTTATTGTAAAAGTGTGCAATTTCATTGTTCTGAAATAATGCCCAGTATCAGTACAAAAGAGGTCATGCGTAGTTTACATAAGCCACTGTACATGTGCTACTGTCATTTATGACTTATTACAGATATTGGTGCCTTGTATAACTTACCGTAGTATTATTCATTAATACTGTATATATCTGCTTATAGAAAGAAAGTAAAATAAGTTTTTATCTAAGGTATATCTCAAAATATGCTGTGTGTCATAGAAAATCTGTGTTCAATGTTGAACAATGATTGCTGTCTTTGCATTTGTGACATTTAAACTTCTTGTTGACAACAATTTCAAGATCTTGTAGGATATGTACAAAACAGGGTTTATATAACCTGAAACACCATAAACAAGCATGTGGTTTTGCCTACTTTCTGTAAATGTCCAAGCTGCTGTTTTATTTTATATTTAGCCGTGACCTGTATAACAACTATCAATAAACAACTAATATACCTTATGTGGCCTAAGTCAGCATATAGTACCGTGTAAATGCAGGACTACACTGAGAAAGTAGCAAAGTTCAGCGTGCAGCCAGATTGCAGTACACAAATAAATAAAACAAAATAATTAAATAAAAATCAAATGAAAATCATTGCGTCTTGGGAAAGGCTATAACGTAGCCTACCAATAGTACATTTTAAATGTGTCCTACAAAAATGCTCCAAATCTTCCTGTTGAACAGGTTAGGCCAATCAGTTCTTTAATCTGAGTTCTTTCTCACAGCTACTATCTATCTGCCACGTGTGCACAAAGAAGCGTCTTTTTCTTCTCACCATCTATTTTTACGTTTTATGGGTAGGCTATAAAACAATATGCTTGAGGGCTGAAAAGTTCTCATTTTCGTAGAATTCGTATAGTAGGCTAGACCCTTCTATCTCGGCAGAAGTCTCTTATGATTTGTATTTATTTTGCTAAATGATAATGCATGCCAACCGTGTACCTAGTATTTCTTGTGCGTTTAATTTAGACCAAAACATATCAGCATAGCATATCGTGATAAAGATTCCAATAGAGGGAATAGAGCCGGCTGCCGCATGGCCCTTGTATTGGATGCAGACCAATCAAAGAACAAGAAATGAGAACATGAAGAGTTGTTGACCAATGGCATAGTCCTCACATTGTTACACAGTTTCCGGGTTACCATACGCGTCTTGTTTTGTTTTCCAGTCTTTGCACGGGCGTGCGCTTTATTTCACCATTTAACAATGAATCGGATTTTCGGAAGGAGTAAACCGAAGGATCCTGCGCCAAATCTGTCTGACTGCATTGGAAATGTCAGTATATCTGATATAAATTAACAACTTCATGAGGACTAGCCTTCTTGGCAGATGGCTGGCTACAAATCTGTGTTAGCTTGCTAGCGTTAACGTCATATAAGCACATAACGGTATCTGCTTTATTATGGGGCATTCCTATGTGGATAATATAATCAGGTAGCTAACGAGCTAAACTCATTCAGGCATTGCTACTACATGATTGTATATCGTGATGAGTTGAATGAGGCTGCATCCCTTTGATTAACGGAAAGTGAATGCAATTGCTTATGTCCATAGAATTCTGTTAATAATTCGAAAATCTCACACTGCAGGTGGAGGCAAGGGCTGAATCGATTGACAAAAAAATAGCCCGACTTGACACTGAACTCGTTAAGTTCAAGGACCAGATGAAAAAGATGAGAGATGGGCCATCCAAGGTGGGTACACTATCAGCGTTGTGGGTGTCCGGTTGGAGACCTGTAGTTACATGTATTTGATTTTTCTATTACTTTTTTTTACTGACGCAAGTCATGTGTTTAATGTTATTGTCACCAGAAATACGTTGAACAGCCACAGTCAGGCGACCTTTTGTGTCCCAAACCAAAGACACAATCAGTGTCTTTGGCAAAATGTGGAAATAATTTGTTTTTAGAGTGAAACAATATGTTTAAAGATTAAATGAATTAATTTGTAAATAAACACACACAAATATTTTTCTTTTCAGAACATGGTCAAACAGAAAGCTATGAGAGTACTGAAGCAGAAGCGAATGTAAGTTGTTTAATAATATCTGTTGGCCAAGGTATTCTCCTTCTCCTTTATTGTTGTGCGATTGTGTTAGTTCTCCTGTATGGCTTGTTGTCTCAACATGCTCACAGATACACATGGTGCATGGAACATACATATGGAAACAAGTAGTCTAGCAGTCCCCCACTCTCAAAGAATCTGATTGGATCACCTTATTACTGATTAGATTCATGATAAAAGAGCCTACAATGACACAAGCTCACACAAAAAGCATAATTTTAGACTGAGTTTTTTCATGTCGTCATCTTAATTCATGATGTCATCTTGATTTGTCTGCCTGCTATGTAAGACTAGATCACATTGTATCCTGTATGTCATTTCGGGAGCTTCTATGGAAAATACATTCTGATCATCTTGTCTGTCAGTCAGCCAATACTGTACGATAATCACATTTAATTCACAGTAAATGTAACTTAATCCAGTACAGCCAGCTAGTGTAATTCAGGCAGCCTCATAACAGAGTAACTACACTGATTCTTCTCACTGTAATTCTGTAAATCCTTTCTGTGTCAGGTATGAGGGGCAAAGAGATCAGCTTGCACAGCAATCTTTTAATATGGAACAAGCCAACTACACCATTCAATCGTTGAAAGACACAAAAACAACAGTAAGACATTTGTAATATATCAATCATATTAATTATATCAAAATATATCAATTGTTCTTTTGACAAACTTGATTAAAATATGTTGGTATAACTCAAATTATGCTGGCTCATGTCTGCAGAGTAGAGATTAAATCTACTGCAACATCATTTATGCAGACAACTACTACAGTACTGTCCAGAATATCCTGTGAGTAAATGAAAATGGGTTCTCCTAAAGTGTACTTAAAGGGGACCTTATTGGGTTTTCTCATTACGAAAAAGAAAATTTCACCAGGCCAAATTTGATATCTAACCAATTTTTCCCAATTTGGAAACAAATGTGCTACTAATTTCAAAAACGAATTAAACACAGACAGTTACTATGAAAGTGTGTTTCTTGTTGATGATGCAGCAGTCAGATTTTATTCCAGGAAAGGGCATTCACAAAGCTTGTGAAACATAGTTTGGATTCAGCAGTTTTGGCCAGAACCGTTAAGTATGACAAACTCTATCCCATCAGGCATCCTCCATCTCCTAAATGTAAATGAACTAGGCTTCTCAAAAAGATCCGGAGACCTTTTGTCATTCAATATGGTAATTAAGTTTTGTCTGACCCACTGCCCGAAAAGGTTCTCAGTGACCTACATCCACACCCATACTACAATTTGAAGGGGTCGTTCTCACATCTGTAGCAGCTTTAATTTGCTTCCTGACCCCAGGTATTTGGGTGTTGGGCGAGAGTGAACCTTTCCTTTGTTACAGTAGTCACAATGTCTGCTTCACCAGGAGTCACAGGTAGGGTGTAATGTGATTTTTTTATGGGGTCCATTCAGTTTAATCCACAAATGAATACAACTAGAAATGTTACAAATTGGCATTCCATAAAACTTTTTCTGTATATCATCACATACACAATTCCCAGTATCACTTAGTTAAAAATACAACATGTGCCTGACTGCAAACTCAGACTCATGCTCCATCAAAAATACTGAATTTAATACTGTCAATACTGCACCATAAGATAATTAACATTGCATTTAATTTTATATTTTTAGGTGGATGCTATGAAACTTGGAGCAAAAGAAATGAAAAGAGCCTACAAGCAAGTGAAAATGGATGAAATTGAGGTGTGTTGCCTTTGTTCACAGCTTTGTCTCAAAAGTTTGCATAACCAAAAGGTCATGACAGTTTTTAAGGTTACAAAAAGGGTTTTGTGCTTGTAAAGAATCTGAAGCTCTTGTGTGTCTGTGGTTATCAGGACTTGCAGGACCAACTGGAGGACATGATGGAGGATGCCAATGAGGTTCAGGATGCCCTGAGCCGTAGCTATGGCATGCCCGAGATTGATGAGGATGACCTAGAAGCAGGTAGTACTGTATCAAGAGCACAGACCGATATTGACATTCAAGATTTGCAGTCTCTTATTTTGTTGTTTGCTTTTATCAGAGTTGGATGCCCTTGGAGATGAGTTATTGTTAGATGATGACACCTCTTACCTTGATGAAGCATCTTCAGCACCTTCTATTCCAGAGGGAATGCCAAGCGACAGCAAAACCAACAAGGTTTGTAGTGGATCTTTAACTACCTTGCAGTGGTTTAACAAGTGCCATTTGGAGTATAGGCTACTATGCCTTTGTAATGGTTTTGTTAATGTTGTGTATGTCTCTTTTCAGGATGGTGTGTTGGTTGACGAGTTTGGGCTGCCACAAATTCCTGCTACGTAAAGGGTGTATTATTAAATACAAGCTATGTACATACATTTGTATAGTTATACTGGCATGATTATTTGACTGGCAACACTTATTACACTAAGGTGCAGAGTGACATGCTGGCATGTGGCCTTATAGGCGACATGTATATGGTATGTGTCAATATGTGGTACACCTCTTCAGAACTGATTGGTGTTTTATATTGTAGTGGATACAAGTGTATTTATACAACTTCAATTCCAACAGATGGTTGGGACAATGTGTAAAATATCAATAAATAACTCCAAGGACAACATATCAGTTACTGAAACTGGATTTTTGTATTGTTGTATGAGATATTTATGGTCATTTCAAATTTGTCTCAAAACATCAACATATCTCAAAACAGTTGGAATGGTGTTAATAAAAGGCAGGAAAAGTTGAGTAAGACTAAGGAAAAAACAGCGGAGGACACTGCACAGGTAATGGTGTTAACTGAGTGTGAAAAGCCGATGCAGCCCCCACACCCTTTAGGATGTGGGCAGACCAGGTAGTACGACGAAGACAAGACAAGTAGGCCAGAGAATTATATTTTCAAAAATAAAGTGCTTTTTATTTTCAGCACACTCAAAAGGCCAAAACAGAAACCCGAGATAACACGAAAAAAAAAGACACAAAGAAAACAGACACAATGGTCAAAACAGTTGCCACAAGACTAGTATACTCACTGAGCCTCACATCAAGCCAGTGCTCCTTTCCCTTCTCTCTCTACTCACAAAATGAGCCAGTTTAAGTAGTGTCTCAAATTGTCTCAGATTAGACCAATGAAGGCTTGTTGGACCATACCATGTTATGCAGGGGAAACACCAACCACCAGAAAATGCAACCACCATTGTGTTAAACTAATAACAACAACAAAATAATACACATACATACAAATGCTGCAGCAAACACATTACAACACCATATTCACTCATTTTACACACACAGTCGGTCCTTAATACACACACATAGGAAAATGACAACAGTTGACTTTACCTACAAACATTGCCCCCTCCCGCTCAGCCCGAGCACAGACAAATACTGCTCCCAAACGCGGTGCGCGCTTCCGCATTGGAGCAACGAGAGAGAGAGGAATGCTGACGGAGAATGCCGGTATGTTTGAAATGTCCAGTAATTATAGCCGTTTAGAAAGAGTAATGAAACATGAAGTGGGTACCTCACTTAATGCCAAAAGATGTTAACAATAAACGGTTTAAACAGATACTTTGGATTGTGAGTGGTTTTATGTTGGCTAACTTAGACAACACGCTACAAACAGTAATGGCGGCGCCCATGACGCCGCTCCGACTGAGCACAGACATGCCTACAATGAACTTAGTTAGAAACATACCTGCACGCCAGTTGATTGTAGCGACAGCAAACTTCAGGAACATACGTGTGTGTACAAGAAACCCACAAGGCAAACCAGGAAACATACATGTGTGTGTGTGCGTGTGTGTGTGTGTGCGCAGGTGCACAATGTCTCATGCTCCCTCCTTGTATCGCGGTGCAGCCGCGATGCACAGACAGTCAGGGAAACACTCACAAATGTTTGTAGCAACAGTGAAACGGTGAGAAGGCAAAGTTCACCTTCTCACACTGAGAAGTTGATTTTGTATGAAAAAGGGCTTTCTTCCTTGTCCTTGATTTCAGCAGCCCAACTGGTAGGTGTAATTTTCCATCATGTTTTTCTTTTAATTATGCTTAATATGTGACAGATCAGGACAGCACCCCGGCCATTTTAGCATCTGATTGCCCTTACGATGGAGCCACACTGTTGGAATTTTGTATAGAATGCAGTTTGCCCTCATTAGCTGGTAATGTTTAAGCTCTACCTTCAAAATATAAGGTCTGAGAGACATTGTGTGCTGATCAAAACCTATATATATATATCGCTCAGCATTAATTTCAACTCTCTAGATGAGTAAGCAGGCCATAACCACATAACCACACTGCACATCCATAGCATCACAGATGGTGCCTTTTGAACTGACCACTAAAACGAGGATGATTTATCTCCTCTGTAGCTTTGAAGATGCAAGACTCTATTATTTCCAAAATGAATGACAATTATTTTTTTTTACTTTATTAACACAGGACAGTTCTCCATGTCTTCTGGGTCCATCTCAAATGAGCTTGGGCTAAGACAGTTAAACATCATGCCAAATATTAGGCATTCTTGGTATAGCCAAGTTCACCAGGTTGGCATAGTCAAGCTCACCAGCTGGGTGGAGTGTTCTCTGTAACATTTTTACTCATCTGGAGAGTTAAAATTCATGCTGAATTATATATATATATCTGTGTGTGTGTTTTTTGAACAGCACAAGATGCCACTCAGACATTATATTTTGAGGGTAGACCTTAAATATTACCAGATAATGAGGGCAAACTGCATTCTATACAAAGTTCCAACAGTGTGGCTCCATCATAAGGGCAACCAGATCTGTCACATTTTAACCCCCTGAGGCCCAGTGTTTAGTGTTGGTAATATTACAACATCTGATTTAAGCCTACAAAACTAAGCCTTCCCTTTTTTCCCTTTTTAACCCCTAATTTATATTACTAATAGGCCATATTGTTAAGTTCTGCAACACTATTGGATGGTAGATTTTGTGAATAAGCTCGGTTACATTGCCACAAAGTCATAGGACCCCCTGTCCATTGGATTGCATTAGATTTGATAGGGACAGCATTTGAGTCTTGGATGTCAAAATTGAAAATACTGATTTCTGCATCACATGCCTCCTACAACAACATCTAAAAGGTAAAAAAAAATCATTTTTGAAGTGTTCTATATTTGGGTCTCTGGGGGTTAAGCATAATAAAAATGAAAACATGATGAAGATACATATACCAATTGGGCTGCTGAAATAATGTCAAGGACAAGAAAGAAAGCCCTTTTTATACAAAATCATCTTGTCAGTGAACATAATTAACTGTGAAGTGTTCTCTGTTGGTTTGTCATGCCTTTTATTGACACCGTCCCCTTTTTTGGGACATGTTGCTGGCCTCAAATGTGAAATTATCACAAATGTCCCACACAACAATAAGAAAATTCAGTTTCAATAACTGATATGTTGTCCTTGGACCATTCTCAAATACATATATTGCTGGTATGATTTGGAAATTATAGCATTTATTTCACATTTAACACAATATCCCAACTTTTTTTAATTGGGGTTGTACTAGAACACAGATAACAAGGCAAATGTTGAAAAAGAGATGAGATTAAAAATTAATGGCTGCCACAGATCTGGGACATGGGCATGTCTACCATGGTGTAGCATCTCCTCTTCGTTTCAGAACAGTTTGCAGACATTTGGGCATTGTGTTCTATAGCCTGGAGAACACAACGTCCATGATTTCTAAGAAGTATGTTCAATTTTGACATTTTTACACAGGATTCAAACCCACAAGATGTCAGACACTTATGATACACTCCATTACTGCTAGGCTACCACAGGTAAATGTAAGGGGATTTAAATATTTAAAAAAAGAAAAA
Source organism: Coilia nasus (assembly GCA_027475355.1). Lineage (NCBI taxonomy): Eukaryota > Metazoa > Chordata > Actinopteri > Clupeiformes > Engraulidae > Coilia > Coilia nasus. The sequence goes on from CM050221.1 coordinate 24,053,622, forward strand.
TATAAAGAACTGTTAGACAGAAGAGCTATTTGACATGCATATAATACACACAGTATGTACCACAAGTGGTGAAACACATGCCCTAAATAAAGACGAATTGATTAGCTTTTCTGTAACAATATATATAATACCCTATGGCTTAAGGGTAACACTAGTATACCCAAACAACGCAGCAAATTGTGTACTGTTCAGCTGAAATTCTAAATTTAAAAAAGAAAACCGTGTTATTATTATTTTTGCTGTGCTTAAAACTGCAGTTGCTCTTTTCACTGTGCATTCATTTTCAGTTTTAGGGAGAGGGTCATGCAGTTGATATGGTCTCTAACCAGGCTTTCCAAAGAGAAACGAAATCCTTCACACATTTAATGGGGATAAGGAATTGGAATGTCTGAAGATTCCAGCTCTGAATAGAGAGGGTGTGGTTTTCATGGCTGTTAGTGTCACCTAATCAGATGCCCATTGCAAATGCAGGAGGTAATATCAGGTATAGGCTAAAGCTACAGCAGCATATTCGAAATATACTAATGTGAATAATAAAAATAGCCAAATAAAACTCGTCCTATCAATTTAAAACATTTGCAATGTTTTGAAAAAACTATTCACAGAACACCCAGTTTCAGTTGTACTCAGAGGTAGGCTAGTCTTCTGTATAACCCAGATGTATAACCCTAATGGCCTTAGATGGTATCTAACTTTGGACACTGTTAGCCAGGAGACATACCTGTGCTCAATGGGTAAAAAAACAAGCCAAAATCCCCACATTAAGATATTTCTGTTCATTGAATGCCATTATAGGGAAATTGCATACTGTACATAACGTTGTATAACAACAACGAATGATTGTGAAATTGCACACAGACACCCTCTCTGGGAGCCCACTCCCCCCATACGGGGAACCAATCATTAGTTCCTTACTTACATTTGCATTCTATAAAGGGGTGTTCTAGTCCGTTTAGTTACAAAAAAAAAACCACACACACACAACACATGGCCGCCCAGGTCATGAAATCTAGAACTCATTTTAATGGTGGAATACTAAGACGGCCATGAAAGGAATGGTGACAAGCAATAGAGAGGAAGGAAGAATTGGCACTTTGTGGGATCCTGTGTCAACATGTAGGTCTATACATGTGCAGCAAGCAATGTGGCGTTGGTAAGTCAAATATGTTCATGTCAATATTACGCTATTATAATTTCTAAAACAAACCTGTAATGACAGACATAGCGTATATGCTATTAAACCGCCTCACAATTCAGTAGCTCCTTAGGATATAGGATAACGCCTGCTTGGTGGCAGAGCTTTTTTGTCAAACATTTGCTTAAAGCATTTTTTATTCGCATAAGTATAAAAGTTACAAGTGGTGAGTCCGGACCCCGGGGTGCGCCCAGGCTTAGCTCTCTTCCAAAGACTAAAGTAATGGGAAAAAAGAGGTGCTGACAACACCGGAGAAAGGAACAACAAAACCCGTTCACCGACATGCAAGCCTGCGTTTGCTGGAGGTGCCCGCTGGGGGCGGAATGTACCCATGTACTCTTTGTGCAGTGTTTTCCATTCCTACAAAGTATGGCGTAAAAACAACAGTGATGAAAAACAAATATCAGGGAAGTGCAGCTATCAAACGTGAACAACACATGCACGTCGTCGTACAGTACAGAGGTGAGGTGGTGTTTAAATGTAATACGATGTTTATGTTAGGATGTTTGGCGTTAAAAACATAACGTTCTCTAGAGACATACTCCATGCTACTAGCTAACGTGCAAGTTGGCTATTGGTGCCGGAGAACGATTGATATTACCGGTCGATTACCTCAAATATGCACGGTTGCAGTAGGGTTGTGAATCCAACCGCTCGTTGAATCTTTAACCGATAGCACATTTACTCCGTTGCTCCAGTTTGGTAGCAGAGTTCGTAAGTTAGCATATGCGTTTGATGAATCGACGTGAACGAGCTACACAGATCCAATAAATCAACTACATTTGCAATACATATACGCAGTAGTCTCCTAAAGATTACATGGTAAATTTGGCATTGTACTAGAATACAATTTGGACAGCGGAATTCACCCGGGGAATGCGAAGATTTGTTAGCATAGCTCGCTAGCTTGGCTAACAGCTAACATTATGTGCATGGCATTATTCAGTCAAACCGGCAAGTCATATTTAAAATTCAGCCAGCAACTTTTTAAGTTACACAACTGTGACTCGTGGCACTTGTCTAGTTGTCGCAAAGTGCGTGCTTATTGTTGAATGCAATACCCATAATGTAACCAGCTTGATTTATTACGGGCTGGTTAGCTTGGATTCTTTCAAGCTATCCCTCGAGTCTGCTACTGCCTAGCAGATTGTTTGCTGTAGGAACTAAAACACGTGATTATTCAGTGTGTGTGTAACTGAACGTTACACATTGTGCTATACTACAACTATTAACGTTGGAACACATTCACTTATAGTAAAGGCGTATCTTCGCTTGAGGTCGGTGTTTCAGGGTGTAGACGAACTAAGTTAACTGATGAACGATGTGTATCATTCGCGGCTTTTGCTCCTTGATGACACCCCATACCAGTGATGAACTCGGAACGCGGGTAAGTTAAAATCGAGGTAGGTCAGAAGTGAACCGTAGCCTCGTTCCCCACAACTACCCCACAACTCCCGTACGACTGTTGTCCACAAGACAATAGTCGCACGGGTCGGTCATTAAAGATGTGGAAGTCCACAAACAGCCAGATGATTGCAATAGGGCAGCAGGTTTAATCAACACTGAGCTGACATTAAACCACTGTTAGGCGTGTGTCAGTTAACAGCCCGCACGTACTCTACAGCAGCAGTTCTGTTGTTGTTTGGGTTTTGTAGGAAGGAACAACACTACGTAGTATTTTGAAATTGATTGTAGTAGCCTACCGGTTTCGACCACAATCCCACATAATGCATGTAACAAATACTTGGTTATTTTGCATTATTATATATAACCTACATAAAGGGGCTGCTACATGAAGTCTAATTTCAAGTAACCCAACGCCATGTCACACTCTGTCGAATGAAACCATAAATTACATGTATTATTTCTGCCTCACTGCCCCTCACAACTTAGGCTTACATTTATCTTCTTCACACAGAGAATTGTTTTCTCTAGTGATCTATAGTCCACCGGGCTGGACCAGCCTGTATTGTAATTACACACTTTATTTAATTAGCTAAAATGTTGCTTTGCCCATGGTTCGCCCATACCTCCGAGTGTCAGAACTAAATGAAGCGTTCCATCAATCACTACTCTTCTGTTAGCTCATAGTTTAGCCAAATAGCATTATACTATTGTGTTATGTAATTAAAGAGGTTTTTATTTCATACGTGTGAAATATTATTGGGGAAGAAACAATTCCATGTTTTGTGACCATGCAGTGGCAGTGGTGTCTGACTTCTGTTGTGTCTTTTTTAGTAAGGTTGCTGAGATGAATCCAGTAACTGCCATCAATCTTTACGATGCAACACTGCGGGCGGTGCTGAAGTGTAATGAGGCAGACCCGGAGTCATTTGCTGAATTTTATAGAGTTTTTCCTATTTTTAGGGACTCTCTTTCTTGCCTTGTGTGTGGTAAGTGTGGTTAATACAGTCACTTTTTTTTTTTAACCATGTGAGGATGATACAATATAAATATTAATAATACATATTGTTAATACCTCATTGTCCTTTTTGGCAATTTATTTTCACTTGTTAGTCCAAGCATTTATCCTTAAGGAGAACATGCTGGACATCAGTATGTGTGTCAGTATCAGTATCAGTGTGTTTTGTTTCATTCTGCTCTACTGGAATGCTTTTAATTTACAATTTATCTGAAACAATTTTCTCGATTCACTTATGTCTTCCTCCTTTCACACATTTTCTTAGGGAAGTTGCTTCAGCATCCAATGGCACCCAGAAATTCCACATGCGAACACTCTGTCTGCAAAGCTTGCAAGGGGAAGACGATGTCAAAGAAACCATCTTGCGGTGGATGTAAAGACTATGAACAGTTTGCAGAGAACAGGCGGCTGAATCTCTTGGTGGGGTTATACTGGACTATTTGTAAGTACATGTCTTATCCGCCACTTGTGGAGCACATTGCCAGTGCTGCGGAAGAATCCCCTGAGATCATGTTCATGTTGGAGGATGTTCTGAGAATGAAACTGAAGCAGGAAAGTTCTGATGTCAAGGATATGCCCAGCCCGATTTTGCCCCTGTCCCCAGCTATGCCACTGGAGCTCCCATCCAGCTCTGAACTGACTGAGCAGTCCTCCTCATTGGATGCCTGTGTGGCACTGAAGGATGAGCCTCAGGAGTATGCTGTCCAAGTTAAAGATGAACCAACAGATTCTTTGGAGATCTCCCTCTCTGAGTTACTTAACATGGATGCTGCCACTGCACAGGAATCCACAGCTTCTAGGGATCTTAACACTATGGTCTTAAGCAGTGTGGGTGACATTAAACATGAGCCAGTACTGTTCAGTGTTGATGAGGCGCTGGAGAATCTACAGTCCAGCTCTGTGGGCAAGCAAAGTCATGGCCTGCAACAGGACTTGGTAATGTCAGTCCGGGGCGCCTCGGGACAGACTGAGCCCCGGGCCTGTACCCAACAGCAACAGAACCCACTCCCCGGGATCTCCTGCTCTGCAGTAACTCCAAGAACGGTGCGGGTTAACCGCAAACGCTCGCGCTCAGAGAGTGACAGTGTGAAGGTCAAACCCCTACCTGTTACTAGCTTTATTGAAGAGCCCCCTGTGGCAGCTCCTGCCCCTCCAACAGTAACATACGAGCCAAAGGACATACCTCATCCCCTTGCAAAAATTCCCAGTGAGGGATTTCTTCGGCTTCAGCAGGCACTTCTGGGCACCACTGCGAACATCGAGCAAAGCCTCGAGCAGAGTGTCAAGAGGGTTTGTGTAAGGAGCCCCAGAAAGGACAAAACACAACAAAGCCCTCCCCCTGGCATTACACCACGCAGCCCACCCAAAGTCTACAAGAAGACTAAGGAGAGAAAAGGCTGCAAATGTGGCCGGGCCACTCAGAACCCAAGTGTTCTCACATGCCGTGGCCAACGGTGTCCCTGCTACTCCTCCCGTAGGGCCTGCTTGGACTGTATTTGCAGAGGCTGCCAGAACTCGTACATGGCCAATGGTGAGAAGAAGCTAGAAGCATTTGCTGTGCCAGAGAAGGCTCTTGAGCAGACTCGGTTAACATTCGGCATCAACTACACGGGTATTCCCGCCAGGAACGCAGGGGCAAATCAAAGTGGTCAGAGTTTCAGCTGACTCCGCCATGGCATCTTTCCTTCTTGCCAGTTCTCAGGACACATCTCAACATCAAAAGAATTTTTAAACAGTACTTTTTTGAGTCATTTTAACTTCGTTGTGACAAAAACTTATAAGGCAGCTATGTTACCGTGCTGGGTTGTCTTAAACAGAACAGTTTGCCAAAACAACTGCCATGAAATTAATGTGTGATAGATATGTTTTCCAACATAACATTGACTTAGGGAGTTGGGAAAATATTTTGTAGTTTTGCAGTAACAAAGAAGCATTGACTTGATTACTGTGTGTCATGTTTTGTGAGTAATTATATGTCAATCAGGTTATTCGGGCACAAGTAGGTGTGTGGAGATGGCAATATTTTGCCTATAGGGCAGCTTACATTCTGTCCTTTGGCTGACGGATAGATGTATATCTTATTGAAGTCCAAAGTAAAACATGTAGCAGCATCTTAATGTCTCGCTCCAGCATCAAACTACCCAATGTGTTTCTTTTAATCATATGTCAGAATTTAAGTACTATTTCACTTTAATGTTCTTATCTGTGTTTTGAGGACTTGTCAGCTTCAGAGGCGCAAATCCTCTCTAAATATGAAAAGTTACTATGACACCTTATTTTTTTGTACGTAAAGGTTTTGTTAAAGGCATCATTAATGGCACAACACTGATTTGCCATCCCCACCTCATCAATCATCAGGGTGGTGCCTGAAGTGTTTTTTTTGTCCAAAATACCTCAAAAGTTGTTTAAATTACCTTTATCATCATTACACAAATGTGGGATGTTTATTGTTCTAAGATGACGCAGATTGTGATAGAATTTTTTAAAAAATATTTGAAATAACTTGAATCTTTTTGTCTTCAGTATGGAATAGATTTTTTTGTCATCCTCGCAGTCTTGTTTTGTGTGGGTTTCAGAGGGTCAGCCCACCTCACTGTGATACGACCCTCTCTTCTTAAACACTGATTACTGTTCTGTGCATTCAAGTTCAACTCCTTTTTTAAGTGATTAGAAGAATCAAGAGTCTTTACAAAGCTATAGGTCATTGCTTAAGGCCACAGAATAAGGTGTGGCTTGCTGCTTCTACAAATATTTAACGACCTCAACAAACAGATTCTCCAGGAAGGGCTCCTAGACTGACATTTTGTTGAATTCAACGACAGTGTTCAAAAAGCCAATCAAGGTTTCAAGCAATGTTATTTGTGTGTGAATGTTTTGGTTTGTTGTTACCACTGAACCATGAAAAGGTTACAATACTTCCACCCACTGTTACCATGCTCGCAATCGTATCCCAGCACCTTGTAGCATATATACCTCAGCATGTTTTATTATTTACATTGATGTGTTTGAACTGTGATTAGCTATTAACTTGACCAAACACAGTTAAAATCACTTAAGGGGGAAGAGAAACAATTCCTTCCCTGTTTACTGTTGCAGCGTGCTGTTTCAACATATCTCTCCAGTGTGTCATATATTGTGGTAAAGCTATTTTTGAATACTTGATACCACTATTGCTAGGAATCCTACCAAATACTGAAACAAAGTCTGTTCCATGAAACCCACAATAGTACAAACTGACTGGTTGACTTTCTGTAGAATGTATCACTCCTTGTTTTTTTGTGTTCTGTTTTATTTATTTTTTGTTATGTTTTTTTTTAAGCCTTGGTTGTTTACATGAAATATAAATATATTGTTCCTTGAGGTTTTATGTGCTTTTATGTAATGCGGGTTAACTCACTGCCACATTTGGAAAAGTATGAAATGAAAAATAAACAATAGTTTTCTACTTTTCAACCACTTAATGTCTGATTACTACCCTTCCATTAATATCACAAATGTAATTGATCTGTTTTGAAAAATCCCAGACTTCTTTTCTCACAGAAAGTGTAATTCATCACAGTGTACACAGCAGCACATAGGCATAAAACATACTTTCCTTCCTCTTGAAATCACTTTAGTTGAACAATGACCTCTCACCCATAAAGCCATTGACCTTTGTTGAGCACAGAGAAGCCTTTTTCATCCAGCCATGAGTGTGCAGAATACTGCCTCTTAATGCCTTTCAATGCACTGGTCAAACCTTTTTCACAAGGTCTCACATTTTTTGGAATATCATAGTGAGTTACACACAGTCTGTAATTATATAAATACATATAAGCCAATTTTTAAAGGAACAGTAAATTCTTTGGAACGGTTGAATTTTTAAAAACTGCCTGTGTGGTGGCTGAAGCGGAACCACAGTAATGGAAAGGGCATTTTTATCACAATATATGCAATTTTTTTCTGACTGATGTGCAAAACAAATACACCTAATGTAGTGCAGTGTTGATAACTAGGATATCCATCTAGTGCTGGGATATTTTCATGGAGATCCTGGGGTAATACATGTATACATCAGATTTGAAGTAAAGAAAAATACTTTTTAAGTGGATGCTTTCGAACTCTTGTCTTGACATTAGGTTTTCATTTAAATCTGCATCTCTGTATACACCTTAAGGCAAGTAGTCAGCAGTTTAATCCTGCATTTAGAGTGCTTACTGTGTTAGAACAGTCTCTTTGTCAAGTCACCAAAAAGGCCCCAAAGAAGCTTGACCTCCCATCCATGTCTAGGCTGCTGATATTGCTGACTGTCACAAACACTCGGTCACCAGCGCTAAGTGGGATGACACCCGCCTGGTAGATGGAGAAGAGGCCGTAGTCCTGGTCCCTGGACCAACAAGTAGTCCTGGCGTTCTTCATTAAAAGCAATGGCACAGGATAGGAGCTCATCTTCTTGTAGATGTACTGCAGCACCTGTCCGTTCCTTGGCTCCTCCTCCTCTGTACCCTCCAGCTCTTGCTGAGGGAGCCTGAAGTAGGTCTGGGAGTAGATGTAGTAGAGACCCGCCTGGGGGAAGATCAGCTCCCCATTCCTCATGTCCAGATTGTTCTGGAAAGCAAGGCCTCTTTGGGACTCCCAGGCCTCAATCTTTTGGCCCTGGACTTTGGTGTTGCTGGGTGGACCTAGGACAGCAAGAGCCAACAGGATTTCATAAGCAACTTCTTCACAATGAGGGGAAATTAGCTACTCTAATGAGAAACACACATCACCGCATCTGCTCATGTACAGCCATGCCTATGTTTACAGCACAATGTTCACATCCTCACTCACTCCCCACTTCTTTCTCCTCTTTAGTCCAAAACGCTGCTGTCAAGTGGGCTGCAATTTCAGGATGATGACCAAAGTCAGGATTCTCAGCTGCTGTGGATGGCATCCACTCAAGATTACCTTTCAAAAAACATCACCTATTACCCAAAACCATTTTAATTCTGCTTATAATTATGTAAATAGTATTTTAAAAGCAAGCTACCTCTCGCAGCAGAGGTGATTTGTTTCTTAAACAAATGTGACATAGTCTGAAAATCAAATCAACACATTCAACTTGCATTCTTAATGAACGGGAAAACATTATTTAACGTATAAAAATAGATTAGGCTACAGACTACCTTTTCAATACGGTGCTGTAGTTGTTGCATTATTTGCCAGCAGGGGTCATACTTTCTTTCTTCTGTGTCAATTTTCGTATGCGTCCCCATCAAACACGAAACGCTACTCATTGAAAAAGCTTGTTTTACCTGAAGAAAAAAACGCATTGTAACGCATTGTTTATTTGATCTTAAAGGTGCTTTACGGTGGTTCAAGTACCGTACATTAAAACAGAATTGTAATAACATGTATTGTTGTTAACAATTAATGAATTTCTTTATTTTTGTTTTTTTCTTACCGTGCTGAGAGCATGGTTGAAGTACAGAAAGTTCATAGCCACAGCAGCGGTCTGAAGAAGAACTGCAACAAGCAGAATAAGTCCGAAATACGTGTGCGAGCTCTCCATCGTTAGGCACTGACACTTCATGCGCGAGTTTAAGACTGGATAAGCACCCTAAACTCCACGGTGCTGCAACAATAGGCGTGGTTACTTTTGACAGTCAGACTTGGCAGACGTTGCGGTTGCTGCATGCCTTCCACAGTAACAACCCAACTTCATCGAGGACTGATAGTGTTTAAAATACATACATGCTTATATAGGCTATTTATCCATGCATGTATGCAGGGGCGTAGCTGGGGTGGGGGTGGCTGGCCAGGTGTTAAAATGATTTTAGTGCCCTGTGCCAGCATTGTCAGGGAGTCATCTGAGGACACTATTACTGTTATTATTAATAATTATTCTCTGACTGATTAATAATAACAGGGCTCAAAAACGTAATGTTTCATGGGCCTGTTATGTATGTATGTATGTATGTATGTATGTATGTATGTATGTATGTATGTATGTATGTATGTATGTATAAGACTATTTTTAGGCTATGATACATACCTCCTCATTTTATCTGTCTGATGCATCAGTGTGAGTAAGCCTTGATTACACTGTCATCATTGCAGCTGGCCAGTTACATTTTGAAAGCCTTGAACTGGTGAATATATTGTTAATGGTTGAGAAGTAACATCTGACAAGTTAAACTTTCACTTATACTACCAAGTTATGTCAAATGTATCCTACACAGAATGCCACTCTTGCATTGTGGATTACTATGTTCTCAGGCGAGAGGAGGAATTAAACATCTCAGAACTTGTTAGCAGGGGTTATCAGGTTTCACGACCTGCAGCACTTTGACTGATGTGTGGTGTCCCGTAAACCCTAAATTCCCATGCATTGTTATGTACTTATGTCACACATAAACACATTGCTGCACCCAAGGGTGTTTTGCTGTACTGAAATACAAGATTATTTATGTGATTTGGATGTGACAAGAGAAATTTGAGTATTCAAATTAAGCAATACTGTTGGGCTCTTTTCCCTCCCAAGTCTATGCAATCTTCTGTCTGTGGTTGGTTAGAACTGTCACTGTTAATTAATTCAAAGTTTAGCAGATGAAAACAAATAAAGAAATAAAAGGGGAGGACTTTTATGTGACAGGAAACAACACGATGATGAGCTGTAGTGAGGAATGTTGCCAAAATGCCATCACGCAAGAGAGAAGCGCCTATCATACTTTCCCACGAAGGTCCAGTGCACACTAAGCTTCATCACCTCGGGCTGCTGAGAAGCTATTATCCGGTCTTCAGGTATGCTAGCTTCCTTTAAAGAACCAGGTCGGGGTGTCTGATCTCTCTGAAGATAAGGTTAAAAGTGTGAGTAAGAAGTGGTGGATGATCTGACATTTTAATGGAACACTTTTGGGCAGATGACAAATGAATGATGCTTGATACTGATGTGTTTGACAACATTTATTTATTATTTTGTATGACAACAGCTGCAAGTTTCAAATGATTTCAGATTCTGGTTAAAAAAAACAATTAAGTTTCCACAAGACAGTCAAATATAGGGGTTTAAAAACAAGCAAACAAACAAAAACACATGATTGTAATCAGATCATTACATCCCATCTAGTAATCGGTGTATCTAGTTGTGCCAGTAAGCAATAGGATTCATTGATTTACCTACTCTAAACCGCACTTTAAAAGTAAGATAACCGCGTTAATTGGTTTTGGGGTATAAGGGTGTGTCATAATGTGTGTATAAAACAATATAGGCTATGTTGTGGCAATGATTGGAAGCGGGTCAATTATGTATTTCCTGTAGAAACTGTGAGAAGTATTAAAGCAGCACTGAGTAGTTTCCATCTTCTGTCACCCTACAGAAGGTAGCACCTCCAAACTTAATTAGTGCAGTTACAGCCCAAGGAGGCCAGCAAAGCGAATTCAGAACTGCCTTTCACCCAGCTACAAGTTGATGAAACAATTTTGAAAACAATTTTTTTAGTGGTTGAAAAAACTACTTAGTGTTGCTTTAAGAGTAAATACCATTGATGCTCTAAAGTCTAAACAATCTTTGTTAACAGCAAGGAGATGGTGCAATTCAGACGACATTCAAGCAATTACTACTTTCACTTTCTATCAGTTGAGCCATGATGGAAATAAAATGGAATGACATTTTCAGTTTTCTTTATGAACTAGAGGAGATGAGACTTGTATGTAGCCCATTCATTACTGCAATTTAATTCATCTTCATTGTGGACTTAGAACGCTATTAGGCTGTCACTAAGAAGTAATTTACTACTGCATTGCTGCTTAAGTGGAGAGAAGGAGGGCAGGCTATATAGCAACACTATAGGACTTCAATCAAATCAATGTCAATTCAAATTAATGTCACAATTCACAGACCCCTTACACATGCATGTTTAAAAGTTATGTCTGAAAACTATAATTGTAGACCGTATTGTGTTACATTCAGGCTTGGAGTATTTTAACGCCATGTCTTGGTGTTATACTGACTTTAAGACACTGACACTGAAATTGGATGCTTACATGGGAGATGCGCTACACAAAATCCAATTGAGTTTTAAACACAAGCTTGAATTTAATTGGCTTTTCAGGAGTTTAGCAGTCAATGTCTTACTGAGTTGGTTATAAGCCAAAGTCTGTCCGGAAATTTAAATAGAATATTTTTGGGAATTCATTCTTTTCAAAGTGTTCTATGACGGAATTGCTAATTAAATATATGATAAAATGATAGACTATCACTCTATAAAAGACAATTTATCATTTATAGCATGTATTATCAGTTTTTTTTGGTTTGAAGTCATTATCTACATACCTTTTCAATGCATCTTTGCCTGTGGCCGGTAAACATTTTTCAAAAGTAAAAATATGACAACAATAAAAACTGAAAATACAAGCCACACTGCTTTGTGGCACTTTTTGTAATAATTAAAATAATAATAATAATAATGTAAGAAAATGAACTGCAGTAGACATATTATCATTGTGTATATCTAACATAAAGACTACAAATGGTCATTGAGCCAAGAGATAAGGTTTAGCACCGCCCTCTCTCCCGCCTCAAACTTTAAGGGCCAGAAGGCAAAAGAGAGAGTTCCATGGAAGCCATCGGCATGGTGATCGCTGGTGACGGCCACCCCGGCCTGCTGAAGGCGCCGGGCGTACATCAGCCCATCGTCCCGCAGTACGTCATGCTCACAGGTGAGGATGTAGGCCTGCGGTGTCCTCTGCAAGACCTCTTCTTCCGCCAGCAGAGGTGCTGCACGCACGTCCAGCAGTGCCGGAACCTTCTTCAGAATCTTGGGCGACCCCTTGACCGGAATGACAGGCTTGTAGTTTTTCTGGAATTCTGGGCTGAGGAGGGTGGTCCAGTCGAATTTGGAGCGATGCTTGGACAGTGCCTTCTGGTCTTTGCCCGTGTGGTTGTTGATGAGCATTGGGTAGACTAAGGAGTGATCGGCATTTAGATATTCCAGCCAGAAATGGATCAAGGCAGCACGGTAAAGAATGGGTACGTTTTGATTCTGCAGGTATGACGGGGTGTTGAAGTCTAGAGCTTGGAGCACAGGATATATCAAGGCCTGTGCACTGAACTTCACTAAAATACTGTCATCCACACTGACCTGGAACAAGAGAACCATAATCCTCAAAACAGTTGTGACATATTTGGCTTATAAAAAAATGCACAATAAATATATATCATGGCAAAAGAATATGCCGGAAGGTAGTGTTCAGAAATCAGTGCACTTGGTTATAAAAAATATTTGTTAAAGTATTAAAGGTGTACTTCCATCGTGTTTTCATTAATTTTGCAGTGTTCTCTAGTATTAATAATTGCCCTGTGCGCTGGTTTTAATGAAAAAAATGTTCTAGTGCTTCTGTTTCAGGCTGTTTTAGTTTGGTGGAGGGGGTGGGGCCGGGAGAACGACATGATTTCACCAGAGGCACGCTCCCTGCAGCTTCCTTTGCCCCACAGTCAACTTGATAGCAGAGTAAGGTAAAGGGGAAAAGTCAACTTGACAGCGCTAAACCTGCACACAGAATGTCTACGGAGATACAGCCTTATGTGTTTGATCCTGAATCCGAAGAGGAAGAAGAGATGGCACAAGCACAGTCACTTCCTGACCGTTTGTCAATGAATGTTTCAGAATGGTAATATTTGCATGACAAAACAGTGCAAGTGCCCGGCTAAATGCAGTCATTCAACTAGCCTGCTAATCTTATGCGAGTCAGTCACAGGCTAACATCATTTAAAGCCCATTCGTTCAGTTTCTCTTATATGTATTTCCACGTCTACGTCACGCCGAAGGCCCTTTTCGCATTGGGTCGTTTTTCCGCCTATTGTCTTCTTTTGACTGATATAGAAAACGGGGATAGAAAAACATTTTGATATGCAGCATGCATATGCAACTCGGGGTGACCTATCATATTTCAACAGAGCAAGTACTAAACGGTTTCTCGTGGAAGTACACCTTTAAATAAATGTTCCTTTTTACTTGTACTACTTTGCAATGAGACATTATTTCTAAACACCAACAAATCCCTCAGCCTTTGTAGGCCTACCTGTTGAGCCACAGCTGCTGCCAGGTTTCCCCCAGCGCTGTCTCCTGATACTCCAACGTGTTCGGGATCCACCGAGTAAAGGGCCAGCACCTCAGGCCTCAAGAAATACTTGGTCGCCTCCAGGCAGTCATCATACTGCTGTGGGAAGTGGACATCAGGGACCAGGCGGTATCTATGAAGTGCGGAATTTTGAACAGATCCGGAGTCAATGCTTATCATGTGAATTAATCAAAATTGCGATTCATGTATTCATGTTTGTCATTAGCTGTAGCTCTCTGGGAATATGCTTACTCCACTGATACAATGACTGCTTTCAGCTCGTCTGCCATTTTCCGGCAGAGGAGGTCGTAGGACTGCTCCTCTGAGGGCCAAGAGAAACAGAGACAGGTTTAAGTGCATGCAGGCCCCGGAAAGTCCTATCATCCATTATGAATCCAGAAAAGGAATACACTTCATTAACAGGACAAGAAAAATATCAAATACTTTTAAATTTGCGTAGTGCTTCTATTTTTCTCTTTCTTTCTCTCTTTCATTATCTGTCTCTCTCTCTCTCTCTCTCTCTCTCTCTCTCTCTCTCTCTCTCTCTCACACACACACACACACACACACACACACACACACACACACACACACACACACACACACACACACACACATAGTCTCTCGTATGATCCACTTTCACATGTGTGTATCTCTTGCATATTTGATTAATACGATCAACAAACAATAATAGTCTGTGCACTTACTGGTGCTTCCTAAAGCCCAGCCCCCACCATGCAGGAAGATTAGTCCTCTCTTCAGTTTCCCCTTCTCCACACTGCTGCTCTCATACACCCTGACTTGCACCCCAGCAAAGGTAGTATCGTGGACCTTAGGACCTCCACTAGGCACAGGGGTCAGTACTTGCAAGGTCTGTACTGTGTGCCGTATGAATTTAATATGATGGCAGAGGCCTAGAGACTGCAGAAGGCCTCCCTGTAAAGCAGTAATGTGTGAGGTTGTTACTGGTGGTTGCCCATCAAGGAAGACATCCAGTATTACATCCATCTAGCAGACTTCATGAAATCAGGGTAAAGGTCGAACTAAAATAGACTGAGCCATAGTTTACTCAATCCTAGGGGACAATAGCCAAGTTGATCAACGTTCAGCCAGCTATCCAGACATTTTATTTTGATTGTTCAACAACTCCTCTACAACGCACGCTTTGAATCTGACTAGAATTAAATCCATTATCTTTCCTGGAAATTGTGTAAAAATAAATGGAAAGCTGACATTTGCTACTGTGAGTGAAAGCAATAACAGTAAAAGAAGATAATTGAAGAAGAAAGTGATCTCTCTGTCTCCTAATTGCTAAAGTGATTTTCAGAATTCCCTATACAATTACCATAACAATCCAGCTTTAAAAAAAAAATGCAAGTATGCTCAGGGACATTTTGAATAAACATTCATCTTACTTACAACAGAGAACAAAGAGCGAATAGCTGCATCCAGGGCCATAAGTTTCCATGGTTCTGAAACGGTCTCAGGCAGAGGAATGTAGATGTAATAGGCAAGAGCAAGTGACAGCAACAAGGAAACACAACAGAACACCCTCATCATGGACTGCAGTTCAAGCTGTCTCTGCCACCACGTTTTGTGCTCTGTGATTTCCAAGAGTGGCACTGTCAATGACTGCCAAATCAGCGGAAAGGATCTCTAGATATGTAGGTCGCCTGAGGTTACGCCCCCACTGACTTAGACTGGACTTTGCACAACCATTGCTCTCTGCTTGGTGTTAGTAGTATTACATACACAACAAGGTTATAACAAGAGAGCCGTAATTCAATGATAATGTAGTTTAATCAACAGGGAAAGAAAATACATTTCAGTACATTGCTAATCAAATATGCATTGTATACAAAGCTGTACAAAAATTAAAGCTAATGTAAAGTGATTCAAAAGCAATATGACATGATTACTTTGAACTGCCAAAGTAATTTTGTTCCAATAGATATGGCCCTGATCTATTTTTGCCTAACATGGATTTTTTCCAGTATGGTTTCTGTAAATAATGCAGAACACATTGTTGTACTATGCCTTACAAATCTTGGGACTCACATCACAGACCAGTGATGCAGTGTTTGCAAAGACCACAAATTAACATTGGATGCTCTTCATCTCCTGAACTGAAACAACACAGATTTTTTGTGTTCAACCTGTTCAACACAAATTTGCTACAATGTAACAAATGTAGTGTAAAGAAGAAAGGTGTCCCTTAAAAATAACATATAGGCTACCAGCATCTCAGCTACGAGCATAGTTGTGTTATAAGTCATGCAGGTGTTGGTATGTGGAACTTTCAAACGTTAAGAATTCCACATACCAGGGAGCTCTCTTAGTTACACCTGAATAATGAAATATTGGTAAATATTGATGTTAAGAGTGAAAATTAACTGCCTTTCATAATTTTCTGTACAAACACTGGGTGGCACTGTTTGCTAGAAAACACTGAGAATCTCTTTGTAACTCAGGTCAAGGTTACATTATAGATAGGGAATGCTTGCGATGCTGAATTCACTGGGATGGGCATCATAGGTAGATGACAGAGACATAGTCCCCAGTAGACATGCATGCCCGTAAATCTAAAGAGAGGCTGTCATATTGTCTGATAGGCTATCTCTTTGTGTTTTAACAATGCAATATGATGGAAATTGATTTATTTAATACCCAGTATTAAGATGGTGAAAATTAATGCATAATTATATTTTAGGAGAAAAATAAAAACAAATATGAATCTCGCTGCCGGTATAAATTAATACTGGGGAAATGCAGACCATATATTCTCCAAATAAAAAGCATCATCCTTGATCATAGCTGTTCTCCATAATTCTGATGTGTACTTTTAGTTGTTTTACCTTCAGTAAAATTCAGCAGTAAATCACATGCTAAATGATTTTAATAAATATGATTGCCGGTCCCTGCTTGGAACTATACTGCACACCTAAATGGCTCTTATTAACTCAAAAGTACATCCTGCCACCCAGCCTTATTAACTTACACCAAGACAAGCTAACGTCAAGGAAAAATATCCTTTCCAAGATCACCGTGTCCAGCAGCAGTCACAGACCATCAAGTCCACTGTAATGACTTGTGCACTTGTTCTTACTCTACACGAGGGGGCGACGCAGCTGTAGCAAATAGCCTGACTATGGCGAAGTTTAGAAGTGTAGGCGGCAGCCTAGATGGAATCAAATATGTTTGATTGGCTTTTGTATCAGAGGTTGCACTGTGTATAAGCCCATTTAGAATACAACTGAGAAATGTACCTTTGTTTTTGTTTTGAAATGTTTAAGGGGCCACAACTAGTGTAGCATTTAAGGATTCATTGCTTTACCTGGACCACAGTCATCTGTGTGGACTAAGCTTCTTTAAATAACTGTACAATTATCTATTCCAATTTGTGGGAATTAAGCAGAATTTATTTTGGAACATATAAAACTAAGACATCCAAACAACAACAACAGCAGCAGCAGCAACAACAACAACAACAACAAACAAACAAACACCATGAGCACTCCATGATTTGAAGTGGCAGAAATGGTTGCTAATTACAGTTTATGCCGGGCAGGTTTGTGAGCTCAACCTTTCCACACACACTATTTTTTTAACCATTAATCAGAGTGGATGTGAATGTGTGTGTTGCTGGAGAGAGGATCTCCCGTGTTCACCAGTGCTGTTTAGAACACTGCTCATTACCGCCGTCATACTCTGTGGCTAGACTTGTCCATTGCGGTTAATTAGTGAGTCATCTGGCTGGTTAATGCTGCCATGTTTACAGACTAAAAGTAACGGAAATGTATTTCCCCCATGTATTTTTTTAATCTGTCCCAAGCAGCTTCCTTGGGCAAGTGCTAAAAGCTCTGCACCTGTCTGCAGCTTATATCAGAAACATGTGATGCTAACTGTCCTGTGATCCTTACAGGAAGCAGTGTACATCTTAAATGAAGCATCACTAAGCAAGTAATCCAAAGGAATTGTCAGTAATGGACACATGGAATGGTGCAGACACCTTTGTAAGAGTCCAGTCAAAAGCTGTCACCATGTGCAGTGCATTTGTCCCACAGCGTGCAGAAAGAACAGCGGGATGTCATGGGCGAGGGATGTGCACGCCGGCCTTCATGTGGGCTCTCCGTCAGGCTGGGCCATCTGTGCAGAGTGACTGGTGCTGGTCACATAAGTGTGTGCAGCTGGAGTCCTGGGCTAATCATGCTGAACTGGTGACTCCTCTGTTCTGGCTCTCATTTGGATCACTGTCATCTTGGCCACCAACACCCCCTAACCCACACACACACACACACATGCATGCACACACAGACACACACACACACACACACACACACACACACACACACACACACACACACGAAGACACCACCACCCAACCCCACCTCCACAAGCCTAATCACAGTGGAGTCACCAACTAATATGTTTCCGCAGCCCCTATTCTGTGGTGAGCAAACACATGGTCGCATTAAACACTGCCATTCAAGCAGACTGCTGCTTCATCCAAGCCTCACATGGTTTACAAGCATTTACAGACAACACAGCCCCACTCAGTGTAAAGTAGACAATGTGAAGATTTGGTTTGATTGCCATATTGATTTTTTTTAAAGATGTTGAAAATGTCCATAGTTTCATGGTTTTGTCATAAAATTGTTTACTGCTTGGCTAAGAAGATTGTTTTTATTGCTGCAATTTGACAACGTTTTGGTAATTGCATGCGTTACAATCACCAGTCGTCATTTTACATTGAGGGTTTCCCTGCATTGCTAACATTTCAGTGTTGTTCAACATTTTTTTTTCCAAATTGGCTCCCTAATGTCTTAAAAACATATGCATCCTAACCTGTGAGCTGACCAGTGTTACATCTCATGGATCCTAAATGTACATGCTCAGGCTGTTTTAGTAAAAGTGCATTGTGTATGACTACACGTGTGAGCACATGTGTTCAAGTGTGTCTTTGTTTGTATTTCCATATAGTTGTTTTGACAGTGTGAATTAGGATTTTTCCAGTTACCACAGTAAGTAATGTTTCTGTGGATGTTGCTGTTTGGCCAACCACTGAGCTGCCAGAAGCACAGCAGAAAGTACTGATAACCTGATGTATTTATAGATATCAGGAAATAATATAGACGGCACTTTTTCAGTACAGTCAGCTATCGAGTGTGGCGATGAGTGAATCTACCTGCTGTTGCCTAGCAAGAAGAGAATACTTCAGCACAGGTGCTAAAATATGTGGGTAGTCATGGAGACAAAATTAACAGCTGCCCCATGCACTGTTCATTTTTTATCATTTTGATAATGGTAAACAAATTGACAGAGTTCTTCTGTCAGTGTGAAATTGGCAGAATGACATATAGGTGGTTGGAATTGCTATAAAAAGTACTGCAAGAGGTGTGTGGTTTCTTCATTGTAAAAGGTATAATCTATGATAGACCATGCATGGGAGATAACATTATACTGCTATTAAGGTGATCCTTTAAACCTTGGTTGTGTTTGTTATGGGGATCAAGGCACAGAGAACCGTAGAAAAATAAAACAAATATGATGTTAATATTTTTTCTGCAGACAACCTTATTTAATGAAAGATACAGAACAAGAGACAAACCCCCACAGTCCCCTAGGAGACTACCCAAATCAGGCAACTTTATACAGACAAGACAGAGTTTAAAATACCCTTAAGTTGGAGAAAACCAGCTGAGAAATGTTCAGTGCACAAAAAGAGAGTGTGAGGGAGAGAGAGAGAAAAAAGAGTATGCCAGCAAGATTTTTTAAATACTGTGTTGTTCCTTCACCATGAAAAATGTCTGCTGGGAACTGAGTGGAGATTTTGCAGCCACAGGGGCACAGACTGTATTTTTATAGCTGCTCTCAAGTAATGACTCTAATGACAAATCCATTTTACATACATTGTTCAGTTCACTGCAAATCCACACTAATCTAAGTCCAGGCTACATGATTTTTAAAATAAAGAAATCATGGCTTGTTTGTAACATAATGCTGTTTTCATTTGGCCAGTCGAGAATTTAAAATTGATTACTTTTGGTCTCTGGCCCAACTATCTGTATGAAATCTGTGAGGAAGAAAAATAGTTCCTTCTATGAAAACATCTGTGGTGTGGAAATGGTTACAATGAGACCAAGGGCTTCCTGTGGCTGGATTACTGTGGATTTTGAAACGCTGAGGGAGAGATATCTCCACGGCACATATGTTGATCGTGTCAGACCGGCTCAAGGCCCTTTCTGGGAGACGAGGGGACACTTATTTTCTGTGAGCCACAGGCAACACATGCTTACACAAATGTTGACTCGGATCATTTCCCAGCCTTTTAAATGGCCAAAGACATCACTGGCAGATACTAATGATATCATGGGTAAGTGACGTGAGACTGTCTTGCAAGAGCAACACATTAATAAATGTCCATGTGATAAATAACAGTGCACATGCCATTAGAATGTCTCTGTTGGCACAAGCTTCTGAGCAGACATATTTGCTTACCCTTCCAATGCTACACAACCACAGAGCCATTCTTGGAGGTGAAGACAGTGGACAGTTGGAACTGATTTGTGTGGCAGCTCAATGGCTTTATAGAAAATGATATGTACAGATCTCTTAATTCCATCGTCGGCCATCCATCAATATGTACATATATGTGTGTGTATATATATATATTTATATACACATACTTAGTGTCCACTGCTAAAATCAAAGCAGGGTAACTTCCATGCTTGACACACACACATTCATGCACACACACACACACACACACACACACACATGCACACGCGGATGCATGTATGCATATATATGTATGTGTGTGTGTGTGTGTGTGTGAGAGAGTCTGTATGTGTGTGTGTGTGTGTGTCAAGCATGGTAGTGACCCTACTTTGATTTTAGCAGTGGACAGAGAGACACAAGCTTCAGGGTTTCTCATAGCTCTCCCTAGTCTCATTGGGCTGCTCATTAGTCACAGTGTGCCATGGCGTCACTTATGGTCTCACACCATACCCTTCCTCGAGAGGCCTTAGCAGTGGGACACAGGGCTCATCCAGATGGTGAGCGGAGGCAGAGGTAAGGATTTAAGGGCTAACATTTAGAACATGTCTGTCCAGCCTCAGCAGAATTTGACCTCAGCATGACTCAAGGTTATCCACCAACTTCTCCTGAGCAAGTCAACGATCTGTGGAAGGATGGCTACATTTGGAAGCAACCTGTCATCCGAACTTCTTCCTTCAAAAGTTCATCAATTTCGAAGGAGGATTGGATTTCGGGGCATCGGAGGTGTGGATGTGGCTGAAACCTTGGGGTTTCAGGTATCTGGCCAGCACTTCTTTTTTTTCCTCCGCCCCCTGCTGAACCGGTCACTGGGTTGATGCTGGTGACATGGACTGTGAGAGGTGAAATTTTGTGGCCCCTCGAGTCAACTTCTGAAACCTGCCTCCGCTGCTGACAGCCTGACCCACATCCCTTGGCCATGTCTGACCACAAGTCTGAAATCTGTTATGAATTTGTCGGCCAGCCTTATGTAAGGCAAAGTGACCTTCTGGGCTTTAATGGCTGCACACAAGTTCGCCGTGTCCAGAAATAACATACGGCCCAAAACACACTTTGAAAAAGCAGCCAATGGATGTGGAAGAGGGAGAAAGTTCCACTGTCCCCCATTTTCTTTCTGTTACTTGTAGACAGTGGCTGTGTTAAGTGTTGCACAGCTCACTTTGTCTGCAGGACAAAAGGACAGTATAGTGGAGGAAATTCGAGGTCTCAAAAGTCTACTCAATGACCCACAAGGCAAATAAATATCCTTAGTGGACTGCAAGTTATATTGGTGCAATAAGTAGAAAGGTAGTGCTATTTTAGAGCTGTTCTGGACTGGCCAGTGCTTGGAGTCTGCAGATTACTTCTTTATTTTACTAGAGGAAAAGGAGACACAGGAATAAAATGTCAGCTGTGCTTCCGCAGTAAAAAAGAATCATTATAGAGTCTATTTTAGGAACGAAGGAGTACTGTATAGACGTACACAGACATATAAGCTCTGCAAATATGGTTTTCATTTGTTTCAGCTATTTTCAAAACCACAGAGACTGTATCTGTGTGATAAACACTTCTGTGGTTGGTTCCAATTAACATGGAGACAGACAAAATAGATTTGGCATACAACACCAGTCTTTACTTCACTCTCTAACCCCAGTCACCATAGATTCACACTTTTTTTCACACTTTAGCTGTTTACACGTAAGCAATTGTAGGATTTTTGCTATTTACTGACTTGACATAAATATTTACTTGATGAATGGCTTGCCAAACTCTTGTGTACTTGAGACGTTCACTCTAAAATACTTCATAATTGTTTTAATTGTTGTGTTGGTGTCACACCCTTCGGGGGACTTTGTAAAATCTGCATGTAAAACCTCCCCCAAAAACCACACATTAGTCTGGGGCAGGGCGTGCTGCTCTCAGCCACAGACCGAGGTTTTTCATAGTCTCATAGTGAATGGAGTCTGGAGGAAGGGGGCTACTGCGGGGCTAGCGTGAGGAAACACCCACAGGCTGAATGAACATGACAGGGAGAAAATCGCAAGGGTAAATAATCCTCTTTGCGGGCCCTTCGCTCGGACTGGTGACGCCAGTGATCCTAACAGCTGGGACCGAAGCTGGTGCTGGAGGAGTGGGAGGAGGGGGGACATGAAGGACGATTCTCGTCCCCCTCCCAAAATTCTCGGCACTCTCTCAGAGGGGGTTGTCTTTGAACGGCACTGAGCTCCCAGCTTCTCAGACACTAGCGCTCCAATGACCTCATCTCCTATCGTACTTCTACCCCCCATTACCATGGAAACTACCCTGTTTTCCCCCGCCTCACCTCACTAGTGCTTCATGTAGGACGGATGAAGTCATAGTTTACACAAGGAGTTCATTCTCGTGAGTTGACACTGTAACTACATGGTAGCTAAACATAGGCTAGTGTGTGCTCTTTTGTAGATTACACATTTTGTGACTCACAGATCACTCACAACTATAAAAACTTTATTTGAAGTATTTACAGACATTGTATCCAAACTGCAAGACCAACCTCTTTTTGTTGTAGCTGTATTGTATTGTAGTAGTAGGAGCAGAAGTTGTTTGAATGTAACATAACATAACATAACATAACATAACATAACATAACATAACATAACATAACATATTGGACTTAGGCGACTGTCTGTTTAAGGGTTGAGTTCTCTGTATATAATTAACTTTTTTTTATTAAAAACAATAAAACATTTGTATTTTGCATCATTTATCACCCATTTCCTTTTCTTTGGCCTTTGGCCTTAAGACTGTTATCATACTTAAGAGTCAGAATCATCTAACCATTCTATGGCTGCATTAATATGATTCACTGTGAAATGTATTGCCATATTCATGCAATTTGCAATGCATCTCTCCAGTAAATATGTTTGATATTAAATATGCTTTCTGTATTTACCTTTGTACCATGCCCACAGTTCAGTTCGGTGATGACTTACAGGTTGTATGTGTGGTATAATGTATTTTATGTTGTCAAAAACTGAAGGCAGCACACATGCAGTAAAAAACATACATTTTAATAAGATGACTGGAATTGAATTTATTAATTGTGGAACATAAATCATTTCCAAATGAGCACCCTAGTCCTCAAATGTAACCCAATTAGAGCAGCTGCAATGTAGAGACAACCCACATCAGTATATTAAACAGGTTTTAGGTTTAAGTATATGTTCTTTGGTATCCTATATCATTACGCAGAGGAAAATGTGGGCATAAATGAAAGCCACTTTTTGATTCCTTTTCGCGTTGTCTTAAAAAGCATCTTTGATTCTTGCTGAATGTTTTACTTCACTGGTGTGTGCAGTATGTGTGTACTGCAGTGCAGACTGTGTTTTTACTAACATCTGTCACTGA
Source organism: Coilia nasus (assembly GCA_027475355.1). Classification (NCBI taxonomy): domain Eukaryota; kingdom Metazoa; phylum Chordata; class Actinopteri; order Clupeiformes; family Engraulidae; genus Coilia; species Coilia nasus. The sequence goes on from CM050221.1 coordinate 24,077,240, forward strand.
ACCTCATGACAGCACTGCAGTGCTAGGCAAATAAGCCATCAGGAGTGGTTTATTTGGTATCTTTTACACATTCTGGGTAGGTGCCTGTGTTTGCATACAGAGATGTATTTGTTTGCTTAAATGTCTGTGTTTATTTGTGGCGGTAGTAGTGGAGGTGGCTGGCTTGTCAAGTTTTCCATTAATCAAGTATGTGATTGGATGTTTTTGGGGGGCTGGGATGGGGGTGGCTGATCCACACTGCCTACCACCTAATTGATGACAGCTGAGCACAAGTTTTCATGGGCTCGACCACCTTGTGCCACTGAGTTTCAGAGGTAGGGCTGGCACTGAGAGCTGCTGGAGATTTGATGAAACATACCGAGTGTGCAAGAAACAATCTTATACATGAGTGCCATCCTTTCCTCTTTTCCTGCTCAGCCACAATATTACACAAAACATATAAATCTGGTCTTTTTGTTCATGAATATGGATGCCATTTTGTTTTTTTTTTACGCAGCTTTTTGTTAACTTGCAGCATCTCCAAAGCTTTTTGTTTGTGACAGATGGCAACAAAGTGAGCCAGATGATTATATGTTTGTTCCAGACGTACAAATTACCCTGAATATTGTTTGTTCTAGCTTGTAAATGCTGACTTTGGAAAGCGCCACCACCAAACTCAGCTCTCTTATTATACCCAAGACTACCTTACCATGCAGAGTAATATCACATGTGGGACTTCATCAAATTGTTAGAATGCACGAGATCAAAATAAACTGGAAAAGTCTCTTCCTCACACAGGTTTGTATACAGTATCTACACAAGTGCACACACGCACACACACACACACACACACACACACACACACACACACACACACACACACACACACGCACACACACGCACGCACGCACGCACACAAACACACACACACAGTGGATACACACAACACATATATGGGGAAATGGAATAATACACCCACATGGAACACGAAACCCAGAAACAAACACATTTCATGTTTCGTTCATAATGATTTAAATGTAGTCACAGAAGCTCAATGTATATTTTTGCTTTCAGTTTCCTCTGCCTCTTTGCCCTTTCTCTCCTGTTCTCACTTTCTGTCTTTCTCTTTGCTGCGATCTGCTCCCAACTTTGTTTTTCAGCCTTTCGGCATTTAAATGAAGGCACGCTAAGCTGCACCTGCTCCAAGGTATGCATGCCACTGTTAACTTGTTTCTACACAGCCACCCACAGTGCATAAATCATACAATTTGGCACCATAGCTACTTATGTAATACTTTAGTCTTTTTTCAATAATTCAATGAAGCATGGCTTCAAGACACGGATAAATTCTGCACTTTGACAGCAGTCATCGATGCATGCATTATTTGTATTATAAAATGGGGAAAGGGCTGTCTATGGACTTTAGGTCGAATGTTAATGTCAGATGTTCACGAAGATCCACAGTTACAGTTTTTCTCAATTGTTTACACACAATTCCTTTTACTTCAGACACAATGACCACAACATGTAATTCATGCACCAACCCCATGAACCGATTCTGCTAAACTACAAACACAATTCCTGCTTTACACTCAAATTGCAGTTCTAAAACACACTTTTTTCAAAACACTATAGACAATTCTCTGCGTTTGGCACAATTTTCATGACAGAAATCTCTTGTTTTCACAAGGAACACACAGTGTTTCAAAATTCAAAAGTCAATTTCCCTACTATGCACACTGACTCATCACATCGGCAAACACCTGTCAAACAGCTTTACAATTAGCTATCAGCGCTTTGGAAGAGGCAGAGCCACAGCTAGAGGAGTGAGAGTAAGAGGAGGAGGACGGGGAGGACACGGACAAGGACGAGAAAGGGCCGTAATCTCTGATGAGATCAGAGCCATTTTGGTTGACCAGAAGTCTGACTTCAGACAGTAGGAGCTCTGACATTTGTACCATCTAGTTACTAAATCAACTGATCCTAATATAGCCATATTAGGTAGTCAGTCAGTTAAATCACCATTCAAGTGCATAGTACCAAATACATGGTAGTTTTTTCCAATCTAAATACCCACTAGAGTGAAAATACAGCTCCTTCAGTTCAGATTTTGGTCTGAAATTATTGGAGTTCACTTGGAAAATTATCCCACTACCTTATAACAATCCCTTTATGAATCACTTGTTGCTGTTTCCTAATCTTGTTGCTGCCTCTTTAAATAATCATAATCATCATAAAGTAAAATTTACTAGGATGGCAGTGGTAGGGTGCCAGCTGAAATCAATGGAAGCCCAAGGCATTCATCTTGTCTCGTTAGCTTCTGTTGATGATTCTGCGTCCTCCTCGCTAGCTTTCTGGGGTAATGAAACAGTCAGCTCTCACCGTGCTGTATGCTGTGCACTTACTCAGCGGGGGTGACTACAGAATATACAATCTATCAGAATATAGCAATCACTTAACATATTGTGTGTAGTAAATGTAATGCCTAGAAAGTGGGCAGGCAGTGAGCCCTATGTTGCAAACAGAAAGGTCATTTTTATCTTGTGGCAATCCATTAATTGATTTAAGCAAACATAATGGTGAATGCAAAGATCTGTCAATCACAGAATTGACATTCAACTTCAGAGTAAACAAATATTTTTTTTCCATGACATTATTTGTATTTTATTTTCAAATGATTTGCTCTGATTTGGGTTCTCTGGTGTAAACATGTTTATAGACATCTGTTTGCTGTGGACAACCCTGTGTATTTGCACATTTCTGAATGGACTGTGTTCACAAAATGTTGTGTGTACCTGTGTGGATGCATTCCTCTGTGCCTGTGTGTGTGTGTGTGTGTGTGTGTGTGTGTGTGTGTGTGTGTGTGTGTGTGTGTGTGTGTGTGTGTGTGTGTGTGTGTGTGTGTGTGTGTGTGTGTGTGTGTGTGTGTGTGTATGTGTTGGTGTGTTTGTGTGCGTGCGTGTGTGTGTGTATGTGTGTGTGTGTGTGTGTGTGTGTGTGTCCATGGCTGGTGCTGTGCCAGATGTAGCCGAACGGAGGCTTCTCTCCCAGAGAGAGCAACACAAAGAGCTGCTTCACGAGGACGCTGGAAGTACTCTACGTGCGCCCAGGTCAGATTTCACCACATTCCACACCCACACACCCTTCAGCTGGATCCCCCTTTGTGTGGACGCTTACCTCCCTGAATAAATGACAAGCTTCCACGGAAGAGACACACACCTCTTACCTGACTGGATTTTGAATTTCAAAAGGTGGTTGTGGCTTTTTTTTGTTCTTTTCCCCCCTAAGCTGTACAACATGACGTAAAACATGGTGTAGTGGTGAATGTATAGGTCTTGCTAAGCGCAGTTGCTGGCAGGGGTCCAACAAAGCCCTTTCCCCCCACTAACTGTGCCCCTACAGAGCTGATAAGATTTGGCAATGACATAAGTTGACTGATAGTTTCCGTTCTTAAAATACAGCATAAGCTGTAGTACAGCATATGCCCCGCCCCATTGGGTCCGGCCTGTGTGTGTGCTGTGGGGGGTGGGGGGGGGCATTCTATCAGGTCACAGGACACAAGTTAGGCGGCTGTGTTGGCCCTTTGTTGGTTTCAGGCAGCCTGGGTTTGGTATCAGGAATGGAGTGTTCTACTCACCTCAGGGAGAGGAGTGACGTTTTAAAAGATTCTCTATTTTCTCTAAGATTTCTCTCTCTCTCTCTCTCTCTCTCTCTCTCTCTCTCTCTCTCTTCTCTCATCCCACTATCCTCCTGAGTTTGTGAGTGTGCCTTTGACTCTTTGTACTCAAACAGATACAGTAGCCTTGTTTGGAAACTATCTTCTGCATGTTCTCCCACTCACTCTTACCTGCATTCACTCCTTCGTTTCCCGCCACCTTGCTGTGTGCTTTCTGTCTGTCTCCTTCTCTTACGAATTTTCTCCTCCCTTCTCTAGGCCCCTGTTTAGGTCTACTCTCCATTTGCTGTGTCTCATTCAAATTCACCAGTCTTTGATCTCTTCCTCCCTCTCCCCTCTCTCAACCCTTTCTTTTTACAAGAAAAAAAAAACACATTTCCCCTCCTCACACGAAAGACCCTGTTTTGGGCTTCTTCTGGTCTCTCTCTGAGCCCCTCCTCCCCTGCCTTCTTCTCTCTCTCTCTCTCTCTCTCTCTCTCTCTCTCTCTCTCTCTCTCTCTCTCTCTCTCTCTCTCTCTCTCTCTCTCTCTCTCTCTCTCTCTCTCTTTCTCTCTCTCTCTCTCTCTCTGTCTCTCTCTCTCTCTCTCTCTCTCCCCGTCTCTTTGTCTCTCTCTGTCTCTCTCCCAATAGCGGTCCTAGACCAAATTTACCAGAGGATGCCAAGGTGGGGGCCAGTGTTTTTTCAGGGGAGGGCACATACAGGGTGGGCCATAATTACAGGCACACATTTTAAATGTTTTTTTTCCTTGATTATGAAAATAACACAGAGTACCAAAGTGAGTGTAATTAAGTAAGTGTATTATAAAACCGATGAGTTTCACATCTAAGATTCTTCTATTTCTTCCAAGTAGTTGATGTTGGTGACCCTTATAATGTCATAAAGAAATTGCACATGTATTTGAAGTACACTGGGTAAGTGAGATTTGACATTTTTGACATATCAGCATTGGCCAATCTCTTCATAATATTAGGCAGAGTAATAGAGATGCACATCTGTGAGCACAAAGCGGGGCAGAAGTCTCTATTATGACTTTTTCCCATTATTGATGGCATCATTAGATACATGACTGCAACTGCAATGGGATATTTGGGGAGATAATGAAAAAAACATATTTACCGTTGATATATTTCCAATGTTTTGGAACATTGGTGCATGACATGTAATTGGTGTCATGACTGGAAAAGGGCACAAACTGAAGGATGAAGAGACAGATCACAGGTGGATTTAGAAAAGAACGTTTCAAAAAAATGAAGAGTAGACCAGTTCAGCTGCTGTTTGGATTTCTGTACCTAGCTCTTCAAATTCATTTCTGAATTCATGCTGAAAAAGCATGCCTCCATTAACAGGGGTAGAACACCCACCTTGAGAAAAATCCTTCTATGCATAATTCCAGCCATTCACTAACCCTGTATTCACATTGTTCATAAAGGACATTATTAAGTGTCAAGTGGCCATTTGTCATTTACATGGCAGCAGTGGATAAATTGGCTTTTGTAAGGAAGTGGAGCCTTTTTTTCTTACAGTGGTAAATATCTCACTCTATTGTATTACTATAAAATACTGTACCAGACGGCTCTCAGCTCCGGCTGGCCGTATTGCTAAAGTGAGGTGGCAGAGCTCAGCTCCCAAGGGCTTCGGCCCAATTTAACACTGCATGACAGCTAGTAATGGCAGGGAAGACTGTATGAAAGTTCTGAACAAGTTTGGTTACTACTGGCAACGTCCACAAGCTATAACGTCTATTGGAAAAATAATGGGCTAAACGCTGAAAGCCCACAGGACTGTCAGCCACATGCAACTCAGTTGTGAATTTGAAAGGTGAGATTTGCTGCTAAGTGCTAATGGCGCATTCCATTTGTGTCGGCTACTGAGATTCTGAGGTCAGACCTCACGTCCGCTAAAATCACAACAAAACCATGTTGGATACGTTCAATTTGCCAAACTGAAATTGATACTTCATAAAGGACACATAATGTTGTATTTCGCAAATACTGTGAACAAAGGGTGTTTCATTTATAACTATTTAATAAGCTATCATTAATCTTCATCTCTCTCTCTCTCTCTATGCTGCTTTTTGTCTACATAGGGGAAAAAGACCTGTTTTTATGGTCGTTTTCATGATGATACTAGCCTCCTAAAAAGAAAATAGAGAGGACTGTAGCCTTTCACAAGGCTGTCCATATGAAGTTTTTCTTTAAATAGCCAAATGAGGTTGGTTGCCTTGCTCATTTCCCCACTGTGAAACTAACCTTTAAGAAAGATAAAGCTACCTGGTGAAAATTACATGTTTACTGAAATAAATGGCTTTGGTTATTCACGAACAGCATGACCAAGGCATGATTGCATGCATTAAAAAAAACACATTTTATTATTGTAGTGAACAACTGTAACACACAAGTATATGCGAACACTGACATTACGAAATTGAATCGTTTGCTGTGCAGCAGCTGTTAGCTCTCACATCTCAAAGTTCACAATTTGTGATGCTGGCAGAGTGGCTGTTCTGCAAGTAACAGTGTGTAAGTGCTTTAAGGGGTCCGTGTAGAGCTCTCCGTCATGTTAGTGCCGACCTTTCAACCAGTACATGTCGCTGCAGAAATTAATAAACTTATTACCTGATCAGCACAGGGGCCATGACAGGGGCCAGGGTAAGTTTTACAGGGGCACTGGTCCCTGTTGGCTCCAGTGTAGAACTACATATGCTTTCTCCCTCTCTCTCTCTCTGCATCTTTCTACATCCCTCTCTCCCCGCCTCTGTCTTTCTCTGTCTCTGTCACTCTCTCTCTCTCTCTCTCTCTCTCTCTCTCTCTCTCTCTCTCTCTGTCTCTCTCTCTCTTTCCCAGGTGGATGTCTACGTTTCTGACCCTGTATGCAATTTGAGTCAGTGAGCTCAGTGCTTATCCTGTGGAGACACCTTTCATTCTGCCAGATGACTTCATGTGTCTCGGCGGGTCTTGGGCTGAAATGAATAGAGGCTGCCTGTAAGCAGAGCCCCATTGCGGTGGGCGAGTAAGGGAGAGGGGTCTGCTGCTGTGTGCTAGGAGAGGGAGAGGCCAAGCTGTGGCTGGCCCTAACAGAGTGGCCTTCCCTCAAGCATGCTGATTTATGAACTTTTCCTCTGGATCCGAGTTTGGTTACTCTGCTCAGTGCACACCAGAGGGATGAGAAAGGTCCCTTCAGGACAAAGGAAGGGATGCTGGTACGGAAAACAAAGATGCCAGAAAATTTGGTATGGTCCCCAGTAGCTGTACTTTTGTGTAGTCATTGCTGCAAACTGGAGTCATGTCAAAGAGGGACAGCCAGACAGACAGAAGGACAGACAGCCAGACAGGCAGACAGACATGAATTTGATGGAAAAAAAGAAACCAAAACAAGGTGCATTAGCCAAATCCATGAATTGCACACACAGCTGACAGGACACAATTTATTGGCCAATCTCTAGAATTTAAGTAGAGTAAAGCTGAGTAAAAAACTCCATGCCAGCAAGAGGAATTGACATCCAGCAATTGACATCCACTGCCACTATTAAAAAAGTCAATAAGCTCAGTGAAGGCAGGAAACTACACACTGAGCATTTACTATGAGGCCAGCTAATTTCTGATTCCTATCCAATCTCTCACAAAGTCCATGCATCAAAAGACTGGATCTGACTGCTGTGTCTGCCTGATCTGTCCAGCAACAGTCCGTCATCATGGCAGTGTCAAAACTCCCAGCGAAAATGCAAATAGCTGCTAGCATGATTTTCTTCTGAGGCAGGGCTTTTCTTTAGCTCTTCTTCAGGGGCCTTGTCTCTGCATATGTGACAGAAGACTCACTCGCTCACAGCTTTCCTGCATGGCGCCTTCCATTTTAAACATATGCACTCAGTGACATCTGTCCCGCGCCATGTCACCACTGTCTGTGTTGAAATGGCGGCATTGGCTATTTCCAAAGACTATTCCATCACCTGCCATCCCTGTCCTCCACTGCCACCCCCACCCCCACCTCCCACTCTCCCCCACTCTCCCTAACTCCAACTTTACATGTAAGACCAGGAGCTTTTTATACCTATGGGCTGCCGACAGTTGTGGGAGTGTTGTGTAAGGACGGCAGCATCTCCGTGTCTCGCCGCGTGGCTGCTGCGGCTGCAGGATGAGACCATAGTTTCCAGTCTCACGCCAGTTCATATTCCCCTCTCTGTGGCCGGGGCTTGGCTTTATCCACCTCAGATTGACTGGAATTTTATATGCTCTTTTTCTCAGTTATAATCCATGTGGTGAGAGACGGATGAAATGTCTTGCTCCTGCGGCTTCGGGCCGTAGTGAGTTCGAGTTTCATGTGCACCAGCCACGCGTGCCTCCGGCCTCCCTGAGTTCTTTAACAGGGGGCTGAGATTGGCGGGCTCAGTCGGCAGCCATGCGGTCATGAATCACACACCCCTGATCGGAGTTCCAGTCTTTGTGTTTGAGTTTTAATTTTAGACGAGACCCTCATCCACGGCATTGTCTCAAAAGAGGTCAGCGCAGGAATCTGTCAGAGGTGTTAGGCATGATTCACCACAGCACTGGATGGTACTTTGAGTGAGATTACGAGGCATGCAGCGACTGCTATTTATAAGCAACTAGTTGGTATAATATGAGTGTGTTTACCAAGTCAACAGCTACAGTTGCCTTTTGTAATGTCTATTAGTCGAACTTCTCAGGTTGGAAATTGGAATAGAAAATGGGATCTAAAACAATTCTGGCAATGGTTGCACTGTCACTTGTCTTGAGCGCTTCATGTAATTGTAAGGAACGTAGGATCAACATGTCTTTTACCTCTCAGCCATTATTCTAAAATTAGGTAGCCACTAATGGCAGTGGAGAGTGGCTAGAAGCAGGGAACGAATCTGTGAAAAGAGCTGCTCAGCCCCATTCCCCTCTGTGGAGTCTAGCCCAATATATATATTTTTGTGAAACCCCCCCTCCACACACACACACAAATACACAAACTGTTGGTGGGACCAACAAGAGATCTTACAGCTTTAACAATGAGTCAGGCACACCATTTCTTTTTAGTCCACATAACATAGCTACACAGGCATGGAGAAATTAGAGACACCTGACATTTTATAAACTATTTTTTTAAGAGCTGTAATAAAACATGACCTTGTTTTAAAAAGGATGATACTATATACACTCTTCTTTAGCAGTGTTCCTTCCTAACATTTAAGAAAACATCTGCATCTCCTTACTTGCCAAGTGATATCAAAGGACAGGTGCGTTGCACAGAGGGGATATGGTATCAGCAGTTTCTGCACAGAAATATCTCCTTGGGCCTCTTTCTAAACATTGTTTTCTAAACACACATGCATGCATGCAAACATGCATGCACGCACACACGCGCACACACACACACAGACACATATACCTACCCTCAGGGGAATACATCCATACTTCTCTCTCTTTTTCTCTCTGCATACTCCCCTCTCGTTCTTTTTCCTTCTACTTATCCCACCCAATTGTGTTGACCTTACATCTGGAGAAAGGCCAGTGTAATGACACATTAGTTTTTGAGAGTGGAGCCACCCCACCCACTGGCTGCTGTTAACCTTGTAAGGTTGGGAGGTCTTCCATGAGGAAATGTGAAATATGTTTTGGAAAACGGATACCAGCAGAAAAGATTGTACTCTAATACAGTTGAGTAGTGGGCTGAAACTTAAAAAAAAAAAAAAAACTTTTGAATGCCTCATGTATCACATTTATTTTGAGATTTCCCAGACAAATTTCAAAACACAACTTGTATTCTGATGCATAAAACCCATGTTTACACTTAAGCTATTACCTTTGGTTTCAGAGACGGAAATTTGGTCAAAGAATAGCTGTAATTTAGTTCATGCTGTTCTTCAGAAAACTATTTTAAAAGAGAAGCAGAACAATTATCTCATGAGAGATTCCTGTGAAAAATCCATTTTCCCTCTCACTGGTAAGGAGTGCGAGTGTGTGTACTCGCCGTAGGAAGCGAGGAAGGGGATAATAAGCGTGCTCATTAGCACTTCCACATCTAGACTTTGCAGGAGCCTTCAGCATGTCACCCTCTGTAGCCACACGTCACCGTCACCTCTGCTCTCAGCAGATGTCACGATCACAAGTACATACTTACACATGAATGCATGCACGCACGCACGCTCGCTCGCTCGCTCGCTCGCTCGCTTGCTCACACGCATGCACATGTGCACGCACACACAGACACACACCCATGCACACACACACATACCCCCTCACATGCACAAACAAACACATGCCGACATGCATAGACTGAGACCCAGACATAGACAGACACACACACATGCACACACACACATACATACACACGCACACACACACACGCACACACACACACACACACACACACACACACACACACACACACACACACACACACACACACACACACACACACACACACACACACACACACAGCAAGACATAAACACACACACCTGCACACAGTGATAACTCTCTGTATGTTCTGTATGACCTCCAGTGTCTCTAATCAGATCCCAACATGAACAGATGACGTTGGGACTGCTGCAGACGGTTGTCTCCACAGAGCTCTCCTCTCAAGCACACTGCTCTTGTTTACTTGAAGCCAGCGGCATGGGAAGAGTGACCGCGCTCTGTGATGGATGCATGTGGAGTTATCTAGGTTATCAGCGCCTATGGTCTCCACCTCCTGCCGTACATCCTGCTGCTTTATTTACTGACAAGCCACTTCCTGACACACAGCTCCCTTTTTCAGCCCTATTGTTTCTCATTCATCATGTGTACAACATAACATGGAAATACAAAAAATACAAAAGAAAATCACCCTGTAGTGCAACTGTGGGCACAGTAGTTAGGGTTAATATTCAGCCTCAGTGCCTCAGCTTCCATCTACATTTCAACCCCGAGCTAAAGATTCATTTAGTGGAGTAATTGGGATGGAGATCATTTGTGTGCTGCTCATTAAGAGGCAATAAGGAGTGCAAAAGAGACACGGCATTCATCAGGAAGCCCTGGAGAATGCCTAACATGTGAAGGTTCATGGACTCCAGCTACACGGATACATGTGGCAGAATGTTTGCTACTGGGAGGCAGGGAAACAAACCGGCGAGTGTGGAAGGGCTGCTTCAGTGTTGACCTTTAAACTCTGGCATTTGACCTCACAAAGAGGGCTGTGTTCTGCAGCCAGCGGGCCATAATGTCCCAACAGAACAAAGTTGGAATTTCAAGTCAAGGCTTTCTATCTTTATCTGTCTTTCTCCCTCAGTTTTCTTTCTACACTCTGCATCTCCCTGCAGGCTCCTGACCTTTCACTTCCGCACAGTGTAAGTATCCCAGCTGATGGTGTGTTGCTCACCCTCTGTCTCTCTCCCACACATGCGCCAATAGAAGTAAATTAGATCCTGATGTTGCTCTGCTCTTCTCTGCTTAGATGCCCGGAAACACACATGCATAACTCACGCCCTCGCATGCACACACACAAGCTTGTAACACACACACACACACACACACACACACACACACACACACACACACACACACACACACACACACACACACACACACACACACACACACACACACACAAACACCCGGTGATCAGTCGCTTCCTCCTTTTCAGCTGTTTTTTTTTTAACTTCAGAAGAAAAGGAGGAAAGAGTGGGCCTCACTTTCTGCTAACAGCCCACCTCAGCTGTTGAGACCAGACCCAAGAAGACAGGCAGCTGTTGTAAGGATGTGGGGTCTGTGTGTAACACAGGGAGCACTTTTTGAACAGAGCCAAGAGCATTGTAACACAAATAACACCAAGGTGGCAAAGTGAGTGAAGTGCATATCATAGCAACAAGGCCATTCCTTTCCCTATGTGTTGCCAGACATGACCTTATGTGAGGTATATGATCATTTTGGGGAGGGGGAGGGGGGCGTATCCTGCAGGCCTGAAGTGAGTATAAGCATTTTAAATGTACTTATGTGGCTAAAAAACATTTTTTAAAAGTTGATGCAGCTATGATTACACATTTTGAGTGGTTGAGTGGCCATTTTGATGGGGACAATTTCTAGATCAAAGGCTCAACCTGTCTGGTTGGTCATCCGTCTGTTTATGTGATTTGACATCTTATTAAATCTCAGGCCAAGTAAGTCATGTTGGTCTGATTAAAGTAAAATACCTTTAATTTGAATCATCTGCTGGGACTGCTCTGTGTCCATGTGCCACTCTCTAATTTTCCAGCATGGATGCGGGGGCTACTTGCAGCACTCTGGTGCCTCCAGGTAGCATGGCGCGAGGGCCACAGCTGAGTAATTCAGGCGGGAAAAAAACTTTTGAATTGCCACTATGTTTACATATAAGGTTTACTTTTGTTCTGAATTATATTAAACAGAATGAAAAATTCTACTACACACATGGGTTCTGATGTATGATGAAGTGTCTAAATACACCAAAGTATAAACAGACTAGCTCACACTTTCTAATTATCTTTTGACAGTGACATTTCAATGCCAGTAGCTTACCTACAGTGCTTTCAAAACTGTAAAGGATTGCAAGGTAAAACCTTGTTTAATCCATGTTTTACATTGCACTTGTTGCTGATGTGTTGTGTATGTGTGTCATGTGTGTCATGTGTGTGTGTGTGTGTGTGTGTGTGTGTGTGTGTGTGTGTGTGTGTGTGTGTGTGTGTGTGTGTGTGTGTGTGTGTGTGTGTGTATGTGTGTCATGTGATGTGTGTGTGCGTGTGTGTGTTGAATAAAATCTTTGAACTGTTGGATTTCCTGGCCTCAAAAAGCAGACTCTGCTTGGATCATTAGGTCTTTCAAAACAGCCATTAAAAAGTTGGTGTCAAAAATAATTCTGGTAACTGATGTTTGCCTTTAGGTTTTATTTTAATTTCTTAAAAAGATGTAGAAGTTGGAACATGTTTGATTTTTGTTTATATTTCTCAGAACCAAGACTTTCAAAGTAGGGAAAGGAATGTCAGATGCTGTAACACAGCCATGGTGAGAATGCTATGACTTGCTGTACAAAGAAAAATAGTGTTATTTACTTTCTATGACTATATAATTACTATTTTTACATGAGAAAAACTGATAGCAAAAATTGGTGGTCTAGATATGTTTTAAGCAACATAAAAACTGAATATTTCTATCTGGAAGAATTTCAGCAATCCTATCTTTCCTGTTTTGCTCATGAGTATGGAAAACCAAACAAAACGCCAGGTGTTAAATATCCTCCAGGACTAGGTAGGTCTCCATAACACCAACTCTCAGTCAAACAAATGTAAGACATCAGAAAGCTGTTGTCCTCAGCCAAGACAGAAAGCTCCCCTGACATGTAACCTTGGTCTGGCCAACAGAGGGGCTGAAGCCAAGTACGCATGGGAACCAATCTGGCCGGCCAGTCGTGCTGAAAAAGGGCTGACATGCAGCAATTAGGCATGTATTGGCTTCACAAAGCATTTACACACACATACAAACACACATACAAGCACATGCACACACACACCTATATACCTATACACCTATACACCTTTATATATACACACACACATATGCACACACACACACACACACACACACACACACACACACAAACATGTGCGCACAATGTGCATTACAACCAGTTAGTGAATTAGTGAAAGTGAGAAACTGAGTGGAAAGAAAGAAAGAAAGAAAGAAAGAAAGAAAGAAAGAAAGAACTAAAAGAGAACATTTTTTTTTTACAAATGAAGAGAAAATTATCTCAAGGGACATGGAGGGGTCTATTTCTCTCTCTCTCTCTCTTTCTCTCTCTCTCCCTCTCTCTCTCTCTGTCTGTCTCTCAGACGAACACACACACACATACACACACACACACACACACACACACACACACACACACACACACACACACACACACACACACACACACACACACACACACACATGCTTGTGCATCTGCACAATATCAAAAACATGGCCCTTGGCTGTATACTTATCCCTTTCAAAACCTAGTCTCCTTGACCTCATTGTCAAACAAACAACATGTAATTTTCATTTTAAAACAATCATAGTTAAGCAAACAATGAGCAAGCAACTTTCAAAAAACAGTCTGGCCATACTCAATCTGACCATGGGTGGAGAATTTTTTTTACATTTCCTCAACCCTTTTTAGCTTTAAGACAGACAACAGAGTGTTAAGCACCAGTCCCCATCACCTCCCCGTGGGCATGCGAGTCTCTTGTCTGATCTCAGAAGCAGTGCTCGCTGTGACGCTTCTGCCCTTCATTTGCCCCCTGCCTCTTGTGATGCTGTATTTTTGGCCTCCTCTCAGGCTCTTGTTGTCGGGGGTAACTCAGGTGTTAATGCAGTGGCTTCTACTGTGGTCCGGACAGGGGCTTAGGCTGGGCTTGCGGTGCTACCGGGGGCCTCTGGAGGTCTGATCCATGTGGAAACCCCTTGTCTAGCCAGATATATGGGTGCTGGCAGAGGTGGTGGTGGTGGTGGGGGTCAGTGGGCTGGGGAGATGGGTGTCTGCACGAAGCACATGGCAACTCCCCTACCAGACCCCTTCACACAACACATAGGGACATCTTTCATGTACACATCTTTTGTAAACACATTCACACATGTATCCTGGACAGGAATGGAGATATAATTTCTGTGACACTTGCAGCACCTCTGTGTGTACTTCAATATGGCTATTCGCTCATCCATCTCCTGTCTTATTTCCATCTGAAGTGACAACCGATAGCTTTGCTGCGTACAAAAACTTTTTTAAAATATGAAATACACAGGGCTTACCTGAGAGGATATCTGTTTACCCTTTGGGACTGTAGTGTCTGTCAAAAGTAGAGAAGAAGTAGCCAAAGGGGTGAGGAATGACACATGGTAAGAAGAGGAGAAAAGAATATTATAGAAATCCTACTCTTTCTTTACTTACTATGTCTCTTTTGATCTGTGATGACTTGTTATTCATTTGATCTTAAATAATAGTGTATCTGGACCACTGTTGGGGGAGAGGGGATTTAACCTGATCTGAGGTCTGTGTGTGTATTTGTGTGTGTGTGTGCGTGTGTGTGTATGTGTGTGCATGTGTGTGTGTGTGTGTGTGCATGTGTGTGTCACGACTTGGTCTGTGAAACGAGGACACACTGACTCTTGACCCGAACTGGTGCTGCCCCCACACACTGCACCTCACGCCCCCCAGTGAGCTGCCAGCGCTGTCATCGCAGTGACACTTTTAGCCACAGAGCGGCGGGGCAATTATGTCTCACCTCCCCTCTCCAGGGCTGCCGAGCACCCTGAACCCCACAGACAGATGCAGCCTCACAGTAGCCTGACACACAATCGCTCCCAGAGAGAATGTTGCATAAACATGGATAAGAGGTGGCTGACAGCAACACAGATTGGTACGGCTTTGATAAGTCAAGGGCTGTCAATTAGGAAAGCCTGTAAGGTTAAATGTAGACCGTGCAGAGGTTAAATGGCTGTTTGACCAGGGATGGATCTGTTTTTTTTCTGCAGGGCTTGTCAAGAAATGGAGGTATTGGATCAAATATTCTTGGTCATGGGTGATTTAATTAGAAATAATTATGGTGGTCTCTTTACTTACTACACCAAACGGTGATATACTGTTATGCTATAGGTGTGCCATTATTACAAGTAGGCCAAAATGAGGATACGTAACAACATGCCTGTCTGAAGTTCAGCTTTTTTTTTTTTCCATGAGGTAAATATTATGTGAGTCCCACTTCAATGCGTGACATAAATGTGTCCATCAGACCAGCATATCTCCTTTGACGGCTGTAAGAGCGTGTCTTCATTCAGGTCATTGCTGACTTCTGTGGATTCCCACTCTGGATGCAGAGCAACACCCCGCCACAGTGGCTTGGCCCCTCGGAGAGGAATGAGGGTACAGGCACGACACTCCATATTTTGACTGCCATGTCATAGTGTGAAAGACAGTAACTTACACAGAAAACATTGCAGAGATCTGTTCGATCTCTTTTGCTTTCGCCCTGCATGCCTTTTTCACCACCATGCTGTTGGGGCATAGGCCAGGTGCCCAAAGGTTGAGACACTTCTTCAAATGTCATGTGACAGATCTTATGACTCCTGATGTTGTTATGGGAGCCACATTCCTTCTTGGATAAGATGAGAGACCAGAGGCAAGCTTTAAATCACAATCCCCTGCACATCATCCATCAGTGGGCCTAGGTCATGTTGGCCTCAACCACATGGCCTCTTGGCAGCCTAAAATGAAATTTACATCAGCACAGAAGCAGCTCACTGGAACTATGTGAAGGATTAACAGGAAGCTGAGAGATCCAGTGTGAAGCAACACTAAACACACCAAAACCACAGTAATTTAATACATTTCATTAGTAATCATTGTAATTGTTTTATGGGTCACTGCATTACAGCTTATAGAAGAAATTGCCAATTTATTCACATCTTGCAAAACAATTCATAGGGCTTTCATGCTATACGAAAATGACTGGCTTGACAGACTAGGGCTTGTTTTTCTTCGTTGTTTATGTTACAGGTTAGAAAGCTTTTCCCACCAACAAAACAATGTGCACTAGCCCAAGGGGAGGTAAACTAATATGACAAAATCCATGAGGCATGAGCCTTTTCAAATCAGTCACGAATACAGTGAAGGTAAGTGGTTTCTATAGAAACACAGACAAGGATCTGTTAGATTTGTTCAGAATATTCATTGAAAAATAGGCTACACGTTGGTGAAACAATTTCAACACAATGTCTAATACATCACTCACGACACAAGAAATACAATTTTGTATTGTGTTACAATTTCTGCACAATATCCTTTTATTACACTCTACCAGGTACAGCAGCCGACTGGATACGACCGAGACTGGTTCAGAGTCCGTGTTGTGATATACAAGAGCTGCAAATGTCAGTCTTTAGAAATTCCCGCCCCGATTTGGCTGTCAGGAACTCCCCTCTAGGCGCCGGTTCCCTCCTCATATTCTCCTCTGACTGTCAGCGGTGCGCAGCACAGGGCAGCGTTCTCACGACTGAGAGGCGTTGCGCCCTAGCTCCCGAAAAAAACACACCGACACGGACTGGCATTTGACATTGACAGTCTGGGGAAGTTAAAAAATTGACCCTGGATAGCCGTCAGCTCGATATGATGAACAGAGAAAAAACTTTGACTTGAAAACAAGGTAAGCAGTGTGTCCATCTTAGCCATACATCGAGTCTTGTGTTTTAACTCTTTACGGCGTGTATGTAGCAGATAACGATAGAGCTTCGGCACACAATCGGCAATGACTGAAACTGGAAAATGAGCGGAAACATCCCCGTTGATGTTTGTTAAACCGGTAATAGACGAGAAGAAATCTTATGTAAAACATGTGAAATCATGTCATGATCAAGTATGTGAGTTACGGTGGTAAGACAAGCCATTGGGTAACTTCAGTCTCATGCCTTAGGCTGCCTTCACTTCAGAGAGTTCATCCAAAGACGGCTGAATTGTGGTCTAGTGGTAGCCTATACATACCCTCGTGAGCGAGACACTATACGGAGCGATTCTCAGCGTCGTGGTCTGTAGGTTGGAGTGAGCCAAGTTTCTCTGATTCATCATGACCGAAAGTAATTCGTAGGCTACTTTTCAATTAAGATAGATCTGATTTAGCTCTACGAACAAGATGGACCAGTGTAGCATACAGCATTACAGTACATGAAATGCATGCTATTGCCTACTGCCTATACTTAGGACAATACAACTTTATTTGAAAAGTTTCATACGCCCATTCAGGGTTGTTTTGTGGGGCACGTCCACAATGGGATCATGCTTTGTTTTTCTGCTGCAACCTACGAGTCCACCTAACCAAGATGCCAAACCCATTGAAGAATAATTAATAGCTCTCAAACGTCTGGTGAGCCTTAGCTGCATCCTTAACACGGACACCAGCACATCCTCTATATGTTGCTCATGCCAGGAGGACTGGCTGATTGTCAAACTGCCCATATAAATGTACTGGTGGGGTCTATCATCCACAAGTGTAATTGGGCATCTTGCTGGGACTAATCGCATGTGTGCTTTCTTGTTGTGGGGTCTTGTGACGTGCTCTGTTCTTTGTCCATTCTTTGATAAGTTGACAGATTCTGAATGGCTGGTTAATCACACCATCACTTCCTCTGCAATTACCCCAAAATAGCACCGGAACCGCTGGAGCTAATGATCCCTTGAGAGCTGCAAGTGATAAGTGCAAGACAATCGTACACACACACACGCACACACACACACACCCTTTCCCAAAAAGAGTGTGTGTGTTTTCATTCTAGGTGTCTGCACCAGTGTCAACAGCACCACCACAAAGAACACCATTACATGTTGTATTGCCTGATTTACCAAGTCATTGAATTGGTGGCTACTGATTTTGGCACTCAGGCACTGGCTTACAGACACACATACACACACATTTACACGCACACACACACACACACGCGCGCGCGCGCGCACACACACACACACACACACACACACACACACACACACACACACACACACACACACACACACATTTACAGGCATACACACAAACACACACACTCAGCCTGTTTGCCTGCAGTCTAGTGTTGTGGAGAGTGCCTCTCTTCTTGAGGGCCTGTGGTCAGCCATGGCTGTGCTGGGCGAAGTGTTTTGTTGAGCCACAGCTACCGGGGCTCATTAAGCCGGACCAGGAGGCAGCTCTCCACAGGCCGGCCTGCGTCTGTGCAGCATGCGTGTCGCCCTGGGGGTGACTCACCCACCGGATCTGTTTCCTCCTCATAACACTAAAACTATGGTGCTCCCATATGAGTGGATGCATTCAGTGCCCCACAATAACTTTTATGGGTCTGTATTGTTAAACAGTGCTCCACTGGGAAAATAACAGGATTTGATCTTTAGAAAAGGACCAAGTCTTTGAGCTTTGAAAGGGGGAAATGAACATGTATCTCTTAAAAATCTGAGAAAAAAACTTTCCAGCTTTTTGCCTCCTGAAATAGCTGAACACTTCGTAATTTAAAGGATAGTATGAAGCAAATTACCTCCTTCTTTGTCGTTAGAGGCGATATTCATCTTGTGTCTGTGTGTTTGCTTAACTGCAGCTGTTTGTGAATTTAGTTGAAAAAAGTTTAACGAATATTAGGAACCATTTCACTGAGCTTTTTGGTGATGCAGTGCTACAACGGTTCTGCAGAATGTTTTTCCCTCAGCACTGGTAAAAGTTGAAATAGAGCGAGTGCCAACATGCCCAGGGTGAAGAGACTCCCTTTTCGTAGGAAGACAGCTTGTGCAGAACCTGGCCTCAGAGGGGGCCCTTTTGCTTAGGGTCAGCTACGCAGAGAGACACCAAAAAGGGGTTGGGGGCGTAGAGGGGATGAAGAAGAGCAAGGGGAAGAACGAAGTGGAAACCAGCAGACAAGCTAAATAGAATTGGTACACATTAGTTCAGTGGAAATAAACAGTTGTTAGTAGAGAGTTTCTGCAGGTAGATTAGGTGGAAAGACTGTGACAGCATTCCGCAGTCTAGTCAAGAGTAGGACAGGGGGGAGGAGATAAGGAGAGGGAGTAGATATAGCTGTGGTTAAAGTGATGGGGAAGTTGTCTCATCTATAAACATCTGCAGATAAAAGCCCCAATTATGTATGTGACATGTTGCTGTACAATAGACTACACCAGTTTGTCACTTGATGGTAATTCAGCAGTGCAATTGATGCTGGATTTAAACATGCCTTTGTGGTTTTTTGTTGCCTGGAAACACACACAAGCAGGAAATTTGCTTCACATGCATTCAATTCCCAAGCCATATACACAACAAACACTCTCCAACCCCCCTAACACACACATACACACATTGCTTACACACCTGGACAGGATACTGAGCACCACTCACAGCTATTAAGTCCAGACCCTCCCTGACTGGCCTGTCCAACTAGGCCACATGGTGTTGCACGGGCTCAGCGAGCAGCACTTGTTCAGAGCTGCTAGAGAAAACCCCCTGGAAGCACGGCCAGATTCTGTCTCAGCTTTCATGGGCTCCCACTTGAGGTCTTGTGTCTGCGTTTCTCGTTCAGCCGATTTTGTGATAATTGAGGGTTGGATGAGCCTGTACGTTGGGTTTGATATGAAACACATTTCATTTCCTTCCTTCACTAAAGTCATATCCACATGTCGATGAGGTAGTAACAGTAATAATATAGCCTGAAGTATTCACTTGCGTGCTTGCTCTCCCTGACTGTAGAGTCTGCACATTATTTTAAGAGGTATATTTTTTACTTCAGTGTTGAGCTGTGTTGATGCTAGGTGAGGCATCATGCTATTTGGGGAATACATGGCCAGTGATAAGGCAGAGCGCTACAGTACATTAAGTCATTTGTTTCTATTTTTCACCTGTATTAGTCAGATGTGTTTTGGGGCTCTGGTTGTTATGCTCCATTTGAAGCCTTGATCTACACTGAAGCATTTGTGTACCCTGCTCTTGAATTTATGGAAGCAGGTACTGGGCATTTATGAATTAGTCCTTCAGGGGAGTGGCTGAAAAAAAGTGTTGTAGCAGTTCTCCACTCAGGCTGCTCACTGCTTTGTTTTTCCTAAGAATGAAGAATAAGAACGAAAGGTTTTGTGTTGTTATGAAATGATGGAATCTGTGTGTGGGGGGAATTAGGTGCAGCTAGTCAAAAACAACTTGTGTTGCAGCTAGTTTGTATAAGGCACAAAAAACACTTGGGTGGTAAAACTTGACTAAGGCATTTATGACATTCCCATAGACTACAATGGCTTACATATTCCATGCCTATAGCCATGGCTGTAATGGTAGGAATTTAATGAGGTATGCTGAAGTAGGTGGGGCCGGTAGAGTTGAGTATTTGGCAGTGTGGTTTGAGCAATGCTGTTTTTATTTCAATGGTCAAGGTACTTTTCCCTGAGCCCTTTATAGACCTTTCCGTCTTTTTACAGATGCATGTGGTGCCAGGCAAACACAAAAACGAAAGTGTCTTGCTCAGTTGGAGAGATAGCTGTTTGACTTGGAACCTATCCACGGCTTCACCCACACACAGCGGATAGCAGGACCGCCCGAGGCAGGGAAAGCGTGTCCGTAAGCCTCGCCGCCGATCTGTGGCCAATTAGTCCCATAGCAAGGCCCTCAGCCAAATACTGGCCCAGTGTGCCACAACGGACCATTACAGGCAGCCCCTCAGTTCACGAGTCAAGGGGCAATTTACACCAGTACTTCACCTGCCTCTTTCTTCACTTAAACAGGTTCTTTTGTCCTTGTTTACTCTGGAACAGCCCACAGTGCCATTGACACTGACGGGATGTGGTCAGGAGACCAATCTGTTGAATGGGAAATACTCTATTCTTCGATGTGAGGTTGTTTTGGCATGCACAAACCCACCTCAGCTGCTTTGCCTTGGGAAGAATGTGCAGGTCCGTACGCTGCGGTTGCTCCTTCTCATAACTCACATGTAGGAGTTTCCTCCTGGCTATCAGATCTTGTTGGGAAAGAGTCTGCTTAGAGACAGATGCAGTATGGGTATTTAGAGTGCAGATGGCACAGGTAAGGGAAATGATGTGGTGGAAAGCAGCTTCAAAAAGCACATCAAAATGTCCTAGGCATCGCCATAGTAACTGCATTTATTCTGTTCTAAATCTTGTTGCAACGGGCTATAAGTAGAAATCTCTTGTCTGTTTGCTCGAATGATGATCTAAATTAGATGAGAAAAAATGAATACCCACAGCAATAGCTACTGCATGCTGTAACTCTGATGGATGTTTTAACTCGAAGGTGGTTCAATCATTACCTTGCAAAGCATTCTTTAATCTTGTAGGCTGTTAAGAATGTTGGGAATAGCTCAGAGCTTGGTGTTGACAAGACTTTGTTGGTTTAGTTCTATTTGTGAACAGTGCACAATAATGTTGGATTTGTCCTCAAGTTCCCTTTTTTGGCATCAAATCAGAAATGCACTTTACAGTCAGATACCAAATCCCTCTAGTAGCAGGAAGAACAAGGCAAAAATCTATCCAGCAGACTGTCAAGACCTCTCACCAAGCATCATTCCTAAGCCTATAAAAACAAGATTCAGTCTTTTGATTGTCAGACAACATCGTATTGACCCTACTAAGCTGCTGGTAAAAAAAATCAGTTGCTCTCTCAATTGTATGATTTAATGTTTCCTCTATTTGCATAGCTCTGCTTCATTAAAAGTAAGTAAAATTTAAACGCCAATGTCTTGGCGTAATGCTGACAAAGTAACACTGCTGTCTAAATGCGTGGGTGTTATTTTCCCAAATTATATATTTGTTTTCCTTGTCAGTCACTGATTTAGGCACACACACACTCACGCACAAACTAAACACACACAAACATGCATGAATGCACACACACACACACACACACACACACACACACACACACACACACACACACACACACCACCTAAGGGTGAAAGAGAAAGTGAACCATACACTGTGAGGTCATAAAGTGTGCCTGGCCCTCTGTGTGTGTGTGTCACAGATGTAGCCAGCTACTACTGTACAGCAACACCACAACCTTGGGTTTCGGTTGCCAGTCCGCTCGTTCCAGCTGTGCTGGGCCAAGGTGCCACATCATCGCCTCTGATAAGCAACCCTTCACGTTGGACTTTACACCCTGTCACCCACGACTCTTCAGCCCGGCCTCTCTGGCACAATCCTTATTTAGAAATAATAACCGCTCGTTCAGCTTATCTACTGTACATGTCTAGTCGCTTGTTTGCCTCGCAAACTGAGTTGTTGTCACCAGGGTGTTGTTTTGTGTTATTCGGTGAGGTGTTGCTTTTTATGGATGCTGTGACATCAGCCGCTGTTTGTTGGAACTTCTCTTGCCATGTGAAACTGTGTCTGAGCGCTGAGCTCAGTGCTGTACCATCACATGGGAGCTTTGATGATGGCTTTTTGTAAGATGACAGTCAGTGCTGACAATTCACAACCCTGTAACCACGCTGAGGCAAAACAGAGACGATGCACCAGTTGAAAATTAAAATGTGGTAAATATGTTTTGGATGATGTAAGCTGAAGCATGTCTTTTCTTATCACCAGTGGTCTGTCACATCTGCCTCAGCCCTGTAACAATAGGCATGATTGTAGCCCAGTGTTTTTTCTTCTTACTTTCTTTTTTTTTGTAAGACTGGGTTGATCCAGATTTTCTGGCTAATTGCTCTTGACACATCTTAAATCCAGCTGTGGATTGCGCCTCTAGTGTGGGTGGTCTGTCCCTAAGGACTGTCAGGTGAACCATCTGATTTAAATCAGGATCGTGGAATACATTATCCACCCCCTCTGAAGCACAGAACACGAACACACTGTGAACACTTGAAATGCAAAATCCATGTCTCACTAAAATAAAAGCATGCAGTGAAACTTTCACTAAGACCATGAATGAAGCCTGCACCCACCCCCCTTATTGTGTGATTTCACTAAAAGAAAATGTGTGTCAATGGCAGTTGCTCATAGGCAGTGCTAACTATGGCCAGTTGACATGAGCTCCATTGGAGCTGTTTCTTGCAGCCCTGCCTCCTCTGAACCAGAGCATGATGGAGATACCCATGACCTATGAGCGGCTAATGTGAAGCGGAATCCATTGACTGAGGTCCGTCGACCACAACAAGGCACAAGTCGAGAACACACCCGCCAGCCCCCCCCCCCCAGCCCTCTCCAGAGTCAATCTGAATGTCATGGCTTGGGCCCCGCAGCCTGTGGAATGCGTCTCCGTGAGTAAATGGCTGTCCACTGAGTGGCCAATTGTTGTCCTCCTCCTTTCCCTCCAACACTGGTCTCCTTTGTGCACCGCGCTTCGCCACAGAGCGGCCTGAGACATTCTCCCAGTGCCAGTAGGGCTGCCAAGTGTTCCAGAGGAAAATTATAAAGGAAGGAGTGAGGGAGAGAGGCAGAGAACAAGAAAAAAAAAAGCGTCCCCAAAAGAACAAAGCCATTGTGTGGCTGCTGGAACATGCTTCACTTATTGGCATGGTCACAACACATGAATGGGAAAATAATTCATAGGCTTTTATTTTAAGCTGCAGTTAAATGGGCTTTACGACAAAGCAGGCAAATGCCTGTGCACAGTGTAAATTAATCAAACACATAGCCACTGCAAGAAGCGTGTGCGTGCTTCCTTGCTTGTTTGGTTGCTGAAGCAATGTTTAGAAAAGTCCTCATCCCCACTCACTACTCTCTAACTTACTGAAATACAAATTCAAGAACAGTTTATAAGTTATGTCATGTAGTCTACTGTGTTAAAAGAGTGTACACATTTGAGACTGGCATGGCTGTGGGGAGTTTATTTTGAGTGATGCAAAATTTTGGAGAGAATGTAGTGTTTTAAAGTTTTTAAGGGTTTTTGCAAACCTAAAAAAAAGACCAGTTGGATTTGTTCACATATGGAATATCAATGGAAACCAGTGACCGGTTCACTTCCTTGTTTGTTTTCTTTTGGAGCGCCGCTGCTGCAGGCGAACACAATGAGCACTAGATGAGCTGTGCCTGAGCTCTTTAACACATGGGACGCTGTTGCTGCAACCCATTTTCAAACATGACCTAAGCTAGTGCTCGTGAATCACCAGAGAGAGAGAGAGAGAGAGAGAGGCAGAGGCAGAGGCAGAGGCAGAGAGAAAGAGAGGCAGCACCACTAGATCTGATGCGAAATCAATCATAAGAGACTCATCATGCATTAGGGCGGGGTAGGGGAGAGTCGAGGGCTCCACCCCGAACTGTATCCCTATTCTTAGACGGCTACTGAGAGCTGGCCCCAAATCTACATCCAGGTATGACTCAGTTTTGGGCAGGGCCAACTTTCTTTTTATCCTCCAGCGCTTTCTGATGACCCGTTCTTTCTAACCCATCATCCTGTTTGTTGAACGCCCAGACCTCCCCCTGTCTCGTCCATACTCTTTATGGATTTCAGTGGAATTGTTTGTTTTTTGTGAAACTGGCAAAGATGAGTCCGTTGTTGTTCAGTCGGCTCCAACAGCTGTGCTGCTTTGGGAATTTAAGCCTCCCCTCTACACACACACACACACACACACGCGCACACACACACACACACACACACACACACACACACACACACACACACACACACACACACACACACACACACACACACACACATACACAGACATGCACACTCATCCGTTTACAGTGGGAAACTATGCTCATGTTGCCCCCTAATACCCTCTGTGTAGAGAAAGACAGAAAGTGAGGGAGGCCAAGCGAAGCGAGCCAGAGATGAAATTGTAAATTTTGATGAGACCCTAGGGCAATGGTGAACAGGGGACAAATAAAAACAGCTTTTATCTTGTTCCATTAATTCAGCCTAAGTAAGCCTTAAAAATTGTTTATAAACATATTTGGGCGCAGAGAGTAAAGAACATGCTAAAAGAGCATCCGTGAGGTCTAGGCCCTCTGGGAGAGCTGGCGCTCAGTGGGGTGGAGGTGTGGAACCTCAGTGTTGTGTTTTTAGGCCCCGGCCGTGGCCCTTGTGGCCGTGGGGCTGGCACTGGCTGGCGTCGGCCACAACTGTTGCGGTCATCCCAGCAGCAGGAGACTCGGGAAAGGACCACCCGCATGGCTTCCTGTCATGGCCTCCCTACACCACCACCACCCCCGCTAGGGCCTACCTGTGGCCCAGTGTGATCTAGAAACCAGCCTCACTGAAAGTTTGGTTATGGGTTGTGGTACTTGGCTCATGGAAGCTGGTGAAAGAGTGTGGCAGCGCACATGGTGCTAATAATAAACGCTGGTGCAAATGCAGAACATTGATTGGAAGAGGAAGTTCTTATATGTTTCTGGTGGGTTCTGCTGAGGCAAGCGGTTTGCCATGCTTGAGAAGCCTGCCATTGAGAGGATGTGGAAGCCAATCAAAATATATGGCTTTGATTAGACTACAGAGAGCAAGAGCGAGAGAGAGAAAGGGAGAAAGAATTTGAATTTAGATTTAGATCATTTTTAATTCTAGCTGCAGATGCTTTGAAAGGGGGTAAACATTGAAAATTAAGCTGCGAGTTGGTTTACAAACCCATCACAGCTAAAGCACTCACAAAAGCATTCTTTTCCACCACATGTTTTGGACTACTGAACCCTTGGACCATTGAACATCTTCACAGAGTTGAAAAGAAATCTCAGAAGCTGCTTACTGACTGAGCATGAATATTGGTTTAAGGTGATCGTGGGAGGAGTCCCAGCGTTAAAAAAGACCTTGAGTCAGCCATCTCCTTAATTGCATTTGGAAACCACCCTGTTGGTGGTAGACCTGTTTGAGAACACAGTGTTACAAAGAGAAGATAGGGGAAATGTTGCAGCATGTCTCCATTGCGGGCACAGACACATAGTCACCAAAGAGAGCAAAATGCTGTTTTTAGACAATGCAACAGTCCCCGAGTGTTTATTCAAGTTAGCCTCAACACCAACCTCGCTCTTCATAAACTCACAATGCACCACTTTTCACACTGTGTTAGTTGAAAGCTGTTATCATGCATAAATAGGGAAAAAACACTGGAATACACAACTGCTTTTGCAGACTCTGGAGTGGCTGGGCAGCGTTTAGGTAGTTTCCATGGCTACAACAATGGTTGTGGATGGCTTAAGGGCAGTGAGTGGATATGGTGCTTGCAGGACAGACCAACCCAAGGGCAACTGTTCTTATGGGCAGTGCTAGAAAGGTTGCTTCCTACAGATATTTTCTCTTGGTTTCTCCCTCGAGTCCCCATGAGCGCTCTTACAATGAGAGTTCTGAATGCACAGAATTTATAGAGCCTCTATACTAATGAAAGGTTCAGACCGAAGGGTAGGTGTGTGATTGTATGGTATGCGTAAAAAGGAAAAAAATCACCTAATGATGGGATGAGTAAGTGTGTGATGACAGGGGTTCTGTTAACTTCCCTTGTGTGTGTCAGCATAGTAGAGTAAGCAGAGCAGGGGGGAGAGAGAGTGTGTGTGTGCTGGTGGGGGCTCTTTATTATAGTTTCAGTGATGTTGTGGCGCTGGCAGCATTACCCCCATGACTAATTCTTCAGCCCTTCTGTAGAGTTGTGGCGGGCTCTACACTGAGGAAATATAGTTTTGGCTCTAACAGTTATTGATTTTTTTTTTCCCCCTAAAAACTTTCCTTTTAAAGATAGTGGAGTAGATATAAGGTTTTTTTTTTAAAGTATTCCCACATAACAAAAAGATTACCTGCACTATGGATGAACCAATGCGATATGCCTTGAGCTCAAACTCAAGTAGGGGAAAGGGAAAAATTGAGAAACATACCCCAGACTTAAAATCAGACAGCTGTGTAGAATACATACAACCTGACTTGTGTACAATGTTTTTGTTTGTTTTCTTAGAAAATGTCACCTGCAGCACAATTATTCGTATTGATTCATGCCCCATGTCAAACAAAGAGCTGTGGCTACACTGATTACAAAGCTTGATGAAAACAGCCCTGGAATAATAACTTAGGCAAGGTCTGGAAAATAACAGCGCATGCTATTGACCTAAGGGTAGAACTGTTTGTACAAGCATGGCTATAAAGGTTCACCTTCAGGTAACTTAAGCTGTAGGTGTGACACTTACTCAGAATCTTTAATTACTGCCTTTGCATCAATATCTATGGTCGATTAAGTTGAGGATACGCCTTTGGAGATACATGAGCCATTGGAAAGTAATGTTAGCCCCCAGAAATGCAAACACATATTGCATACCGTCAATAGTATGTTAGCATTTCTCTGACAAGCTTGTAAATCTGACAAATGAGAGTGAGAGAGACAGCCTGCATTATTCTGTCATTGTCAAGTTAAATGCCTAAACAATTCATAAAGAGCTGGTTGCTTTCTGGCAACTGTCCAATAAACATGCTTCTGAAAGTATGTACATGCTTAATTACAAAATAATGCTGTCAGCCTGATTTACTCTTCTGAGGAACTCTGAAGAAGTCTAAGAATGAAGAAGAAATTCGAGAGAGAGAGAGAAAGAGTGAGAGGGAGAGATAGAGAGAGAGAGAGAGAGAGAGAGAGAAAGAGAGAAAGAAAGAGAGACAGAGAACATAGCATAATACCAATTACTCACTCACCAATGGCCAGTCTGTAGCAATACCCTCCCTTTTCAGGTCACAACAGCACCTAGCAGACAAATTGGCACATAGATCAAAGTTAGCACATGTGCATGAGTGATCCTGATCTGCAGTCACACCCCATTACCACAAACTGCTTGAAGTCCCTACCCAGTAACAACTCCCATTAGTGGTTTGATTTTTGTCTTGCTTGGCAGGGCAGAGCTCTATTGTGGATAGGGGAGTGCCCCTTTTGCCCAGCGTGTGTGTTTGTGTATTGATGCCTCTGGAGGCGAGTAGTAGGCTGGGTGCTGCGGCTGTGCAGCGACCAGTGTCTGGGTAGGTTTTGAGGACATGTTGTATTCAGTGAGAGTGTCTGCAGGCAGTGCCATTATCTCAGATGGGATGGTGGTCATCCTGCATGCTCTGATAAAATCCCACTTATCCTCAGTGATGTTTCAGTAATCTTTGCCCGGCACAGAAGCCTCCATATCTAAGCATTAATTTCCAAAAGCAAGTTCTGCATTAAACAAGCTTTCATTACAGAAAGAGCAGTAGAATCACCACTATTAATCACAGCAATGCAAATGAGAGGTTGAAAACATGAATTGAGCCAGAAAATGGATGCATTTGTTTGCTGCTGTTATAGGCTTTGAATCTCAGAAAAAGTTTTGCATGTGATTTGGTCCAATCTAAACCGCTGAAAAAGCCAAAAGCATCCTTTTAAAACCTGAAGCAGGACCAACTGAAGTGCATCATTACAAAGAGCATAGAAGTCCTGTACCTCCAACATTTGATCAGTGCAGTGGTTCAGAGTCAGTCAGATGGTCGTCTTTAACGACCACAGTAGCTCTGAAAGCCATCCCAGCTGAATTTTTAGAATTCAGGATATGCAAACCCTGTGCTATATTTACCACGAGTGCATACGTCTGTAGTATATATCACTGCAGTGAATGTGAAGTACATTCTTTTAGAATGTCGCAGGTTGCACAGAGTCATACCACAATTTTCACAGTCAGATCTGACAGTTTCTTGTACCATGGCATTTTAATGATTTCTTTTCATCTGGAACATTTAATGGCAGAGCCACTGTTTTGTCTGTGTTTTATGAGATGAAAAAGTGAGATAAGGTACTTCTCCCCTAATTTGATGAGAGAAAAATTCTAGGGTACATTGACCTATGCTTAAGTGCCAGTGTTGGAGAGAGGTAGAGAGAGACAGAGAGATACATGTGTTTACGTACAAAGTGGTTTTGTAGACCATGGGGGAAGTTATTTTTTGCCCCCAATCAGTGTAAGCTTGCAGTACATTGGAGTGTAGTAAGTCATCTGAATGGTTCGTTTTCTGCACTAGCGGTAAAGTGTTTGTGCGCTGACAGGGCCCTCTATCTCTTTTACATAATGACAGCTTTTAAGGCCTCGTGCTCTCTCAATATGCTGTCCACGTATGCACCTCCAACCTAGCCAAGCTGTGGAAAGCTATATATCATAAATCAGCCAAGCACTCAACACATTTCCACTCAAACAGTCTTTCTGAATGGATTTTAGAAGTGTGCCTCTTCCGTTGGCAACACAACCATCAAAAACAAGAATGTATACTTTATGCGTAACCACTAAATTGTAATTGAAATTCACATTTAACTTCTAACTTCAATGACCTGTTGTTCTCTTGTGTTAAAAAACCCACGTTGCTGTGTTTGGGGAATCTGAGTGGTTCAAATATTTTTTTTTTTACCCTTACCTTCAAGGCTCTTTCAAAATTATCTCTTCCTCCCACTGTTCGCAGAGTAAAATCATTTTATTGTGCTGTGGCAACCTTAGAGTTCATACAGCTGCGACAGGTGCAGTGTTTTAGATTTGGGCAGAAAACCCAGCTAGTTACACAGTAAGTATTTCTTTCCCAACATTGCTGAGACGGTGGGGGTCCAGTCCAGGAATTTCGGGGTGTGTTTGGATTTAGAGGTATAGACGTCAACACAGCGGACCTTATATAACCCCCAATGTGGGTCAACTTGGTCCTGTTTCAACAAGAAAGCCCTGCACTGGCCACCTCAAACTTCCTCACCCAGTTTAGGTTCCCAGACCACACCAGTGGATAGAGCAGGAGAAGTGCAGGTATGGGAGGTGGAGAGAACAGCAGCATTTTGAGTGGGTCACCACTTCATCTGTCTGACATACATATGATCCAAAGATGCTCCCAGTGCATGTTTTTTCCTCTCAAAGAGCGATTGCAAGGAGACACGGTGGTGTTATTTTCTATGTACGTCTCTGTGATACTATTATTAAGGCTCATGTTTGTTTCTTTGTTTTGACAGGAATGGCTAAGACATTGGCTTCGTTCTGTGGTGTTTGACATGGCCTGTTAGGTAAGCAAACTACACCCTGACAAATTAATTAAAAAAACTTCAGTGTTAAATCTACAATGCTCGTTGTTTACACATAGTACATCATTATGCAGTAATTATGAGGCAAATAAAACCAGCGTTTTATTATTTTTATTTATAGGGCTGCAGTTTGGGTTCATCATAGTTGTAGCTTTCTACAATTCATGGACATTGTTCAGTATACTGTTTTTACAGTTTTGTACTGTTGTTCTGTTTCATACTTCTGGTTGAATAGGTGATTTCTTTATATTCCCTCCAAAACAAATCTCTTTTTATGAAACGGCAAGCCCACAAGCAGTCAGGTATGTCTCTAGATATTCTGCAGAAAGAAAAACACAAAAATGTTTCTCTCTTATTAACAATTCTATGTGCATAAAATCCCAAGTCAGATTTTATTCTTTTGCTGTAAAGGACCAGGATGTGATGTTCCAGGATTCAATTTAAGATAAGCTATTTATCAAATCCCAAAATTGCAATACACTCCTTGTGTAGTGCAGGGCAGCCCAAATGGCCCAATGCTTGTAGGCTTTATTCACATTCGCCACATCCCACACACTCTTGGCTCATGTTGAGAACATGAGATTGTAGCCCAGAGGAAAAATGAAGGGCTGCTTCTGGATGGCACTGCCTTTGAGCTAAACACGATTAGACTCGAATTCAAACTCTCTGTAGCATGATGCAAGTCATGCTCTGCAAGAAGTAAGCAATATGTCCTAACAGTGCAGATAAAACAGTTTCGGTTGGTGAGTTTACTGTTTTGAAGACCAGAAATTGCTCTGTGCTGTGTAGGAGTCTTTGGTATAGTTAACATGACATTTGATTTATTAGACTCGCATAGTGACCTTGACAAGCTTTCTCAGACTGATGATCATGACTGTGCTAAATGCAATTAGTTCTATTTCATGAAATACAGTTGACATGGCATGCCTTACCAATCCATTCCCCAAGTGCTGCTTTGCCAATGTCAACCATGTTTTCCAATGTTTATCCGAGCTGTTTCATAATAGAGATCTTAAGTGGATACCAAATATTATAGGCAAAACACACTTTCTTGTTCACCCTCCAGACACTGCCTCATCGTCTTATTATATTCAAGCAGACAGGCTTGAACTTTTCACTGACATTTCATTTCCACTCATGCAGTCTCTTGTATACAGTCTTTTTTGGAGTCTAAAAATGGGCACTCCCATCAATTATCCTGTAAGTACTTTTTGTAAATCGTGACGACTGAAATCCCACCTGAAAATGTTCTCTTTTATGTCCTACACACACTTTGGAACTGTTGGGTTTCACCACCTAGCACACGTGTTTATGTGGACCCCAAGGTTCTGGATATATAGTATGGTGGTTTTTAACTTGCAGCTGTCCTCATGACAGTTGCCATGGAACTCCCACTTGCCTATTATTTCTCTGCCCTACTAACGTCTGTGTTAGTAAAAATACATCTCAGTCCTGTACCATATCATGAAAAGACAAAAGACAACCAGAAAGCATTTCTTAAAGCCTGAATGATGTTTGTATTGCCTGGTTGAAACAAAGTGGGTATGTTTCCAATTACATCCGTCTAGACTTAAGTCAGCGCACAAAGCCTAAGCAAGTCCAACGCTGGCTGCCTATGCTAAATTGTGCCTGGTGACTTAATGGCTAACACCTTCAGCAGAGAGCAGAGGTTGCATACACTTTTATGGGTTAGACAGCCATGTGTGGGCATACCCGGGGAGGCGATTTACCACAGTGGCTAGGTAGGTAGAGGAGGCGTAGGCAGAGAGGGCATCCTAAGGGCAGAAGAGGATACTTACTGTGTAGCAACTCTGTACTAATTATTTAGTCTGTTTCACACACATTTTTATTCACTTCCTCCTGTCGTTATCCACAGAACAACTGTGCAAATCGTAAATGTGGGTGTATGAGAGAAGTGGCGGGGGTGCGGCGGCGGTAGTTAGTTAGTCCCAACTGTTTACTGCATGTGGCACTGCTTCTGCTCCAAGTGTGTTTATGTGCTGTATGCTTACTGGCCTGATTTACAGGATTGCTGAAATGCAGACTTTTAAAGCTCTCAGAAAAGAAAAATGATCTCAATTGTGATTGTTACCTGTTTGGGCGTTAATCATTTGTTCTGTCTTCTGACAAAATTAGATACTGACAAAAGAGAGCAACCACTCCACATGACTCACAGTGTATTGCTCATCTTTGGCTTCGCCTGTCGGCTTCTTTATGTTTCTTAAAGTTAGTATCCGGCCTCCTAGTTAATTCTCAGATGTGGGTCGAGTGGCTCTGATGTGACGCTTGCATGCCAGCTGCAAATGCTGACCGAGGATCGGGAGGCCTCTCCGGCAGTCACGGTCGCCATCCCAGTTGATGGATGGAGATCCTTGCTGAATGTGTGTGACACGAATCGCTCTGCTCCATTTCTCCTCTCCTTAAATCACTCCAGCTGTCTGAGAAAATAAAAACTCCCCTTCAGAGGGGTCCTGCTCCCACACTCCACCAGCCCAGGGGCTAAGCCCCACGTTTATGCCAGGGGTATGGCTTTATTTCAAAGCCACGACAGAGAGAACCTTAGATAGATTTACACATCATACATGTCGCTAACACGTGTGCTGCACTGACATTTCCAAACTGGCTGTAAATGCTTCTATTAACAACAGCAAGCCAGACTGTACCTGCAGTAGCAAGCCTACAGGGGATGATGCACATTCCTCTGCGCTGACTTTGTGAGTCTCGTGTATGACACGAGAGATAAATCTCCAACTCCTTTAGCCCTCTCTATCCATGTCACATGCTGTCTGGTCGTGTAGCATTTTCAGGCTCGCACACAAGCCTGATCTCCAGAAAAGTAAACAAGTGACTCATCTGCCATGCGCAGATAGTCTGGGGATGGTGTTACCTCGGGTTGTTCAGGTAGCCCTTCGCTCTGGCGTTCCTGTGGAGGGGAGGTGACGCCGGTTGCCTTTGAGCCTCACGTGTGACTCAAGGGTGGGGGTGAGGGAGTGGGCGGGTGTGTGGTTGGGGGGGGGGGGGGGGGGGTATAGTGGTTGTAGGTGTAGTAGTTAACCTGGTGCTGCTGGGATGTGCGCTGCCTTTCTGGCATGCCGCCTCAAGGGGGGTGGGTGGGAGGAAGTAACATTAAATTTGGAGCCCCTTCTCACCCTGTGGTCAGGCGGTGTGGAGCCACTCTGTCTCTGCCAAACAGCTGAGGAGGGGGACGTGAGAAGCCCCTGTGGTGCCTCTCAAACCGCCAAGCGGCCAGACCTCACTTTAGTTGAGTTGGGGGGGGGGGGGGGGGGGGGGGGGGGGGTTGTATCATATGCATAAACACCAAACTAAGAATAGCTGATAAACATGACAGCTTTTATAAAAAGGGAAAGGGATTTTAAAAAGAACTGTTTGGTTTAGATGGGGGGGCAGAAGAGTGAATTTTTAGGTTGCAAATAGCACGTGAAGCCAGGCAAGAATCCCAGAGTGGTGCAGTGATCCACATGTTGCATGCTATACAGCCCAGACAAACACTCAGGATGGCTCACACCAGACCCAAATAACTGGAGCCTCATCTCTATTTGTAAATTCATTTTGCTCATTGATCATTTTTTTAAAATAGTTTGAAACGCCTCTACTCCTGAGTGCTTCATGTCTTACTAGAGCAGGAGGATGGCTTGCTTGTTACAAACAAGCCTGGAGAAAAAAAATTGCACCTTGCTTTCGCGTCATCAACACCCAGCATCTGTACCCAGGGGCCTGTCCAGGCAGCATTGCGCCAGTGTGGGGTCCCATAATAAAATCTGTGGACACGCAACCCCAACCACCCAGTGCATCTCACTCTACTACCACTGACTCCCTCCCCATCCGCCCCCCCCTCCCTCCCCCAGCATAGCAGCCAGCCTGCACATGTGAGCTCCTGTTTAAATTACCCTCCGTACTGCTCTCATTAGAGCTCTTTAGTGCTGTGACTGCCGGCTGCCGGCCTTGGAGAGAGAGAGCAAGTCGGCTCAAACGGCATGGCACAGCCTCACCGGAGCACAGCATGGGGTTGGACACTGCTGTACACAGGAGAGCCTCTTTCACAAGACCCCCACTTGAAGCAACCCAGTATTTTCTGAAGTGCCGTGGAGGAAATATTCACTCTGTTAATGCCGCGCCACTTATCCGGCCAGAGTGTTCGGGAACCGAGATACACATCAGGATTTAGGCAGTTAGCCGTTTGCAGGAAGGCTTTGTAATGTTATTAAGGGAGTTGGATCCAAATCTCCGTAAGGATATGGACACTTGTTCCAAGACCATGCAAAATGTATCGACAAAATCTCTGTGTCCTTCTTAGAGCAACTAGTACAACCCTTCCTTAGTGCAAACAGTGACGAAGCTCTGACTTTTCGATCTACTATTCTTGATTCAGGACTGATGGTCTCAGGTAGGGTCATGTCCTTGGTCTGGAGTTTGGCAGGTAAAGTGGTGCATACTGATGCTGTGTCTACAGGGATGTCTCTGTAGCTATAGCGTGGCTGTGGGTGATTAAAGGCAGATGGCTGGTAAATACGCCCAAGGCTCTTTACGGAGAGCCAGGAATCCAGAAACACGTGTTGCTGAAGGAGTCATAAAGCCCATAACCCTGAAGAACATTGCCTTGGGTATATGAAAGACATATGCCTCAGTCCCCACCCCCATTCATTATGGTCCAGAGTTACTTTGTGGACACACGGCGTATGCACATTCTTTTTCCGCCATAATGTTATTTTCCTCTTACAACTCTCAGGAAGGCTATTTTTAGGACTATGTTGTTTTTCTAGCAGCGCACATGTCATTTAGGTAGATGAAGAGGTATTAGAATGACTTTGGTGTTTTTCCTTTTTACTGCATGGATGCCATTCAAGTGGATATAGTAATATTAGACCTGACTTTGATTTCTTACACATGGCTGCACATCGGCCAGACATATTTTTATGGTAAATTAAGTAAACCACCACAAGATGCTATGGTTCATTAAGGTTTCAGTGCTCATTCGTATTTTTTTCTGTTCCTTACAGATCATTTGGAACTTAAATTCAACCAGTGTATTGTTCTTTAGAATTTAATTTTTAATAATTTTGTTTTGTTAGATCAACATGCATTTTCAAACCACTAGTAACATTTAATCTCCTTTACTTTAACAAAATGCCAGCCACAACTGCACCCAGGGGAGCAGTTCATTCATTCCTATATTATTTTTATGACACCCAGCAGCACATAGCTGCTTTGAGAGTGGAGTAGCCTTGGCCTTTGACTTGGTCATCCTTCACATCCCATGGCTCACCCTATCCACCTCCCTCCCCACTTCATGTAGGAGTTAGGGCCATTACCGATGGCCGTAATTACGAGCGACACACAGTAATCCTCCACCGCTATTCTCCGTCCTCATTAGCCGCTCCAGTGCTCAGCCAAAGGCCTGTTGGCCCCAACAAGGGAAGGCACTTAGCTTAATACCTCACCCATGGCCTCCCTGCACTTGCTCCTCTATGCCCCAGCACACACCAAATATGACTTGGGCAGGGGGGTGACAGTGCACCTGGCACTGTACTTACTTGCAATATACATTGCTTGTTGTAATATGGGAAGGCACATGAGACAGAGTGGCTGTGTATAGACCCTTTCAACGGTAAAATCTAAAACAATGCATACACATCGATTGGAATATTAAAATGGAAACCCTATGGGAAAAGCTATGACGCTAATAAAGTAACGCTCTTGAAACGGTTAATATGTGTGACCGAGAGAATAGATGGGCCAAAAAAATAGGAAAGCTGCTGGACACTGGCGAGTTGTTGGAGCTCTGGTAGCTCCGGGGCAGTATAGGTGTCAGGATCCTGTCCCATTTGGGTGTCACTGGGTGTAAGTGCGACGGGTTCAGTGGTGTCAAAGAGGTGACAAGTCGGGATGTTTGGGATGTTGGGGTGGGGTGACGATGCCACTGCAGCAGTGGGGTGAGACTGTCCCTCTCCCGTGACACACCACACCTTCCCATCCTCCCTCTTGTCTGACCGTCTGTCTGGCATAGGCCCATGTGACAGACGCCAGCACAGAGACATGTCTCTCTTTCATAGATACGTGATCTTCTGTGGTCGAGCAGTCTTTTGATGATGAGGCTCCAGAAAGGCTCGTGGAGGCATTTGACCCCAGTTCTCATGCAGCCACACTGACTAGCACAGCACTAAAGCAGGGCTGAATCAGAGGAGTTTCAGTAGCCACATGTTAATGGCCTTACTGCAGCCCCTTCTGTGCCGTTTTTAGCTGCAGGGCTAGCAATCCAGCTTTACACGTGACTAATTTAGCGTGTTTGATGCCGTGCCATTGTGATCATAGTTCGAAATCTAATTATGCTTTCAGAGCTAAAGAATAGAATGAGGTAGTTTAACAGTTTTAAAAGACAGTTTTTTGCCAGTGGGCATGCTGCATGACTGTTTTATAAAACTATCTGGCAGGTAGTTGTCATGGTAGATAAGTCATCAAAAATATCTCCCTGTGGCTCATAGTGTGCTTTGGAGGTCCCATGTATCCAAGCAGGGACAGATGGCGTTTTCATTCTTTAACGGAGCACAGCTGCTCTGTAAGGACAGTACGGAGGGCTACTGCACAGCTCTCTGCTGACACACAAGGCCACGATTCCTTAGACTGAGTTGCCCAATTGTAGCAATAATATTTTGACTTCGCTGTCGACCACCAGGATGTTCATCAGGCAGTGCAGCCCCTTTAGGTAACGTAGCAGAGTTAAATGGGTCTCAGACAGGATCCTAACGGAAACGGCCTACTTTATTATCTCCACAAAAACCTGCTGCAGAGCGGAGGAGAGGAGGATGAGGGAAAAAAAACAACAGCCACAGACACCATGTGATCTGGTCATGACCCTTCCCTCTTTCCCTCTCGGCCAGGGCAGCGGTTTCCTGCAGAGCCTGGGCCCCTATAAGGGGAAGACATCGCCAGAGAACGGCAGAGCGGAGGAGAGCTCTCCTCCTATTATCCTCTCATACATTAAAATGTACAAAATGCAGAATATCCATTAAATACAAGATACTGTTCTGAGTGTATTAAGCACCCATGTTCATGCTGCTTTTCTGGCATTAACAATTCTTACATTTGATTGCATGGCCATTTCTGTTATTGCAGTTGAGGAATACTAACAGTCTGGGGTTTGAGAGGAGCATATTTTTAGGTATTTTTTCACAAATTCTGGACAATTTATTCAGTGTAAATTGCTAGATGCCAGGCAGTGTCAAGCCAACGCCTCACTTAAACTCAGTTATCCTGGTTTGGTGATAATGAGCCTTGTGTAATTCTCCTGTGTGTTACTTTTCAAGATGTGATAAAGTTTCATGCTAGTTTCGTTGTTTTGATAGTACGGTGAAAACATTACAAAAATATAAACAAGAAAATAAACCAGCCGTGGGAGAATAGCTGCAGGGAAGAAGAAGTACTGAAGCAGCAGACCATAACACTTAAATGATCTGTCTTATCAAAGTTAAGATATGGCAGCACAAAAACCTATAACCAGCATCGTCTTTGATTTGTTGTGGCCCCAGGTAATAAAGACATGAATCACTTAGTTTCCTAAAGGGTTTTGTTGAGTAAAACCTATCTGTGTGTGAGTGGGTGATTAAAGGCCAGTTTTGTGCTTGGTTCTTCAGAACTGACATATATTGCCCCATATTGGCTGTGATGATAACTCTAGATAATGTGCATTTAGATAAAAGGGGCCGTTGATGCCCTTTATAGAGACCAGACATTTCTCGACACTTTTCCTTTAAACTTGCCTTTTACTGTGTAGCCTTTCCGGAATCCACTGGTAACGATCAAGGCCACCAAATGTTCCCTTGCTGAGTGCCTGGGGCTGAAGCAAGGTCTAAAGCCATTAGTCTGCTCAATAAGGCATCCGAGGCAGAATATAGTCTCGTCTATTAATAAGATTAGCTTCGTTTAGCTCTCTGTGTCAGAACTGTGTAAATGTGTGAAAACCTCTTCTGCTGACAGTAATTCAGTGGTAGGCATACTGGGGATGTAGACCTTTATGTATGAGCCTTTCTTGGTTTATATTTTTTTCTTGCTCTCCCTGACTCTGTCAAAGCTGGCTGTCATGACAGCCAAGCATCTTTTTTATGTAACGTCGTATCTATCATGTTCCCTTCCCTGAAGTGCCTGTGGGCGTGATGTGTAGAGCGTCGGCTTGACTTTTGCGGTTAGAAACTTAAATCTGATGGAGTGGCTGACGGCTGACGATGGGGTGGGGTTACCGAGTCCCGCGGCAGTGGCTATGTCAGAGGAAGAGGCGTCCGAGGAGATGCCTGCTTCTCATGTGACCCCCACGGCACTGGCGTCAGGGCCTCTTATGACGGACGGGGACAGCCGGACCAGACCTTACAAAACCTTAAATGTGCACACACTCACACATACACACTCACAGACACACACATTTATGTATGCGCACATGGACTAGCACATGCATTCTCCCAAAAATGTCCGTTTTGGAAGGCCTCTGCTCTTGCAGAGTATTCCTAAAGAGTTCTTCACACAGGCTTAAGGCCATTGCATGTCAGTTACTAGATATGAAGTTTTTTATTTTTATTTGCACAGATTTGAATCATAATTCTCTGTGTATGATGTCAGTAGTTTGCATACTCTGTAACTCAGGTCTATAAATGTCAGCTTTTCCCCATAGTCGACTGTCGACCAGTGGCTCAACATCTCAGAGCGTCTATCCACGTGCCTCCCTCAAGCATGTTATTCTGTGTGGACCAGGCGCCACGATGAGCTGCCTGGCCTTTTTCTCCCAGCTAGTAAAACTTGAGATCCACCGGTAATTTTGGACATTTGAACACTGTGCCTTCAGTGCGCATTGGCCGGGCGCTCCGCCTGCATCCCATCTTTCAGTTGCCCAGCAGACTCTGGCTACAGCACGCTCTGGGAGACGAGAGGCTTCGCATCCGGGGCAGAGATAGCTAGCTGCCACACAGCAGCAGGCCTGCATAAGAACTGTTTGGCCAGAGGCGTAGGTCAAGCATGGGTCATCGAGATTGTGTTTGTTCCTGTCAGTGGGAAAGGCCATGCAGAATCAGACAGCCCTGAGAATAGAATAGCACAAGATGGACTTGCCAAGAAGAAGATACCAAATTGGAGGGGTAACAATAGACTGACTATTAGTTCTAAAGACATCTATTCAGTCAAAATGATTAGCTGAAAAGGTAGAGAGAAGCAGACATAGACAGAAAGACAGAGAAAGAGGAAGAGGGAAAGAAAAGATAGTCAGTACATGGGAAGATCCTCTTAGCCTCTGGCTGCTTCTAAACATGCTCTTCCTGTGCAGCAGTAGTGGCATGGGAATGATTCACTGAGGCTTGAGTGTGGGTCAGGCTGGATATTTTAGAGCCTGCTTCAGCTGGACATTTTTGAAGCCTGCTTTGCTCAGAAAGCTAATGTGTAACGAGGCAGACAAATTTAGGTCAGCTGTCCCGTGACATTATTACTGACACTAAGGACAGGGACTCCTGGATGCTGGGAATTTCACCACTGTGCATACCTCCCTCTGCCATAACACACTTACTCTCCCTCACACACACACACACACACACAAACACACACACACACACACACACACACACACACCACTACCACCACCACCACGCCAAAAACGCACACAATACAATCCCAACATCAGCCTCCTCAGCGCTCTGTTTCAGCAGCTCTGCTTCAACAGCTCCAGGAATCAACAAAGATGAAAACATTTTTTAATCTCTCACTTTAACTCTTGTCTCCATCTTTGTTGATTCCTGGAGCTGTTGAAACTGAGCTGTTAAAATAGAGGGCTGGAGAAGGCTGATGTTGGGATCAGCTCCTCAGCACACGTTTCTGTGAGCCTTGAACTTCCACTTATACTCAGACAGGTGCCTCCAAGAAGAAGCAAACACATTTGTAGCAGTGATAGAAGTGACTTCAAAGCAAGTGTAATTATGGAACAGTGACGGAACAGTAGTGAGTGCAAACGTATTTAAGCCTCCCTTGCCTTGAAGCCATGATTTAAATCACATTAGCTTTAGCGTGTTGCCTTTGCTAAGCAGTTGCTGTAATTACAAGCAATTTGTGTCTTTGTGCGGAGATGGAGGGAGAAGCATGTGTCCTCAGCAAGGACTGCTGAAACGAAATTTAAAGACCAGATAGGGTCTTTTTTTACTTTCGCTCACATCATCTCTCCTTTTAATCAGCTCTCTTCTGCAGCAGCCTGAGCTTCCTGATATCCAGCAGAGCCTTCACTTACCTTAAGCTCGAGGCAAGAATCTCATTTCAGTGACTCTGGTAAAAGCAAGTAATGTGATATAATCACTCCTTTTGTTCTAATCTTGAATAACTTTGTTTCTCAATACATGTAGGTTGTTTTAAATAACAGACCTCTTATTTGAAGATGGCTTTCATTTGCAGTGATGGAATGCCTAAGAGTTATCCACAAGGCATCCAGAGTGAATTAAATCAGCATTGCAGTTCTATTCTTCGGGCATTTCATTCAACCAAAGTATGCAACTAGAGCTCTTTGATTTTGTCTGCAGTGTTATTCTTGAGGATGTAATTAGATTGTGAAGGCATAATCCTAGGCCCAGAAACACTTGGTGACAGAGGGTCAAGGCCAAGAAAAGAGCCTGTGTCTGTTTGGAGTGTGTTCTCTTCTTTGTACTTTGTGTGTTTCCACTAGTTATTTCTTAGGACCTGAGGAAGCATTTGATACCAAAAGTGACTCATGACTCATTCTCTTCACATTTTTGAAAGACATGCTCACCCAAAGAAAACAATGTCACACAGGCTCCTAATATTACCTTGACCATGTGGCCATGCCACTGTGGTGTCTTTTTCTCTGTCACACAGTTTTTTTCGCACCGACCCCCACCCCTCACATCTCCGCTCATGACTCATGTGCCACTCATACAGAGCCAGGATGAGTGTGTGGACTCTCTCTGCAAGGAAATGATTTATTTTTCTTCTTGCATGTGGAGTGTTATGAGGTTTCCTTCACTTATGTTAGCCATTTTTTTTGTTAAATGTCCTCCAACTAGTAACACTTTGCGAATACATTGTCAAAGTTATGCATGTCAGATTTGTTGTAGCATTTGTCATTAAATAGACATGTTCTGTTGAATGCAAGTTCATCTGTTATCATTTTCTTGTTTTACACCCTTTTTCTTATCATCTGCTTAGCTGAGTACAGCTCAGTCTCTCTGACACAGCCGGCTAACTGATGTAGTTTCTTAATGCATCAGTACATTCAAAGTGCAAACATTGGTAGTTTTGTTCATCTTTGGTTGCTGTTTTCAACAGTCAAATAATTTGACTGTCTAGGACGTTTTTCTCCCCTTTCTGGATGGTAACTCTATACTGACCTTTCTTTGTCCTTTCTCTTCCTCGGACTCAGTGGGAGCCCTTAAAAATGTCAATGAATTGTTCATGGGCTGAGGCAGGCAGAGGGATGCAGTACACACACACAAACACACACACACACACACACAAGCACACACACACACACATGCACCTACACATACCACATACACACACACACACACACACATTACATTACATTACATTACACTTAGCTGACGCTCTTATCCAGAGCGACTTACAGATATTTACAGGGTTTCAGTTACAGTCCCTGAAGCAGTGTGGGGTTGGATGCCTTGCTCAAGGGCATGTCAACCATGGGTAGGGCGGGATTCGAACCGGGAACCTTCCGACACACACACACATACACATGCACCTACACATACCAAACACACACGCACACGC
The DNA here is from genome assembly GCA_027475355.1 of Coilia nasus. Lineage (NCBI taxonomy): Eukaryota > Metazoa > Chordata > Actinopteri > Clupeiformes > Engraulidae > Coilia > Coilia nasus. Next base: position 24,119,124 of record CM050221.1, read on the forward strand.
GCACACGCACATTACTTCTTTGTACTTTGCCTTTAAACATCAGTATCAGCCTCCATCACTAGGCTTATATTTAAACAGAGCCCACGCCCACAGACTCACACTTGGGAACAGCAGCCTTTAAAAGGTCTATTTTGGTGTTTGCTGGAGCAAGAACAAAGGAGGAGTGTAGAAGCGGGCCTTACTTCAGTCACAGCTGACAGGGCAACGGTCCTGATGCAGCACAAATGGACCTTACAGGACTAGACGGCCTCTTTTGCCCTTATTAATTTCAGTAGTTATTTAACCGCTCTCTCCCCCTGGGATCCACATTTTCAGTTCCTGGGCCAGACACACGGATCTGAGCTCTGAGCAGAGACGCTACAGACGTCAGCTCAGACGTGAGGTGTCTTTTCCACCTCAGCCTGGGGTGAGTCGCTCTGCCCTGTGAAACTGAGGCTTGCGGTTGTTGAAGTGCTCAGGCCAGGACCGATCTGCTCTGACCTTGGCAAAGAGAGCAGGGGGGTGAGGATCGTCATCAGCTCAAATCGTGGCAGAGCATGAACAGGGCAGTTAGGTGGCGACAGATTCACAGTGGCAGAGAGAAAGTGCTAAGCAACAGAGATGGCAGATCAAAGCCAGTCTGCACTCCATCATCAACCCCCACCCCCACCCCCTGCCCCCCAATACACCCCTCCTCCCCCCACCTCCATAGTTGCTATCTTCATTGGATGCGGCCAGCATGCATTTGACTGCTGGCATTCCTGGCGCTGGCACATAAGGGTTTCGCTTCAGATAGAGCCAGCGGGCCGGTCGGAGCGGACCCCACACATGGAGCTCTGAATGAGTCAGGGTACTCTGCCAGCCTGCTGCACATACCCCATCACATTCACACTCGCGCTCTCAGGGCGGCCGCACAGTAGACACTCTGTTATGAGACGACAGGGGTAATACTTTGGTCATGGCATTATCTGTGTCCTTCCCTTCTGTCCTTCTCCCTCCCTCCCTCTCTCTCTCCCCCACTCATTCTTAGCGTGAGACTATCTCTGTCTCTATCTCTATGTCCTGACTCGTCTCATTCATGACGATATCAGCCATCGTCTGTGCGTGTGCCCCTCGGAGGGCAGTGCGACTGAGAACCCACAGTGTGGACGCGGAACAAGGCTCCAGTGTGTCACTGGGCGGTGTGGTCTGGACTCTCGTGGCGGGGCAGCAGGCAGCTCTGTGGTTGTAGTCTGCATGTGTGCTCCAGCGGTCGACCCAGCTGCCCCATGGGCACTGCAACTCAGAGAGCCAGAGACATTCATTTGCAGCTGAGACCTGCCTCAGATACAGAGTTTCCACCACACACCAACAGCTGTGTGTGTGGAGGTTTCTGTGTGTGTGTGTGTGTGTGTGTGTGTGTGTGTGTATGACTGTGTGTGAGTGAGTGTGTGTGTGTGTACTGCATGGGTATGGGTTAAAGGCTGTGATGTATACATGTTGTGTTTTTGTGAGTAATGTGTAAGTCAGAATGAGGTGATTGTGTGTGTGTGTGTGTGTGTGTGTGTGTGTGTGTGTGTGTGTGTGTGTGTGTGTGTGTGTGTGTGTGTGTGTGTGTGTGTGTGTGTTCGGTTAGGGGCGTGGACAGGGACCATGTGTCTGTGTCTGTGCGTGATGAGGATCTGGGGGCTTGGGGAGCTGGTGTCGGTGGAAGTGAGTTTTGCCAGTCAGCCATTTTGTCTAGTGAGGTCTGCCAAATGAAACATTCTGGATGATGTCCAGACGTCCTTGACCACAAATCACCCTTTCCGTGAGTCTCTCATCTGGAGGGTGACACTTGGCCTAGATCATAGTATCCAGACTTCTTTCCATGCTTCTTTAGCATGCAGTCTGTAGGCCACCCACTGACCTACTGTCAAATATAAAGAAGAAAAGCGGAATTGAGATAGTGATTCTCAATTGGAATTGGTAGCATTGCAGCAGGGTACTTGTCATGTATGGCTGCTCGCAGTCATGTGCTAGTGCCTGTAGCATTGTGAATGAATTGCTTTATCATGCCATATGGAAATAGAGAAAACAGGCCTCAACCAGGACATTTACCAGCGGTCATATTTCCCCAAACAGGGTAGCGTAATTGAATGTCTGTGAAACTCTAGAGGCCAGCTCTGGAGGAAATGCCTTCTGTGAACGGTGTGTTTGTCAGGGGCCAGGCTGTAATCAGCTGATAATTGCTAGGCTATGGTTCTCTGGAAAATACAGTTTTTACAAAATATGTATTTTTTTCACATTCACGTCCCCCATCCCCCTCATTTGCCTGGGTAATTGCTGTCTGTTGGATCAAAAGCCTGTCATTTTCTGTGGCCTATACAGTCCTCCCCGTACGCTGAGCCGTCTCTGGACACGACTCCCTCTGTTACTGCTACTGCAAACGTTATTGCCTTTGCTTCTTTAACCGAGATTTATGAACAGTTAAATTGACTTGCTGAATTTTTAGGTCAGTAAACCTTCTTTGAACAAACAGTCGGGAATTTCTTTGTTTTTTTTTTTTTCGTCTGGTGGAACAGGAATCATACAAAAGGCAAAGGTTCGATAGTCCTCTCGCATTCTGGTCCGACGAAAGGCTGTAAATGCCAGTCAGTGTGTAGTGAGGATGATGGAAAGAGAAAGAACGTGGCCAAACTCTTTCACTGGCACGTCTCGTTCCTTTTGTGTGGGCGCTTGTGAATTATTTTAAGGTTGCCGCATTCATCCGCTTCAGGGCCGTGACTCTAGTGGCTCTGATGTGACTGGGTTGGTGCGGTGGACTGCTGCAATGAAACTACTTCCCTTGCGAGGCTTGATGTAAATTTGAAGCATTGAGCAGCAAGTACACAGTGTGATTTCCTGGTTTTCATTAAAGTTTCCACATCTTTGACTATTTCACAGGTCCTGTTCACAAGCTGCCCCAGTGATTATTTAGGAGAACTATGTCATACCTTTTAAGACCACATACATGCTGTACTCAAATTAGGGGTCTACTGGAAAAGAGTTCCGAAGAAAATGATCACCAGCATAGTTTGCGTGGCATATTGAATCTTAAAGTTGTCATTGCATCTTTTTTTTTGTTAATTTTGTGGTGGCCTCTAGTATTAATGATGCACTGTGAGCCGGTTTTGGTGAAAAAAATGCTTTCATGCTCCTGTTACACGAGCAGGGAAAATGACAGGTTGTCAGGTATGCTAGTCACAGGCTACAATCATTCAAAGCCCATTTGGTCATAGCACACCAAATAGAAGAGTTTTAAATGTTCTAAACAAACACACCTACTTACCTATATTTTGCTAGGTGAATGTGTGCTGCAATGAGACTCCTCTGCTAATGACAACTATGACATGGACTTTTCTAATTTACAAACAGCACTTTGTTCATCTTATTCGCTTGTTTTTCCACCTATTTTTTTCGATTGACTAATGGAGGCAATCGCGGTAGGAGAACATTTTGACCTGTCGTATTTCAAAAAGAGCAAGTACTAAATGGTTTCTCGGGGAATGACACCTTTAAGTGTATCACATCAGCGTCTTTCCTGACAGTCGGCGCTCCGCGTCGCAGGGGGAAATGGCGTGGCTGCTCTGGGAGGTGCAAAGTTCCAGACCTCTTGCTGCCCCGTCTCCCACTGGAGCACTGCCCTGCTGACTGGCCAGCTGCACCCGGCTAACAAGGAGCGAAGCCACGGCTGTCCAGCTCTGCGAGAGTCAGCTCTGGCCCACAACTTCTCCAGTATGCTTTACTACTGTCAGGAGAAGATTCAGCTTCTGCCTGCAGCATAGCATGCTCTGAATGATGAGTCACGCCTTTCATAATGCATGTAATGCCCAGTGCTCAGGGCTTTTTTTTGTGTGAAATAGAGTGTGTGTGTGTGTGTGTGTGTGTGTGTAGGTGTGTGTGTATGTGTGTGATGTTGTGTGTAAGTTTGACTCAAAGCAGGCAAAGGCACACTCATTTCTGTCCTGTCTCAAGTCCACACTGAACGTATATGGAGGAGTGGATCCTCCATACCAGTAGTATCACCTCTTGGGAATGGGCAGAATGTGGAATGCCGAGTGGGAAAAAGCCCCTGTCTCGTGTTTCCTTTTTCCTCTCACCCCATCAGGTTAGGATTGCCATGAATAATGGTGAGTCCACAGACAGCTGCACTTGGTGCACCTACCCACCGTAAATCGCTCTCATTAACCTCCCTCGTCTGTGGGAAACAACATGTTCTCCACCCCTCCACCCCTCTTTTCTCTCCTCACTGACTGCCAAGGATATGGGGTTGAACACCTCTCCCTCCCCCAAGAAAGCAGCCTGTGCTCCTGGGTGTTGGCCATCAGGGGATGCGTGGGTGGATGGTATTGGGAGTATGGGAGTGGGGTAAGGGTGAGTGGGGTATGGGCGGGGGTTTCGTGGGCCGTGAGTGAGTCAGCAGGGTTCTGCATTCCCGGCGTAGAGCTGACGTGTCCGTCCCGGCAGCGTGTGTCATCAGAGCTCCGCTGTGGCTGTCCGTCAGAGTGGCCCGACCCCAGTGCCACCCTCCTGCGCTGGGGTGGCAAGGTGGTGCTGCCCCTGGGGCCTAGCTCAGGTTACTGCCAGCTGGCCGCTTGCCGTGTGTTTCAGCCCCACCCTTTTCCTGCAAACCTGTTAGTGTATTGTCCCAAGGGATGGTATGTACTTGTACAACTAAATTGTTACCCAAAGTTGCCAAATGCCAGTGCAACTATGTTACTGTCTTTTTTTCATATTAAGATGGAGTTAAGTTTTTACAAATTAGGCAGCTGGAGAATATCTCCAGAAACAAACCAAACAAGATGCCGCATCATCTGTGAAGTCTGTTGCATGACTAAGCTGAAAGCACAAACCCAGTTTTCACTAGCATCTGTGCGCACACAGCAGAGCAACCCTGATGTTAATATTGCTTCATTAGCACAGGCCTTCAAAAACACAACAACAAACAAGGTAGGATTTATTTACTGAAATATATCAATTAAATAGTGGTCAGTTATTGTAGTGAGTTACTAGTCAATGAATTTGTTTGTTGTCACACACATACATTAAGCTTAAAGACCTGATTGTAACTTTGGCACTACAAACAAACAAGGACCCCGTGAAACATGATTATGATTCAGATGCCCCAGGCCTTAACAAACCCATATAGGAACGCACAGCACACAGCACATCGGATGCTTGCTGAGGCTGCTGCAGTAAATGGCACACTTTAACAACCTGCTTGTTGACTGCATGCGTAAATGGACCTGCGGTGCTGGTGAAGGGCCTGTGGAGCCCGAAGTGACTGCCTTCAGGGCTTGTAAAGACGGAGCAGTGGCTTGGGTGCTGTTGTTGGGGGTGGGGCTGGGGGTGGGGGTGAAGGGAGGCTATGGAGAGGCCCTTTGGCTGCCAGTGTTGTGCTTTTATCCAGCCTTGAGCTGGAGCCAGAGGCCCAAGAGGCGACGAGGTTCCCATGCCGCCTGCGTCGGCTCTATCAAGGGCTTAGCCTGGTAATTGGCTGGCCTCTTCTAAATGCAGCAGCAGGCTAAAAAGACAGAGGGACAGGGAGGGTGAGAGAGAGAGAGAGAGAGAGAGATGAAAAGTACAATAGCTAACCAAAGCAAAATTGTGATGTAACACATCTGTTTTTTAATGGCAGCACTCTTTTTTTTTTCAACCTGTTTTTTGCGCGCAACATGAAATCATGCCTTGGCTGCCATACCACAAGGGATACTGTTGGTTACTTTCTTTCCCGTTCTTTCTTTCTTTTTTTCTTTTTCTTTCTTTCTTTCTTTCTTTCTTTCTTTCTTTCTTTCTTTCTTTCTTTCTTTCTTTCTCCTTCTTTCTTTCTTTCTTTCTTTCTTTCTCCTTCTTTCTTTCTTTCTTTCTTTCTTTCTTTCTTTCTTTCTTTCTTTCTTTCTTTCTTTCTTTCTTTCTTTCTTTCATCACCACCCTTCCCCCTTCTGTCTTAATTTCCTCTCTCTGTGATCCCCTAAACCTGAAAGGGAATGCTCGCTGTTCAGCCTTGCGCTTCTGTACCCCGGCTTTGAAGTGCAGAGGAGCGAGTCGGCAGGCCTGCAGAGGATAGGCGGCTTGATAAGATGGCATCAGAGAAGCCAGCGAAAGCACTCAGTCATTAGCACTGCACTTGGCCACTGTGTGTATGCCACAGCTGTAGACACTGTCCCAGGTGTGGGGTGGGGGTTGTCGGCACACTGCCCGCTGTGATTCAGTTTCCAACCACTGATTGGCTGCTCCCTGCAGGCATGTTTGGATGGCGATTTAAGGGGCTGATGTCTTCATATTGGTTGTTAATAGAAAGCCACTCGTTCTCCCTGGCTTCCGCTTCTACTATTGTGCTGAATACAGTTTTTTTTCCCTCAACACAATAGAAAGCTCATTAAACTTTAATTCAGCTTCACAATGGAAGTCTGCAGAATATAATCCGGCTTGGACGTACATTTATTTTGTGGGTTTGAGGTAGAAATGAGTTGCCACTGTTCCGTGCAACCTAGGGACAAAATGGGACTAGATAAATAATAAACAGTGCGATTACAGAATTAGGTCACAGAATAAATTGGGCTTACTCCAAAAGTGGCTTTTTTGAGGGGAAAAGCAACCCTCTTCAGCAGTGATGAATATTTCATATGATATGGTGATTTAGCAAGTTGATGTTTCAGCAGCTCATTTTGAATAAAAAAATGTTCTTTCCATTAAAAAGTTGGTTGGAAAGTGTGAAAACACTCTATAGTGTGTGTGTGTGTGTGTGTGTGTGTGATCTGGATTGTATTTTGACATGACCCATCCCTTTTGTTTTTTTACTTCTGGCTGCCAGGAGAAGACAGAAGAGGAAGATTCCGTAGCTTAGGTGGTGACGCGGTTTTCAAAGATGCAAAACAAATACAATACATGCCCATTCATGCACCAGAGAGCCATCCATTCAGAATGTAGCGGAAGCACAACACAGCTTTTAAAAAAGTCGGTGTACCTTTTCACAATTTCACTGAACAATGAAATTGCACCATGTGACCTGACAGGAGAGCTTGTCTTCAATTTCTCCTTTCTCCACACAGGTCCAGCATTTGCCAAACCAAACAGCACCTCCTATTCCTACTACTACTCCTCTTTCCATCTGTGGGAAATGACAGTAGGACACAAGCACACAACACTCTGAGCCTCCTTTGGCTCAGTTCTCCTCCTAATGGCACTTCAAAGCCTTTAATCCTTTGCCTCTTATGCGAGTTTGGACCTCCTGCGCAGTGTGCATGCTGTTTCCAGCACACATTTAAGTCCGCTGACCTGAGTGGTCCTTTATTGCATATATCCCCCCTCAGCTTCCTCTCCTCTCCTTGGGTTTGCCGAGCTAAACAGGGGTGAAAGTGTATTCCCTTGAAGAACAGAGGGGGTGGTGACCTACTGGTCTGCTGAAGCTTCCTTTATCATTGTGGAGCAGCCCCTGTTTTTCTCTCTTTTTTAAAGTTATTACTCAAGTCAAGGGAAGCTAAGCCATGCCGGTCTTTTCGTTGCAACAAGACCAGGCAAGGCTGCCGCTCACAAAAGGTGCCTCGATCCAGCTTGACACACACACACACACACACACACACACACACACACACACATACACACCCACGCACACACAAACATACACAAACACACCATCTTTGTTCCATGCTCTGAGCCTGGCTCAGTGTTGCTGTCATTGTAGAAAAGTCTCCTAAGCTCTATAAAACCTCCCAGTTCCATCAAATTCACATTGAGGATGAGGAGGGAATGTGAACCTGCTTGCGTGGTGTCATTTGTTATGCCTGAGGGCTAAAATAACAAGATAGGCTCTTTTGCTGAGGTTGGTGAATTGGAGCCCTAGCATTCCTGATGACAGCTTTGCTGCACTATATTGGCTGGTGATGTGTGACCTTGAGTTTACCTGTAATGATCCTGTAAACTGCATGAGAAACACACATGCTTGGTGTGTTGCCTCAATGTCCACATTTTAGCTAGTAGTTAAAAGTGGTGGAATTTAGCTGAGTTAGCAGGTTAAAGTGTAGAAAACTAACATGCCGACACACACACACACACACACACATGTATATACAACCATATATACACAAAATATCAAATTTTATGTCAGGATTTTGGCACAAACCCATGTTTTAATTGGCACATCTTCTCCATGTGTGTTTGTGTTTTGTTTTGTTTAGGTGTGTGTGTGAAACAGGAGGTGGAGGGGGAGTGGGCCAAGAAGGTCAGGTTGAGGGGGTGGGGGATGTCAGTGCCTATGGAGTCATGTAGTTTGGATACTGTTCCATCACCACGGAGACACTAGGACAGATTGTCTCATGAACTCCTGTTTTGCTTGGCATTAGGCTGTCGAGGCAGGAGCTTGTTTGTGTTGCGTTTGTGCCCATGCCTGCTGTTTTGGACCTGCAGATGTAAACTGCTGTGAGCCTTGGCCTCTCTCTGGCCTGGAAATAGAACCTCTCAGTGGGGCCAGTCAGCCAGGAGGGAGCAGGGGCTATCATGTGTTGATCTGCTCATTAAAATGTCATTAAAAACCCATTGCTTTGCCATGCTGCCCCACCCTTGCTAATAGCGTGTCAGGTTCGGCCATGGACGGTTTAGCCCTGACAGTGTGCATGCGCCCATCCGTCCATGAGAAGATCTAGGAACTTTGGCCATTTTCCTGTGTGATAAAAAGCCTGGGACTTATATCGGCTGGCTTTAGGCCGGCTTGTGATTGGGCCCCCCTGTCCCCGGCAGTGAAACCTGAGCTGGGGAAGGGCTTAAGGTATAAACTACAAGGAGGTGCCATCCATCTCTGTCTATGTCACTCTACTCAGACACCAGGGCCTCCTCAGCCCTGCTCAGCTCATGCCTCGTAGCTGTGTGCTCTCTGGCCTCCAGCAGAGATGAAGAATTACTGAAAGGCATTTCTGTGCAATGGTTCGTAATGTCTGCCTCTGCCTTTGGATTGTGAACTTCTTGCTAAGGCCGATTTTTTTTAAGTTTGATTTCCACAGCAACTAATATAACCGTTTCAGTAAAAATGGAAAATGTGTTGAATGGAGGAAAGGATGGAGTGTCGGAACTCACATGTATTCCTACTGAACTAAGGGATTTTTAGTGGTTTACTCTTGAAAAGAGACACTCAGGAAATTAAATTTCCTGCTGAAAAAAAAAAGCTTTGGAAAAAAATAACAGAACTCTGTGGGCAAGTGGTGTGGCCCCATTAATATGTGACAGCCTGGAATCCTCAGGCACCCTGGCTGTTTTTGTCTGTATTTGATTCTGCTGGACAGGAGTTGGCTGCCCAACGCATGGTATGTGCTTAGCAGAAAGATTCTTGCTTATCCTCCATTGTGGATTGTCTGTGAATGCAGTGTTGTGGAGTAAACTCTGTAACAGGCACAGCAGACAGAAGGGCTTTGGGGTGAGGAAGGGGGGAGAAAGTTCTAGCCGTAAAAATGTTAATGGGTATTTTTCCAGGTGCCTCTTGACTGTGGGCCCTGTAAACCAGCTCCCCTGTCTTTTCTGTTCCATTTTTGTTATTATTGTCTTCACTGTTACTTTAGCTTGGCCAATTTAGCTTATTTGCGGCATATTTTTTTAACTCTGCAAGATCAAGTTTTGCATTGTAAGCCTCTTCTCCGAGCTGGTTTACCTGGTGATAACTCGGTTTGTTGTCCAAGTGTTAGATTTCACTCTCTGCTATAAATCCTGCAGTGAGTGCCCGTTTTCTGTGTTTATTTGACGTGTGTGTGGTGTGGGAACACAGTGGAATGTTGCACACACCTCCATGTGTTGCGTTGAGAGTGAGAGCACAGTCTTGGTTTGTCTCTCCCTGGGAAAGAGTTGAGAAAGTGCAAGTGAGGAGAAACAGCAAGATAGTGAGAGTGTGCTACTTAGGGGAGGAAAGTTGGTGTCAGAGTGTGAGTGAGTAAGTGTGTGTGTGTGTGTGTGTGTGTGTGTGTGTGTGTGTGTGTGTGTGTGTGTGTGTGTGTGTGTGTGTGTGTGTGTGTGTGTGTCAGCTGGTGATAGTTGTGTGTTGTGGTAGTGTTTGTGTATGTCCTGCCAAGTGGGACGGCTCTCCGAAGCCACTTGTCTATGAAGACAGTGCCAGTATTGTTCAGGGTCTTTGACAGGCAGTCACTGTCAGGGATGCACCTGAGGAGATTCCTATTAGACCAACAAAGGCAGTGCCCTCTCTTGTTAAGGTCAATTTCCACACCTCCGATCTACTGACTGCAGATGAAAAAGGTCTTTCCCTTGGTGGCATTTAGACATTTCTTCTTAGACAAGTCTTCCCAACATCTACATTAGTTTCTGCAGTAGAAAGGACCATTAACCCATGGTATACTCTGGTTTATGTGTGCTAGAGAGAGAGACAGAGAGGTTTTAATGTCTTTCAGGGACAAGCCTAATTTCTTCGGCTTAATGTCGAATTGAGTGTTTTGCTGCTCAGTGTGTTCGTCTCCTTTCATCTTCTGCGCGTGTGCAGCTGTCAGGGAAAGCTCCCTTTGAAGGTGCCTCAGAAGGAGCTTTTGATAACAGAGGAGACTTGAGATAACTATATCATGGCTCAAGAGTCTTGTTTAAGCTACTGGTTTTAGCCCTGTAGGTTTTGGCTGGTACAGCGCTGTTGTAATCAGTTTTTAAGTGTCACAGTGTCAGTATGCTTGCTCCTTTCAAATAAACATGGGCATGTGAAAAACTTCTTCGTGTATAATTTAAACAGGTGTTAGCCTTAAAGAAAATTAAACAAAAAATGTGACACCAAAGAGATCCACAGTGGAATGCCATTGATGTCTTTTTTTGTGAGCCATCAAATGTAGAGCTTGGGGAAAGAACAAGGCACCAGAGCACCAGAGCTGCTGTCTTTAAACTTTTTATGCTTCTCTTTTTCCTCTTTGATCTCCAGATTTGTAGGATAAGCCTGCATAGCCTGTCGTCATTGGCTATTTAGGTTTGCAGAGGCAGGAAGCTCTCTGTGTTTTTATAGATTGTAAGATATGGTTTCTTTTGTGTTGTGGCTGTATTTTTATCAGCCCAGTTTGAATGGATGATAGCCTACACAGCATTACAAATGTTATCTGTTCACATGGTCCATTTGGATCCCTCTTTCCAGTTTTACTCTATGTGCTGTCTTACAAAGGCCTGTGCTTTGTTTACCCACAGGTGCTGTTCTTCTCAGGTGTCCACACCTTGTCAGAAAGCGACAGGCAAGCTGTTGAGAGAAATCAGGGGAGAGTGGACAGAAGAGACCGACAGACGGAAGGACTGTGCAGAACTGCGGCATCTGCTAAATCCATTTTGGCAGCTCTCACCAGGTGGCCCGTCCCTTTCAGCTGACTATAGAGGGCAAGCTACACAGAGTGGGAGAGAGAGAGAAAGACGACATGTTCATGCCCACAGGGCTCTGCCATCAACTGTGGGGATGTTTGCCTCTGCTGCTTCCAGGCCTATCATTAGGCCATTGGGCCCAGTGCTGAGGAATGGATAGCCCTGCTGTCACCATGGCCAATACTGTAATTATTGCCGTGATTTTACTGCATTGGTTCAAGACTGTTTAATTTTTTGTTTGTTTTTTTTTTTTTTTACTTACAAAAGCAGCCGTAGGGTTTAGTATGCCCACTTATTAACATAAAGCCTACTGAGAAAAGGGCAGCTTTAGCTATTTTTGGACTAAGAACTCAAATCTACAAGATATGCTTATTTATTCATAGGATTTTTTCTTTTGTCACTGTAATTGCCTTTTTTCCAAAACGATTTGAGGAAGCTGCTTTAAAAAAAGGATTTTACAGAAGTTATGGCAGCAACATATCGCATTGTAGTGAGCAGCATCAACTGCTACAACAGTGTGGTGATAGACCGCCGAGTGCAGCACACGGTACACTACTGTAACGGGCCTTGTGGCGCCCTCAAGCATGGCTTAAACTGCACAGTTGCCCATCGCAGCACCTGTGCTGAACTCCTGGACATCCCCATGACCAGCGCACACACCCAAGGAACTCATGAGCCAATCAGCAAAACACTGGAGAACGGAGGCTCCGTGACGGGAGTCTACAGCGATGACTATCATCAGACCTTCCCCGGTCGCCTGAAGAAAGGCTCGGGCATGCAGAGCTCAGGCAGCCTCAAGGACATCACAGGAGAAGCCATCAATTTGGCCAGCGGAAAGATGAAGGAGTTCTCCTTCGAGAAGATCAAGTACTCCTCCAGCCATGTGACCTTCAGGAAGGGCCGCAAGGTCAGGCCAGACTCCTTCAGCAGGAGGTCGACGGACTTGGACATCATCTACGGCCACTTCACTGGCAACGATGAGAACTGTCCCCCCTTCGGTCTGATGCAGAAGTCGGTGATGGAGGAGCACAAGCTGAGCCGGAGCACCTCGCTGGAGCACAGCCTCAACACAGTGGCCTCGCTCTACCGCAGCAGTTTCTCAGAGGAGAGCCTGATCGCCCGCATCCTGGAGAAGACCAAAGCGGACAGCAGTGCCTCGGGGGAGGACATCAAGGCTTGCTTGGACATCCTCCTCAAGTGCTCCGAGGACCTGAAGAAGTGCACAGACATCATCAAGCAGTGCATCAAGAGGAAGGCCATGGGAGGCGATGGGGACAACGACTCCACCAACCCGGATGTCATCTACAAGAACGTGATGTCTCGCTTGTCCAGCTATCTCAAGAGGCTACCGCTGGAGCTAGAGCAGGGACGGCAGGAGCACAGCGACCTGGCTGAGCTGGTCAGCGCCCTGCACAGCCTGCAGCAGAGTGCCTTCTCCCCCATTTTTGGCAACGAGCAGCCACCGCGGTATGAGGACGTAGTGCAGTCCCCTCCAATCTCCAAGCCACGGCCAAATACAAATGCTCCCACTGCTCCCACCACAGCATCCTCCCAGACCGAGTGCCATGACATGCCCTCTCAGGAAACCATGGGAAATGTGAAAGCAGTAAAACAGATCTTTGGTGGTCCGCCGGCTCGTGCACCCACCCCCACTAACGGTGTGCACCACGGAGTGCAGACCATGCCATCAAGCTCACTGCCTTACATGAACAGCCGCCATGATGGTTTCTCGTCAACGAACTCTCTTCTCTCGTGCAGCAGTGACAGCATCTGTAAGGACACTATGGAGGCCTTGTACATAGAGGAGGAGGCCGACATGGGCAGGCTGCCCGAGAGGGTGTCCAGAGCGGAGGGCAAACCAATGATGAGCAGTGCAGCAGAGGCTAAGCAATTCTTTAAGAAACCTGGTGGAATCCCCGAGGCAACTATCACCAGCCTGGAGTCAGATAAACTGCCTGAGGCCGGCAGGAGCGTTGCATCATACAAACCAAAGGCTGAGTCCGATGCCAGCCAAATGTACACCCCAGCTAAGATGGCTTGCATGGATTCAAGGACAGTTTCAAAGCCCATCACTCAAACGTCTAGAGGTGGCAGTGACGACATAGACAAGCTGCTAATGGACTTAGAGTGCCTTTCACAGACTATGCAAAAGGAGCCTCCACTGCCTCCTAAGATGAAAAATCAACATCTGAGACAGGGAGGACCGCAGCAAACAAGCACAACCCAGACCTTCAGCAGCAGCAGCCCTGGACCGAAGGGCATGGTTACCTCTAAAACCCCAGTCTCCTCCCTTGATGCGCTGCCCAATGCCACTGGAGGAGGACTAGAAGAGGGTGGTGAAGAGGATGACGGAGAACTTCTACTGAGGATCCTGGAGAGCATCGAGAGCTTTGCCCAGGAGCTGGTGGAGAGCGGCGCAGTCACAGGCACCCAGTCCAAAGAGAAGGAGGTGATGCGTCTCCTCCAGGACACGTTGGCCACCACCACCGCAGCTGCCAGCACTGGCATCAAAGTCGATGCCACGCCACAACCAGAAACTGCCGAACCTCCAGCTCCACCTCAGGTTCCCAGCCCAGTTCCGTCACCTGTTCCAGATGCTGCTCCTCCATCCATGCCCACAGCCAAACCTGCTGCTGTGCCTCCAGACCCTGCTGCCTCTGCCCCTGGCCCTGAGGTGACCGAGACAGGCTCTACACTGCTGATCCAGCAGACCCCTGAAGTCATCAGGGTGAGTTTCTTAATACATTCCTACTACAACACATGTCTCCACTGGTACCACAGACATTTGAATGCTAGATTGACAAGGTGTAACATGCTTTGTGGCCATTGCTTTAGGATGATATTGCTATGGAAACCTTATTGCAAGGCTTGTGGCTTCACATAGAATGAGACAGCCTCTGGTGACTGATTACCAGGAGACTTATGTCAGTGAAGTAGAAAATGTATTTTACCATCTACTGAACCACAAAGTGGGTTTCTACAGTGGCTCACAAGCTGCACTTATCTCATTCCAAAAAGACATTTTTGTGTTGTGTGCGAAGCACTTTGCAGTTTTAAAATTCAGTTTGATGTCTATTAGTTGAGATTAGGGGCAATTTTACAAGGTTCCTTGAGAATTCTAAGGTGTTTAATGTTGCCTTGTAAAGTAAGATGACTGTAACAACAAGAAATGTTTCAAGTCCAAATCATAGCACAGAAATGCATTTTGTAGTTTTGAAGTCTTGGATCAATTCTATTTAAAACAAGCTGAGGAGATCAGTGTATACCATAGCAGACAACAATTAGACACATATTGCTGTAAAGACTATGATTGAGAGACCTTTACATGTAGGTTTATATGAGTATTTCAAATGGAGCTGTTGACCGCAGATTGTGGTTCTTGGCAGGAGGTTGTGGCATGAAATGTGTTTCCTCTGGACTTGGAAGCTATGAATGCTCCACTTCAGCTACAGCCATTATGAAGCCTGATAATCATTAGAAAAAATGCAAATTGCAGATGATGTCATGACGTCTGGGCCCACTGTGGCATTGGTACCGCATCATAACCAGACAGACCATGTCTTGTTTTTTTTTTTTTTTTTTTTTGTCAACTACCTTTCTTCCACATGTGTATCTATCCCTCAATGTTGTTTTAGGTGCAACACTTGGTGTTTTCACAGCCTGCATGTCTCCATGTGCCGTTTCAAATCAGTCTAGCCCCCTTTTTCACTCTGACCCCTGACCGTCATCTACTCTCCCTTTCCTTTCCCTTCTCTTGTCAATGAGCGCGTTTATTTACCCGCTCCGGTGGCGTAAACCAACACGCCCTCACCAGCAAACTAGGCCAATATATTTATGAGGTTGCCATGACACCTGTCACGAGTGGGACCTCCATAACGACAGCACCCCTATCCCCTCAGCCCAACCCCCCTCAGTTGCCTATTTCTGCTCTGTGGGGCTCACATGCTCCCTGCGCCACAGGCAGCCCCATCTGTGCACCAGTGGGCCGCTGGCCTGGGCTGTGACCTGACAGCAGCTGTGCTGAGCAGACCAGAGGTGATGAGGGCACCTGTGACTAAGGGCATGGGCTGCTTTTTGCCTTGTTGGCAGATCCCGCAGCCTCTTAGTGAAGTGAAAACCAGACACACACACACGCACACACATGTACACACATGCACACACATGTACACACACACACACACACACACACACACACACATGTATATACACACACATACACACACACATGTACACACACCTCCTCCTCCCTTTTTAATTATAAAGTGTGCACATTCTCTTCACACTGTCCAGGTGCCAGAGTGCCTGTTAGGGAGGGTGCCCATTACCGGGAGAGCTCCTCTCTCCTCCCATGGGTCCCCTGGTAATGTTGTGCAACACTATCGTTTGGCTGGTTATCTTTAGCATAGAGCTTAATGGACTGCATTTATCATGTTTGGTGATATTAAATGCTGCCCTGTAAAAAAAAATAGAGCTGTTTTTAATATGCCTAAAATGCATGAGGAAAAAAAGCACAAGCTGTCGTATTACAGTTTGATGAAATATCAGATGAGAGGCTTTAGAGGACGGGAGGCTTTAGATCATATTGCAAGAATGTAAATATTACTAACAGTGGGGACAGGATGTTTAATGATGTAAAATGCCTGGCAATTTCCTCACAAAACACTTATTTTTTATACACAAAGATATCAGGTTAAAAACATTTAGTTTTGGAATCCCACTCTGGATGAAATGCAAGTGTATCATTCTTAGAGCGACGGCCTCTGATTGGCTGGCGTGTTATTTTGGGAGCGGCCAGTGTTGTTGTAGCCATGCAGTTGGTGTGTCAGAGGCAGGGTCTTTTTACAGAGTGCCGATAGGTTCGCAGCAGGAGTGGTCAGCAGGGCCTGTTGGCACCAGCACTGTTAATGGTGTCGATTTGCCCCAAAGCTACCCCTCTCCATTCCACCCCTCCTCCGCCGCCCTGGCACCTCCTTGTCATCCAGAGACAAAGGTGTCAGAAGGCCTAAATGTGTTTACCCCCCCAACCCCCGATTGCCCCCCTCCTAACTGCTTCCCCCTACTATGGCATTCCGCTTAAGAGACTCACTGACGCCATGGGGAAAACAGACCCAACGGTGCTGCAGGGGTCAGCGCTAAGTTTGGGAATGGCTTTTGGGAACTCAATCCCTCTCCCTGGCACACACTCACTGGGGTGGCTATGCAAATCTGACAGGTCGCACCAAGTGCCCTGCCCACTGCCCCAATTAAACACAAAGCTGCCAATCACCAGGGGTAAACAAGGCAGAGAGGGAGAGTAGCCACGGCCGCCCTGACTGGCTGTGAAAGGGAGTTCAGAGTTCATGCATCTTTTGCAACCGATATTCATGTGTGTGCTTCACCACTTGACGTTCAACTTTGAAGGTTGCTGAAAGACATGGAAAATGAATCTGAATTCTTTTCCACCCCCAAATTTGGCTTCCTGTAGATTCCATTTTGGTCCCAGTAGAATGGACTGGAACAAGTTGTCCCACGGCATCTCCAGCAAGTCGATTCTCTGGGGTAACTGAGCCCTGGTTTTGGCCCGTCTCAGAGCAGTCTTTGTTTTCCTTAGTGGTTTATTTTAACTCTTTCTCAAGTGTTAGCCCAAACAACAGGTGAGGATGAAAAGAAAAGGTCAGCGGTCTAGGTCTTTTTGCCTTGCTTACGCAGTGCTGACAGGGTAATCGTGTGTGTGTGTGTGTGGGGGGCAGAACCTCTTGAGGCCAACCCCTCCTCTCTCCGGAAGCTCACAAGGTAAAAGCTAATCCGTCCCTAAGGGTGGCAGGGACAGGCCTGCCTGTGTGAGGCCAGTAGAATCTCCCCATAAACATGCCTCCCTGAACCTTCAAGGTTGGCGCAAGGCTTTCGGTGTGGGCGTTTAAAGCCATGGCTCTTCCTTGAAGTCTTCTGGAGCTCGGGTGCTGACATGGCATTTTGTCCTTGCACCTGTCAGGAAGTGCTATTAATCTGCATGTTGACAGGGAACTCCAGCATGGCTATTGAAGTGTTGCTACTCCTATGCATCCGAGAAGATTCCGGCTGGGGCCCAGGCAACAGGCCTGCGAGCCAACTGCAGAACGCAGCAAACAAGCCACAGAGCAGAGCCCCAGGGAACGACACAGTCTAGAGTGCCATCAGCACCAGACCTAGCCATGTAGAGTTATATTAGCATAAGACCATGAAACAAGTTTGTCCAATACGATGACCACGGCCGTTTTGGCCGTGTAAAAGGCTTTGATGCCCCTGGGTAGAGTTACATAATGCTGTGTTAGTTCGGAAGTTAGTTCAGCTGCATCACTTGACATATCATACGACTGGTTCTGTGGTGCCTAAATTTACTGTCTGTCTTTTTTCTTGAAGTGCTGCATGATTTAGATATTTTGACCTGTCATGGTAGTTGCTGGGAGGCAGATGCAGTTCGCTTCTTTGATGCAGTTAGATAAAAGGGCTTTTCTACACTCATGTTTTTGAGATATGACGCAGTGTCAAAGACAGTCCTTACCACTACTTCAGTGATAGAATAAACTGAGTCAGGCAAGAAGTAGAAGAATGGGGAATGGGGAAACCTCCATACCCTTTGACTGCCAATGAACTGGATGTAAGTTCAAATACACAACAATGGAAAACTAGCATGGTGATAACAATAAGGACTAAGAGGGACATTAGGAAAGTCACTGACAGAAATAGGAAAACATTCCATGTCTGTTTCCTGTAATACATTAAGAGCGCAGGTCAATAGCAAGACAGAGAGAGATAGAGAGAGAGAGAAAGAGAGACAGAGAGACAGAGACAGAGAGAGAAAAGTTGATAGTTGAATAAAGACAGGAGAAGACATGAAAGTGGATCTCACTAGTTCATTTCCAGCGTGGGTCCTTGTTTTGATAGACCTTGTTTACTCGCAGTCGGTGGAGAATTACATCATCTGCGCGCCTGCCGTGCGCCAACAGGAAATGAGGTCACGCAAGAAACTTTGGCCAGGAGTTTGTCCAGGGATTCCCCCTCCCCCCATCTCCTGACAGGACACTCCGCCAAGCCTGGGGCCTCTTGTTGCTATTAACAAACGC